>NSJW01000044.1:0-600000 GCA_019955255.1 Castanospermum australe
CAAGCTGGCAGTTTGAGGCTGAACAACACTAGAAAAGGAGAAGACTGATACGAAAAAAGTGAAACATTGAAGCCAAGGCAATGATGAGTCTGAAACCCCCATCCCTTCTAAATTTCCATAGAGAGCACACATATCCAAAAAGTTAGCAGAGAAAGCACATAGAGAATGAGATCCCTAGAGATGTTTCAGAAAAGTTGAATTATATTTCTTAGGACGCCGATCAAGCAGATCCGCAATATGCCAAATTTCTGAAGGAGCTTACTGTACCAACAAAGAGCGAGCTGAAGGGGAATGAGCGAGTGTGCTTGAACCAGAATGATGTCAGCAGCTCATCCAAACCCATGCCTAAGAAGTGCAAAGATCCAAGGTACGTTACAATCTCTGCATAATTGAATTGTTAAATTTGATGATTGCACATGTAGACTTAGGTGCTTCCATAAATGTCATGCGGAATCTGTTATTATAATCTCTTGCCTCGGCTCCTTTGCGTGCTACTGGCTGTTGTTATCCAGTTAGCTAATAGGAGTATGCTTCACCCTGCGTCTGCATTGAAGAATGTTTTTAGTTAGAGTAATGATTAATATTCCCTGTCTGATTTTTACATTTTTAGAGATGAGGTGAGTCTCCTAGCAGTGACCCCCGATTTTCTCGGGAGGCCTTTCTTGAAAAACAGCTAGGACAAATAGATAGTATGTGCATTCTGGTACTCTTTCCATGGAATTTGGTGATAGTATGTGCATTTTAATATCTTTGTGCATGAAACATTCCTAGGGAAGAGCATTCAGTTTTGTGATATTAGTATTGATGATGTGGTTGAATGATGTTTATGCCTGAATGTGTGTTGATTATCCAATCCAGATTTTTATCTGTAATGATGCTATTGTTTGTGTTGTATGATAATGAATGGTGCCCTGTTTGCACTGATTTCATGCTTTTCAGTTTTGCGATGCACTAGTAGTGATGGTGATTCTGATTTATGGTGATTCTGACTTGCTTGGGATGTTAATTCTGATGTGAACATGGCAGTCCGGGCCAAGTTTGTTCCTTAAATTTATTCAGGCACTACAGGTAACTGATGTCATGCGCAGAATTGGTGCAACCACCAACTTCTCCCTCTACTGAGCAGCGCCTAAGTTGGAGCTGAAATCTCTACCTGATCACTTAAAATACGCCTTCCTGGAGGACAATGAGCAGCTGCCAGTCTTGTGGCAAGAAATTCTACCTAATCAAGAGGAACAGCTGATGAGATTATTGAAGGAAAAATAGAAGGATTGGTGGCTTTAGCTTGATATTGTGGCATTAGCCCTTCCATGTGCATGCTCGAATTTCATTGGAGAGGGTGTAAGCAGTGAGGCACCTCAAAGGCGCCTGAATCCCCTTATTCTGGATGTGGTGAAGAAGGAATCTAAGCTCTGCAAGCTGGCATTCTACCCATCTCTGAACCAGCGGGTCAGCCCATTAGGTAGTCCCAAAAGGTCTGAGTACTGTAGTGGCCAACCAGAAAAATGAGCTAATTCCCACAAGAGCTCAAACAGCTGAGAGTCTGCAAGACTACCGAAAGCTCACCAGGCCACCCGCAAGATCACATCCTTTACCCTTTATATCAGATGTGAGCGGTCTGGCATCTCACTATTGTTCTTGGATGGCTACCAGGCTACTTCCAAATCCATATTGCCCAGAAGATCAAGAGAAGACTACTTACATGCCCCTTTGAAAATTGCTTAAGAAGATGCCTTTGGACTCTGCAATGCGCTGAACCTTTCACGGTGCAGATAAGCATATTTTCTGAATTTTTAGAGGATTGCATGGAAGTATTTTGGATGATTTTACTGTGTTGGGTCTTCTTTGATGCATGCTTGGGTGTTGGCTAAGAGTCTTGAATAAATGCATTGAGACCAATCTTGTGTTGAACTTTGAGAATGTCATTTCAGGTTAGTCAGGATGTTAGAACACGTAGTGTCTAGAAAGGGTATGAGGTAGATCCTCTATGATAGATGTATTTTGCTTACCTTACCTGCGTTGTGCGGGAAGTACGTTCTTTTCTGGATGCAGGATTTCTACCGGCGCTTCATCCAGAATTTAGCAGGATTGCCCGGCCCCTGTCCAACTTCTGCAGCACAACAGATTTGTGTTTGATGATGAGTGTAAGTCGCCTTTAATCATTTGAAGCGCTGCTTGACCACAACTCGGTGATCCAGCCACCAGATTGGTCTCTTCCATTTGAACTGATGTGCGATGCCTCAATATGCTGTTGGTGCAATTCTTGCTCAGCGGGTCAAAGCTCCTCATGTTCATTGCCTATGCCTCCAAGACTTTGATTCTGCCCCACTAATTACCAACCACGAGAAAGAACTTTTTGGCTGTAGTTTTTGCACTTGATAAGTTTAGGTCATATCTGCTAGATTACTAGGGTGATTGTCTTTCTGGACCATGCAGCCTTGAAGTTTCTTTTGAAAAAGGCAGATGCTAAGCCTCGACTTCTTCGGTGGATGTTGTTGCTCCAAGAATTCGACATTGAGATTAAGGATAGAAGTGGGCAGAGAACTGGGTAGCTGATCACTTGATCGGATCACTCACCATCCTTCTGACCTCTCTCCCATTGGGATGATTTTCTGATGAGCAGCTTTTCAGCTGCAAGGTAACTTCCCATGGTATGCTGCTTGGTAAATTATTTGGTTGCTGGTTTTACCTGTGATTCACTAGGCCCAGACTCTGAAATTGAAAAGTGAATCTAAATACTATGTTTGGGATGACCCTATTTGGGAGATTCTGTAATGACCAAGTAATTAGGAGATGTGTCCCTGATAATGAGTTTCATTCCATTTTACATTTTTGCCATGCTTCTGCCTGTGGTGGTCACTTTGGACCCCGAAGAACTGCTAGGAAAGTGTTAGATTCTGGTTTATTTTGGCCTTCCTTGTTTCATGATTCATATCTGTTTTGCAAGTCATGTGAGAACTATAGAGGGCAGGGAGTATTTCCGTAGGATGAGATGCCCCACCTATACTGTTTTGTGAGTTTGATGTTTGGGTATTGATTTATGGGTCCATTTCCGTTTCCCATGGTTTTACTTACATATTGCTGGCTGTTAATTATGTCTCAAAATGGGTTGAGGCGAAAGCCACCCGGACTTGATTCTGTTGTGGTTTGTAGATTTTGTCAGGTCTCACTTTTTTGCAGGTTTGGTGTTCCTATAGCCTTATCAGACCAGGGCTCTCATTTTTAACGAAGATGAATGCTTTTTACGAAAGTATGGAGTGATTCCAAGGTGCCACAGCATACCACCCACAGACCCAATGGCCAAGCTGAAATCTCGAACAGAGAGATAAGCAAATCCTTCAAAAGACTGTTAACTTAACCGAAAGATTGGAGCAAGAGGCTAGATGACGCTTTGGTGGCATATCGACTGCCTACAAGACTCTGATTGGGATGTCTCCCTATCGGCTTGTCTTTGGTAAGGCATGTCATCTCGGTAGAGTTAGAGCATCAGGCATATTGGGCATTAAGCAGTGCAAACATGGATTGGCCCAGTCGGGGGAGAGGAGCTGTAATTGCAAGAACTGGAAGAGCTTAGATTGGATGCCTATGAGAGTTCGCTTTATTTTACAAGGAAAGACAAAGGCATTCCATGATAAGCAATCTTAAGAAAAGAGTTTGTTGTGGCCAGAAAGTCTCTTATTTAACTCCCGTCTTAAATTTATGCCTGGTAACTTAGATCTAGATGGGATGGTCCTTTATGATTACTAATGTTTTTTCCTTTGGTGTAGTAGAACTGTGTGATGAGCGGACCAGGAGTACTTTACAGTGAATGGACATCGCCTTAAGCATTTTTATGAGGGACCCAGCAGCAGCCATGGAGGCAGAGATTAGGCTCACTGATGCCATCCCCTCCCTCAGGAGGATAGGGAGTCTTCTTCCTCTTTTCTCTTTTTTCTTTTCTTTGCATTTTTAATTTCAACTTTGATTGTTAATAACAGGATTTTGCGAATAATACAGTCTGAACCCTCCTTGTGATAATTGTTGAGATGTACATAGTTTTCAACTTGGATATTTTATTTTGATGGATCATTTTGGTTGGACTGAATTTCTCAACTCTTAGATTATCTGACTTGGTAGTTGATTTGTGATGCTGATTGCGTGCTGGTATTGACCCTTGTCAGATTTTGGGCCTGTGTGAATGGAATTTATTTTCTGCCATTCTTTCTTCTTTGTGTGCTTCTGCTCATGATTTTGTTATCTAGAACTTGCCTTTTTTCTTTTGAAACTGCATTTTTCACTGGCATGCATAAAAGTATGATAGAGGCCTTATTTCTTTTATTCACCACTTTGGCCAGATAGCCATCCCTTGCATTATATTCTCGTTGGGTTAGCCCCTTCGTGCCTTTTTGTATCATCCTTGTCTTAGCCACATTACAAACCTTAAGCGTAAAACCATTTTATTCCGCACCTTGGAAATTTTATTAAGCATGTTGGTTTCACCTTAGTGTTGTGTTTAAGTGTGGGGGTTGCTCAAGGTGTGCAACATTTTAAGTGTGGGGGGAGGTATCTGATGCTAATTGTTATTTGGCATTAGTTTGGTCATTGTGCTTGTGTAAATAATTGTGAAATTTTTCTCAAAAAAAAAAGAGAGATAAAAAAAAAGAAAAAAAAAATCTGAAAAAATGTATATATATGAAAAAAAAAAAGTCAATTTGAGAAAAATTTGGTGTAATAATGAGTTTTGGGGAAGGAAAAGAGTTTTGTTGAAAAAGGCGACTTGTTTGTAAAAGTGCATTTCATTTATTTGGTTTTGAGCAAACCTTTGTGTTTCTTGACTAATGCTCTTTTAAATTTCTTGGTGCTTAGCCTTTCATTTCTAAACTTATCCATGCCTTCACCCTAGCCCATTACAACCATGAATAATAAAGTCCTCTTGATTGTGCATGCATGTGTTTTGAGTAGTGGAGAAGTAGAATTTGAGCAAGCTTATGGTAGGGCAATTTTCTTGAGTGGAATTTGAGTGATACACTTGCTACCCTATACACTTGAGAGATTGATTGAGAGCATACCTTGAGAGGCCATTTTGCGTGATTAGCATCATCAATTGAGATTGCCATGTTTTATAATTTGAGATGAAGAAATTTCTGTCATGATTGGTTGATCTTTCGAAATTTTGTGTTCCTTATTCAAGTTTTGCATTCTTGACAATTGTTAGAAAGGAGAGGTTTATCTTTTAGTCTTTATTTTTGTTTTATCATTTCTTTAGTTTGTTTTGAGTTTTTAATTTGCCCAGGAGTGCAAAAGGATAAGTGTGGGGGCATTTGATAATTGAATTTTATCACACTTAATTGTTGCATTTGATTAATGATTTTAGGGCTGTTTAGTGTGTAATTAATGATTTTTGGTCTAAATTGGGCTTTGGGCTTTTAATTGGATTAATTCATTTTTCGTGCTATTTTTCCAAATTTATATACTGTTCCAGTATTTTGATCATAACTTTTTATAGGTATCCGATTAACCTCATTCTTGTTTCGTTTGCAGATAACGCAAAGAGCTACAAATGGTATTAGAAGCTTGAAGGCCAAATTCGGACAAGAAGGCAGTCAAAATTGGAGCCAAAGTCAGTCACGAAATTCTGGAGCATGTTTTAGTTAATTGGGCTTAACTTTGTAATTAGGAGTCCAAATTATATGGGACCAAAGCCATTAGTTATGTTTTTAATTGGGCCAGTTTTGGAGCCCTGACCCTGTTTAGTTTTAGGTTTAAATAGCATATTAGGATAACATGAACAGCAGCTTTTTGATTTTGGAGAAATTTCATATCTACACCTCTTCTCTTTTCTCTCATCTTCTTCATCTTGTTCTTCTTTTTATTCCTTTTTGTTTTCTGTTTTTTCCAGCCATGGTAGGGTAACTTTCCATTCAATCAACCCATGAGTTGAGGATTTTGCTGTTGAATCCAGAGGACTCGTGCTCCCATGAACTGAATCCGTTTTTCTTCCCCCTTTACTCGAATTGAGCAACACGATTGTGTACGTTGAATCCAAGCGGATGAGATTTGTCCATGAGGTTTGTTTATGATTTCTGTATTTTGATCATTCAGGGGAAGGATTAAATGTTAGATTTAATATTTAGGTTGATTAACCCAAGGGACTTAAAATCAAAACAGGTTGAAGTGAACACTGTGCGATGGCATGGGTGAACACGCCAAAGAGTTTGATTAAATGCTAGGTGATTGTCTAGTAGAGAGGGTTCCTATATGAATGCAGGGATTCCGATTTGTTTAGGGTCAACCAGGAGATTCAGTAATTCTTTGTCCAGTGACGGATGTCCTTGAAACCTCAATTCTGGGTTAGGTTGATTGCTTTTAAATTCTTAATTTTCGTTTTATCTCTTGTTTTAATTTTCTCTTGCTTTAATTTTAATCGAATTAAAACCCCCCTATTTATTGTTTTGTTTTTAATTGAGTGATTTAGTTCTATGCAAAAATCCTTGGGAGACGATCCAGGTTGTCCTATATTACAAATTTCTTTTATAAGCCTGGTTAATTTGAGTGAGTTCGACAGTTCACGTCAGTATGTTGATCACCAAAATCTTTGAAGCATCTGGTGTACTCATCCTCGAGGATAAAAAACCCCAGAAATCCACTCAACAATGGATAAGATACATGAATTTCAAGAAGCTATCAAATGGCAGATGGGTGAGGAAAGGAGATTTTCTTGAGCTAAGCGAGATGAGCAAGCATTTTCCAGAGCTAAATGCTGCTTCCCAAGTGCCTTCATATCCTATCTTTGCACCCGAAATGGGTCCTTTTGAAGACCATGTAGGTTCTATGTCTGCACCCACACTGGGTCTTTTTGAAGATCCTGCACATCCCATTTCTTCACCCATAAATGGTCTTGCTGAAGATGCAGGAACTGCTCCTACTGAAGATGCAAGAACTCTTAGCACTATACCCCAAGAGCCTGTGCAGTCCATTGATGATAAGACGGATGGAATGGTCCCTACTTCCAAAGTGGATTAGTTAATAGAGCTGTTGGGAAAAGTTATGCTCATCCTCTCAGGTTTGCAGCATGCAATTGAGGAGAACCACAAGGCCTTGGTAACTGTACTGCAAAATCAAGAAGCATTAAAGGCAAATGAAGAACAAATTCAGCTAGTGTTGCAAGATCTTTTGAACAAGCTTAGATGACTAGTTTATTTAGTAATTTTTTTGGTTAGTTTTGGTAAGCAGTGGCAGATACAATACAGTGAATGTGGAAAAATGTTAGTGGAAAAATGGTAATGAATGGTAATGATATGTGCAATGTACATGATTGTTATTCTTTTGTTTTGAAAGTCGCAAATGTTAGATGACTAGCGCTTGTTTTAGTAGATTTGTGGGGTGATAACATTGTCACAATTCATAAAACTATGCACAATTACATATGTTCCAATGAAATGTGTTCTTATTGTTCAAGATGAACTTGTTATTGATTCGTAATTGTAAATAGGAAATGTTAAAATTTTTATTGTTTCAAGGTTGGCAGAGACACTAATACACAGAGATGTGTAATCCTTTGCATTTATGTAAAGGTGCCATGGAGTGTTACTTGTTGTAGAGGAATAGTTCAACATTACGCTGTTGTTGCTCCTTTAATTGCTCATCTTCTTGTGTTTGTGTTGTGGAAATGTTGGTGTGAAGGAGCAACTACCCTGTTGTTGCTCCTTTAATTGCTCATCCTCTCGGGTTTGTGTTATGAAAATGGTGGTGTCAAGGACTAACTATTCTATTGTTAGTCCTCTGATTGCTCCTCCTTTTCAAAACTATGTTTGTTCTTATTTTTGCTAAATATGCAAACCGTCATTTAGGGCAAGAGCTAGGTGTGTGTCATATAACAAGTCTTGTTACTTGTTATGATTGAATGGCCTTGTTCAGGTGCACTGATTGAATGACCCATTGTGTCTTCTTGCTCATTTAGCACTAGAGCATGTGAGGAAGGATATA
Source organism: Castanospermum australe (assembly GCA_019955255.1). Lineage (NCBI taxonomy): Eukaryota > Viridiplantae > Streptophyta > Magnoliopsida > Fabales > Fabaceae > Castanospermum > Castanospermum australe. The sequence continues at coordinate 7,966 of NSJW01000044.1, forward strand.
GAAGAGTTCCAAAATCTTTCCCTTGACAGTTGAAATATGGAGCTTGATAAACCTTCAGAGTTTTGATTAAGTCATCTTGTAATCCCAGGTTGTCAATGAGTTGTGTTGCATTAAATTCATTTCAATTTGTGGTGACCACCGAATTTATTCTTTATTTTTGAGTTAGTATGTTGTTTAATTTTACCTTTTGTAACTTTCTTTATTGATTCAATGTTTTTGGTTTATTTGTTATCCTTTAATAAGCTTCTAATAAAGGACTTTTGTTATCATTTTCATATCAGATTTTGGACCATTTGACTATTACAAATTTATGTAGAGTAGCAATTCATGGTCTCAAAGACTTGGACTATTAAATGTTTGTATGTCTTGTTTATGCATACCATCGTGGTTGGTGGACAAAAGAATAATTGCAACCAAAATAAAGAGTCCATGTGGAGCTTGTGAATTAGTTATATGGAAAAGCAATCCTACCAGAGGTTGCCCAAATTTTCAACAAGTTATTGACAACAGTGATGTATGTGTATCTTTTTAATCGAACTTATGATATATATAAGGTTTATTTCATAGCAGATGTTTTGCCCTTAATGTCCTTCACCTCTCATATTGTTCTTATGTTCCATTCATTTACTCTAGTGTTCATAATTAGTTTTTTATCATAATTATGCTAGCCATGTTGGCATTTTATGGTGCTTCATTAAGTTCTATTAGTAATTTCGTATGATTGTTATTGTATAAGATTCAAAAAGTTTTTTCAGTTATGCATTAGTTTTAGCTACTAGAAACTGAAAGCATTAAGTCACATAAGTTTTTTATCCTGACTGAGCTGTTTGAAACATATTACTGCATAAGCATTTCAATGTTTACATATAACTAAGCAAGGAAACTACCACATTCTGTTGCTTGTCTCTTGGAAATAGTATCATCAATTTGTATGCTACTTTGTAATTAATGGGCCAATCAGTTTGCACTATTGTACTGAAAATACTAACTGCAATCTCTTCCTGTTATAGATATTAATATGATAGCAGTATCAGATGGAGATTTTGTATAAGAATTTAAAGAAAACACTGCAAACGAGAAACAAAAATAGTGACACTGCAGACAGTTGGAGGGGTCTGCTTCCTTCCTTCCCAGATTGCACCCAATCCTTGCTGACCCCTCTATTCTCCTCTCTTGCTTCTCTTATGGCTAGAAACGATAAGGCAAATACATCTTGTACAAATTGTGTCATTTGAAAATGACTACATGAAAATTTCATAAGTCCAAAAGACAATAAAAAAGAAAACAGTCATTAAGTCGAATAGTGATTACAACCAAAATGATCATATGTCAAAGTAGAATTATAATAATGCCATGACCCTAACTTCGAGCACTAGATGTGAAAACCATCCTCAATCCTTGCCACTTATATGTAAGGTCTAGCATTCAATTTCATCAATACGCCAAAAAACCAAAACTTCTCTACATGCAATTGAGGTTTTGGTGGTGACAAATGTTTGGAATGGTAGTTGCCTTCTTGACTGGAAGGCCATGTCTACAGTCAGCTTAGTCTCTGTTATAATTAACATGCTGGGGTGAATGTGCCATGCTAACACATTGGCTGCTTGCATCAAATTTGGCCTTGAGTCATGTCCACAATTCTATATAAGGATTCTTGGGTGAAAATCTATCAGATAATGTATGTTGAGGGTGACAGGTTGGTTTGGGAATGGCTCTGGACCTTCTTCAATCCAAGTATCCCGGTCAACCTCTACATTATGTTTGTTCAACATAAGTATAGGACTAAATTTGATACAATGCTGACTGCTGCCTATTGCCATCACCTAGTTAGGAATTGGACATTGACAGTTGTGAGATAAAATGTCACAGCTAGTACTGAAAATACTTTAGATACATTACAACGATAGCTGGCTTGTTGATACGTCAATTTCGAATGCGAAAATATGCTTGCTGACACAAAGTAGGACAATCTGTTCAATATTGCTAAGGAGATCAACCATCTTTAGGTAGTATAACATATTCAGTCTCTCGACACTTAAGTGGAAAGGGTTATCATGGGAACTACTACTGTTTGCATCATGTGAAGTATAGTTGCTTCTCAGGGGCATATTAGCATGGCGGTTGATACAAGGGTGCTTAAGTGAACAAAGCTCTTCAATAGTCAAAGCTGACATTGCATTCAAATCATCCGTTATGGTGATTAGCACTGGTTTTACCCAAGCTCTATTAAGCTCCATGTCATAGCACCCCAAGTTATGGTCACTGTCCCTACTTAAATAATCAATGACCATATCATCAATCCTCAGTACACGGTCCCTAACCAAGATTCCCCAGGTCTCTTTGAGATTGTTAGCCGTCTACAACAGTGGTGAGCAAGCAATCAAATTAGCCTCTCAAATAGCAATAATAACATTTCATAATGATTCCAACAAAACAAATATTTCACTAAAAGGGATGATAGTGAGATATGATTTCATTTTTTGTGCATCCAAGTAACCCCATACATATAAGATAGTCTAATTAACCACTGGGTAGCTGTGAAAATGGCATACAATATTGCATCCATGACTAAACATAAACATATCATTTATGAATTCCAAAACATTCGGTAGGTCATTAGCAATGTGATTCAGTAAAGACAGTCATTTCACCCCTCAAATAAACCCCAAGAGTACAAGTACTTTTTAGAAGCTCATAAGCATTGCCATTGCTGCACTTACATGGACACCCACACATTGACCTACACCTAATTGACTACAATACATAAGTCACTTTAATGCTAGTGCAACAAAAACCCCCATAGCAACCACCAAACTCATACAAAGAGAAACCCAACACATAGATCTTCAAGCTTGCATAATTCACTTCCATGCCATTGACTTTGTTCTGCAACAAAGTTAATTCTTTAAGAATTTCCTCTTTCGAAACTCCACGTTTTGTGTTTGTCTCTTCAATGGCATGATCAGTGACAAGAAGTTCTTCAGTACATAGTGTGCACCACTCAAAGAAATTGCATTTCCTATCTCTACATGTATAAAATATCTGGGAGGGATTGTTTTGGGTTCTTGACACCTTAATGTCAGCAGTTTTTCCACATTTGCAACACCTATTGTGGTACCTGAGGCCAACCAATCTAGATTTGCTGACACTTGATGATGCCATTGCTGATCTACAGGTAAAATATGAGATTAATATCATAGACTAAAAGGACTTAATGATATCCTAATATTTGGCCTCATATCATTATCAATGTGAAATGATTATATGCATTAATATATGGTTAGGTTTCTCGATCACTCACATCATGTAATGGTGCTCTTCTTGTAGGTCACGCTTCTCAGATGATCCAAGGTATTTTTTCTGTCCTATCTAATTCTATGGCAATTTTTACTAGATCCTTTATTATCAAATAGTGTTATATACTGCTATGTATTTTTTTAAATTATCGGTATGGCTGAATTCGTATTCTAAAGTTGGTTTGGCAATTTTTAGTAAATAGGTTATTTGTTATTATCTGTAGATGGCCCAACAAAAGTTAACTGCTGTGTCTTATGCAATTTACTAACAAACCACATTTTGACTAACTGTTTATGGGGTTTTTTTTTCCTTATTCACAGTAGAAAAACGTTCAATGAAATGAAACTGTTGTACAAATCTTTTAGTTTACTTGAAAATATTTGGATGGCTAACTTGGTATTCCTCGTAACCTGTTGCTTACGGATAATGTTATATATGTTGCAATGAAATGAAACTGTTGTACAAATCTAACTTGACTTACCCGGATTTGACAATCGAACTTTGCAGATATTTGCCCCAATCCATAAGGATAACCACTAGTTCATATTGATTGTTGACATTCTAAAGCAGGAGCTTGTGTATCTTGATTCAAAATGTTCAGACAAGGAAAGACCTTCAAGAGTTAGAGCCATCAAGAAAGTGGTAAGCTAAATGCATACTGAAATATATTTCTTCATAACCTGCCCATGCCATGTAAATGGTTACATATTTTCCTATAATAAATTGGCAGACTTTGTTTCTAGAAGACCTAATGCAGGATGAGTCATTCTATGATGATGCCACGTGCACACGACCTCTCATATCAGAATATAATCTTGTTGAGCTGAAGGTCAATCAACAGAAGGATGGATTGTATGGCACAATTTCTGCTATTTTATACATTATTTTATAAGTCACCATTAATGTCCCTTAAGACTTGATTTTTAAGCACACCATTTGGCAAGATGGACTGTGGCGTGTGCGTTTCCCAATGGATGATGTTATCGCATTTGTGGAGGTCATATCAATTGGAGGTAAATGTATTAAAATGGTTGTCATGATTGATTGATTGTCTTACATCTATAAAATGATTGCCATTGTTCTTCAATGGACAGTGTGTAAATGACTATACATGAATGCGATTGGCACTGGACCTAGTGTTTAAGGAATATAATCCTAAAAAGGACAAGATTGTTAGGTTGGCACTCAAGTATATGCATTGAATGACAGTACGACATCGGAAATGCTAATGAATGTTTTGCCTTATTAATGTAGTAATTTTTTTGCAGTCATTTTGTACTGAACTGTGGGGATATTGGAGCTACTATGTGGATAATATTTTTGGCTGAGGTTTTGGGAAAAGGTGTAGTCTGGGTCAACAACTGCAACCATTAGCCTAGGTTAGGTGTTGGGTTAGGTTTTGGCATTGACACCTTTTGGCATTAACAGGTTTTGGCATTGACAAGTTTTAGGTCAGGTTTTAGTAGTGTTTGGAATTAAGCATACATGTTATAGATTTTGGTAGTACTTTGTAATTTGTGATGATATCATAGATGATTGGTGCATTACTGGTGCTAACAGTTTATTCATGAGGAATAAAGGGTACATGTTATTTATAAAGGGTACTGAAGTGTTTGTTTTGTGGTCTCTTGTGTGTGATTCCAATATTTTGAGCATCTTACATTTGCTTGATTATTGAACACAACTCGTGTTATGAATTTCTTTTGCTATATACACTTACATATATGGATGTTACAGAATGAGGAATCTTATTAGTGTGAGACCCATGAATTCCTAAATATGTCAGTGCTCTACTGCACTTGTAGTGCAGTTTCTTTGTGTGGATATCTTATCCCACTGAAGAGCATAAAATATGATGTAATTTATGATCTACTTGAAATGTGAAATTTAGCATTCATAATCAATTTCACTTCTTGATCATACATGGTTCAATTGTATATTTCACAAAGATATTCTCAAACCCCAAGCAAAAAGGCTGTGGAAAGTTTGAAAATCGCTTAATGTTTTGACTGTTACTTACTCAACTTTAGCAACCAAGACATTAAAATCTAGATGCATCCTTTTATATATGAAATTTACGTACATCTCATGTGAGTCAAACCAAAAACAATAGAGCATTAAGTCTCATAGAAATCATTAATGAAATTTCATCTAACAGTTTAAATTTTAAGAGGGTCTGTTCTTTGATTTTCATAAAATATATCTTCCTAAAAATTGTTCTTGCCCTTGTTTTACAGGAAATGTGCCTTTTTTTTTTCTACATTTTATGGTTGTAAGTTGTAAATTCTATACACATAAACAACTATAATTTTAAAATGCCTTAATTATCAAAAGGAGAATTACAACAATCACCCAATATATATACAATAACATTAGATTTTTCCAAACAAATGAATGGCTAATTATATACTATTGTCATTTACAATTTTTACAAGTAATCACATTGGCAATTCATGTTGCACAAACAAGAGGAGCAACTATAGGAGCAAGTCATATACTCCATATTTTCATATGCTCAACCCAAGAGGAGGAGCAATGCAATGAATAAGCACAGAAGCAACTAAAATAGTAGCTCTTTCAAACAATTATGTTCTTTTGTCTAACTCGGCAGAGCAGAGCAAGTAAACTAGAGAAACGGAGCAAGGACAGGAACAACTAATCAAATGGCAGAAGTTGCCCATTTAATGCTGTTGAGCATCAAGATCATTATAAATGTAAGTAACCTGCTTTAATAACTTCATAAATATAATGTTTACAGCCAAAGTTCAAACCAGAAAATGAACAAAACAGGATAGTTTCACTATGTAAATTAGTCATGTTTATTACATTCTCCCTTAAAGCTCTTAAATGGTCAAAGCTGCACCACGTTTTTGAAGCTATCAATCTCTTCTAATATCATCATTGGTAGATGCTGATGCCAAATTTTGCTGTGCAACCATATGCTGATGCTGATGCAATGGCACCAAATGTTGTGATATAAGCATAATCTGGTGTTGAGTCTGTGGCACCATAAAAGAGTAAACCAAAATCATCATAACCTTAATAGCCCAAATGCTATAACACAAAAATGGGAAAGTTGTAAACTTTTAATCATCAAGGAGAAACCTATAATGCAAAACACCAAACTATGTTTAATAAGTGCAAATCACAACACCACAGGGCTGCGTTAACATTGTCATGATTGGGACCTCATCTATGCATAATCCATCTAAGGTCAAATGCTTAACATATATAGATTACAATTAGTGATACATTCCTACGGTAGTTGGTTGGTAGTGTTCAGCATAATAGTTAATTGTTCATAATCGTAAAGCATTACCATAATGCTTGCGGATACCATTGTTGCCCGAAAATTGGAAGGTACTGCTGATAAGTTGGAGCTAGAGGTGCAAGGTACTGCATTTAGGTGGTTGCTGGGGGTGCAACATACTGCTGTTTACCTGTGCATGCAACGTACACTTCTGGGGCTGGAACTGCACTGCCAAGTACACTTGTTAGGTTGGAGGTGGAAGAAAATTATGTGACACTTGGCTTGTGCTATAATAAGGTTGGCTACCTACAGCAGGAGGATAAGGATAACAAGGTTGGCTTCGATCGGTATCATGATTTTGCTTTGCTTTAACACTAGTATTTGTGACTGATACTACAGGCCTTAAAACCTGTGACCCGATAATAAAGAGGGAAAAGCTTATGATAGTCTGCCAAAAACATTCACAAAGTACAATAAACAAATTTCGAATTATAGCATTGGCAAAGTTATATGATGGTGTTTCAATCAAAGAAACGAATAGACATTAACTAACAAACCACATTCATAAATATGCTTCTAATGATGATTAAATATGTTTAAATTTTACATTATTATGATATCACCTTGTCAGAACTTCCATGGACTTCATCTACTGCCTCATCCGATGTTGAAAAGTTGCTAACAACATCACCACTAGGCTAAGTTTGAGAACCTTATAGATTTGGATACCTGCGTATGGTGTGACCAGGCATGTTGCAATTAGAACAACGTCACCTCTTCTGAGTCTTCTTGTGCGCTGGTGGTGTTCCCTTGGTCTTCACCATCATTGGGTCACCAATCAAGTTGTTAGAGATAGAAGATGATCCCTTATTAGAAATAAAACATTTACTTTCTAGCTTGAATGTTATTCTACTTATTTCATCTCTCATCTGCATAAAGTCAGTCAAATTTTTTGAAGCAAGAAAATTCATCCAACTACTTGTAGAGCATAATGCACCATATCACGTTAAGGACATTTTATCGTTATCCACACTGTCATCCATTGAAGACAAATCATCACACTTTACAGTCTTTGTCCATCGTCTAAGAATCAACTTCTTAGGCAGTGTCTCCATGTGCTCATGTTTCATAACACAAATTATATGACAACACGAAATGCCCTGAGTATTCCATAAGCGACAATAACAGTCAAATTCTCTGAATTCCTATCATATATGAGCTAATATACACGACCAACTTTTCCAAACTTATTGATTTTGTAAATGACAGTAATTGCAATTATCTCAACTCCAACGACAAATAGTGCAGCTACCAATTCAAGGTCATCTTTGAACTCTTTAAAGATTTCTCGTGTATACACATTCGCCACCCCGTGGTCAATAGAGTCTAATGCAAATGTCAACACGGGCTAACCATACATGGAACCAAAGTTTGTAACTAGCTCATTATTCCTATAATCATTCACAGCATACTCAAAATGATGAATGAACTCAACCAAACTATGCCACGATTTTATGTAACTCTTAATGAATTAGTTGATCCCTTCACACCGCGATGTTGTTCTCACTCCAGCAAAGAACTTTTCCTAAAGGTACGCAGTAGTCCACATAGCCCTCTGTTTGAAAGTTTTTTCACCCACTTATTGCGAGATAGGCCATACTCCTCCACTATATGTTTCCAATGCTCATCAAACTCATCAAGTTCAAAGTTCGCATATATGCATTTCTTGAATCCTTGTAAGAATTCTTCATTCCTAATGTTAGATTTCTCATTTTTCTATAGGTGCCAAGCACATAAATGATGATGGGCATTTGGAAACAAGGCCTAGATTGCCTTCCTCATAGCCTTGTCACCATCAGTAACTACTCTCATTGGTTGTTTCCTCTACATTGCATCCAAAAATGCATCTAACGCCCATCTATATGTCTCAACCCGCTCATCAACAACCAAAGCACACGCAAATACACATGTTTGCTGATGATGATTAGCACCCAAAAAAATTACTAATGGCTTGTCGTACCTGTTCTTCTTATATGTCGTATCAAATGCTAACACATTCCCAAAGTGTTGATAGTCAACCCTACTTATTCCATCAGCCCAAAACAAGTTAGCCAATCTCCTCTCATCAATTGTGTACCTAGCAAATATCATTGGATATGCATCTACCTTGGCCTGCAAATAACTTACAGCTACAAATGCATCACCATCAACTATCTTAGCACGCCTTTGGCTATCAATATAATTGTAGAGGTCCTTCTTGCAAAATCCAAGTCCAACATATCCCCTTGCTTGTCTAGTCATGAAACCCATTATGTGAGATGTTCTTATCCTATATGAATGCATGCTATCAACTTGTGCCTTATCTGCTTCTGTCAATTTACAATAATTTGGGATCATCTGAACAAATTTTGCTGGTGGGGGCTCATGGTTGTGCTCTTCCTCAAACTTCATAACTTTCCACCTGGCGCTGCTACTGTCCAGGAAAACTAGCAATCTTGCACCACAATTGGTCCTAGTTACTGGTCTGTGCTCTCTCTTTCTATCAACTCTCATGTAGTATTTTTTGCCTTTCAATCCTTTTCTATTGCAAATAAGATTTCACCTTATGATATTGCCTTTGGCATCTCGAACCACATCTTCTCTACGAACAACAAACCCCACACACTTGTCATACTTGACATAAAATTTATAGGCATCTTGTTCAGTGCTGAACTCCATGTTCATAATGTCCCTTGCCCTCAACTCTAAAATCTTCTTGTAGCATACATTACCCTCACCCTCGTCCGTGTTCTTAGTTTGCCCAACATCAGCCTCTTCGGTGCCATGCTCCTTCAAATCATTGCGGCTAAAATTAGAATCAAAATCTCCACTCACAGAATCAACTAAATCTTCCTCACTAGCCTTTTTATACTCCATTTTTTCAAAATAACCTACAGAAGCAAGGGCAATTGAAAATGATAACTCCAAAAAATACAGCATTGTAAAACTAACAACATTTCTATAACTTGTACATAATTTCAATAACTTCTAAGAGAGACACAAGAAAGAAAGGAGATTAAGAGATACCAAACAAGCAAGGAGAGTGGAGATTAGAATATGTATGTTAAGAAAAACTGATTTCAATAACCAAATAACATGAGGAAATGGTCTTACATTTAGGCTTGTTTATACCCATAACAATGGAATGCTAATTTTAGTGGAAACAAACTTAGTTTGCAAAATTCAATACAAAAATACTATCTCAAGACCTTCCCAGAAGCAAAATGCCATAATAGCAAATTTTTAAACCATGATACAAATCCTTCATTAACAAAATATGTTTAGTCAAAACATAATTTCCTTTCCACCAAAGCATCCACCTTCAAAAGGAATTCCAAACTTGGATGGTTTAAAATAGTTCTTTATGATATCTAGATAGTAACTTCCTCTAACAAATTTGTCATTTGTTATAGGTCACCTAATTTATTACAATGGTTCCGTTTTTTCCCCCTTTGATCTACATAACAAATCACTGACAACTTCAAAAAAGTGTTCTTTCAAATATGATTTAACAACCTCCACATCCATAAGCAAAATTAGTGTAAGTTAAGCAGAAAATCAAATTCAAATAAAACCATTTTATGTGAAAGAGTAAAATATACAACGATTAAATATGTTAGAGATAACCTGAAATGCATTAAGTCAATTGGTCACTACTGAAAGCACAAAAAATTAGTGTTAGTGCCAAGGTTGTACTACAATTGTTCAATAGTTTAAAGAAAAAATTAGCAAGATGAGCACGAATGAGAGACAAGCACAAAAAAGTAAAAGATAACCTCCATAACTAGAGATGTGTCAATAACGTTTATAAAATCATGAGCCTCGAAATGAAATTCCTACTACAAAAAGGTATGTTAATAATCAAGTAGTACATATTGTGACTAATCATCAATCACACCAAAAGACCGACGAAAGCCTTTATTTGCAATTGTAATCCGTCCCAGTTCAAATACTTCTAAAAGTAACACATCTATGATACAATAGCTCATTGGTTTTGAATACAAAGGCAAGCCTATGAGTTTATATATGAAATTTTTAACCCAAACTAGTCAGCCATATAACATTTAAACTAGATCTTTAGTTGTTGAAGCATGATAATCTTACTATGACTTACTAATTTACACAAGCTAACATTAACCAAGATAAACTTAATTTCAGGCAAATGATAATGATAAGCATTTTGTTATGCGACAAACTTCAATAGAGGTTTCCATTCACACAGCAAAGTAGGGAATAAGGATCAAAAGAAGAGTTTCACACGTGTAACAAAACGAATCTGGATGAGTTCTAAAGATCAATTCCTTTCTTATGCTATATTTTGCTACCATACATACATGTAGCCACATACATAAACAATGAAGAGTACGAAACAAGACCAGCAGAAACAGGTGGTCAATCAATCAACAATACGAAACACAGATAAAACAAAGACTTTGGAACACATATGAAATGAACTTAATCTGCCAAAGGTGAAGACACGAATCTCGTACTTGAGGATGGGCAAACGGAGACGTCGCTGGAGTTCACCATCTCGCCGCACCACAACCACTGCAGTGGTTCACCGTCTCGCTACACCACAACCACCGCAGCGGGTGAGATCTCGCTGGATTTGGATCGGGATCAGGATGCCATTGGATTGGGATCTCGTACCTGAGATTGCTTGCTTCAATGGCTTTGGATTGGGATCGACTTTGCTAGATTTCACACTCACGGGATCCAGTTGGTTGTTCACTCCCAGGTTATTCACTCTCAGCTGCGTCGTGCTTTCAGTAGATGGGTTCATCCAGCATGAGGGTTAGATTAGGAAAGTTCTAATATTTTCTCCACCTCAACTCTCCACATAATATTTCCACATCACTAAATTTTCCTCACCTGTCATTTTCTGATTGGGCCACATATATAAGTTTCAAAACCCACCAATTTTCATAGGCACCGTAGCATGCACCAATATACATACACTTGAATAAATGATATATCATCTATTTTGTTCGATTCTAATGCAGGTTCCACTGAGGGGTCACCATGTGGCAGTCTACTAAGTTGATGTGGTGACATCCTAACTAAAGGAAAATCTCTAGTAATAAGGATAAACTTCCCTACCTATAAGTAGATGACTAATTACTTAAAAAATATCCTTATCACACAAGGTTGATAACTCTCAAAAGGACTCCAAAGCTTGGCCTATATAAGGCTCAATAACCAAGTACACAATGTTAGTTTATGCCATTATAGGTATCACAAGGACATCGCGATAAGAGGCGACTAAATTTATAAAAAAAAAATTAGAATTCAAATTGTTCTTTGAAAATGATATCAAATTCGAGAATATAATCATGCATAGGGAAGAGTAGGAACTTAATTTTAGTGCATTCTTGATACATTCATCCTAATATGGTTACTTTAAAGTTAACTATGCAAATTAAATAGCTTCAAAAATATTAATTTTACCCCTAAAAATAAAAATAACAAATAACAAATAGCAAACAATGATAAAAACAAACAGAGAATTGAATAAAAAGTTTTAAAAAATTACAAGAAAAATATTAAGTGAAAATATTTACAGTTTTGACTTGTAAGGGTATTCGTGGATTAGGTCGAGTTGGGTTTGAGGTATTTTTGCACCAATTTGCTCATCAAAGTAGTGGGTTAGGTTAAGTTGGGAAATTTCCCAACTCTCACATGAGTGGATTAGGTTAACTTAAATCCGTGAGTCCGACATATATTTAAAAAAATTCAGTTGCTAAAATAAATGGCAAAATTAATATGAAATCGAAAATTCATTACACATCATAATAAGTCTCAACGAAGAAGTCTCAAACCAACTAAAGAGTTAAACATAACAAGTTTTAAATATAAAATGTCTTAAAGATAACAAGTCTTAAATATAATAAGTTTTAAACTTACACAAGTCCCAAAAGCCAAAGATAGATTTACTTCCTTCAACCTTATCAAAATGACTTCATTTTATAAAATTAATAAACAAAATATATAAGTGAGTTGGATTGGGTTGTGCGAGTTGAAAAAATTTCAACTCGCAACCCGACCCATTGTCATTGGGTTGAGGCTTTTAAAAACCTAACCCAACCCATTTAACTCGTCAATTGTGAGTTGGGTTTGGTCAAAATTTACAGGTTTATGGGTTGACCCAACCTAGTAGACACCTCTGTTGGCTTGCCTTACATGTTTACATATTCTTACATGCAATGAGAAGTTAAAGCCACTTAATTATTGTAAAAAAAGTAGTTGTCTTTTGAACGATTTTTAAAATTAATGATCGATAAAAATGCTAAGTTGATTATTTAAAAGAAATTAAGAGATTGATTGATTGTTTTGTTAAAAAAAATATTAATAACTATATTGTTCACAAATCAAAGAACTGTTACAATAACGTTGACAGTTAATGACTTAATTTGTTTTGAAAATGAAGAGTCGTCATGGCTACATCATTTTTAATTAATTGATGATATTAAATTAATTTTAAAGGATTGGTTAATTAAAGAAAAATTTGGTTAATTGATTAATGATGGATTAAATGTTTACATCACTTACGAGTTAAAAAGTCATCACAATTGCATTGAATATTATTATTATTATTATATATATATATATGAGGAGAGATTAGTTGGCATTGTGGGTGTAAGTCAAGCGTAATCTTACACTATTAAATAACCTCTTATTGGATGGTTCATTTACAAAATTCACCGTTAGATTAAAAGTTCTTATCATATAGATTATGCTTATAAAATTTCACACTAATCCGATGTTGTTTTATACTCCATTGATATATATCAAAACTAACATAATATATACTTTTTAAATATATGAAGATAGGAACTACTTATTACATTCTTATTGATATTTAATTTTTCTAAAATTTAGCACAAATGATCAATATGATGTATAGTTATAATTCAACGGTTAGATTGATTATAAATGCATTTTATAAAAAGTTATTAAGTAGTATAAGTGTACCAAATTTTATACCAGTGTCAACTGATTCATTATATATATATATATATATATATATATTATTGATTTTATTTTAATCTAATGATTTAAAATAACTCAATTTAGTGAAGAAAAGATATTGCAGGACAAGATCTTAAATGAAGAGAGATAAAAAGTAAAATCAGTATTAATGAAAATAGAGGATTTAACTTTACTAATTAAATTTAACTATTTTATAAAATGATAAAATTTATATATTTTTAATAACAAATTATATAATCTTTTTAAAAAATATTTTCATATCTTTATCAAATTAAAATAATTTGTAATTTATTAAACAGGGATGCATATGTCAACTTTTCACTCATAATTTATTAAAAATGAAAACGGTTAAAATATTTATAACATGGATACACTCTTGAAATTTTTTTGGTGTGTGAACGAGGAGTTTTTTCACAAGAAATCAAATCACAGTCCTTAGATTTATAGGTGTAACTCACTTTTATTACACAACACCTTATAGGTTACACTCTTGGATTTTTTGTGTCCTAGCATTTGATCTTTCAGTTATATCATTTCTTTTCTTCTCATACAGTGCTCTACATGTCTCTCTCCAGAGGAATTAATTAATTACCAAGTATTGTATATACTTTTTTTTATGTATTTATAGTAATGGCTAATGAAGCACTACACTCAGTTTAATGTGTGTTTAGATTAGCTTATTTTGTGGTCAAAATAGTTTAAAATCAAAATCTTATTGAAAGAGCTTTTGAAAAAAAATACCATTTTTTCTTAAAAATTAATCTTTCCCAAATATGCTATAAGTTTTTTAATTTTTATCTCAAACATTTTCTATCTTCTCTAATATAATGATAGTTTTGTATAACAATATACAAATCAATTTTAGTATGTGAAATTGATTACATAATAAAATATATAGTTGGATAATGGGATATTATTTGTTTTCACGGTTGTTAAATATAATAGTTGCGCAATGTACCCAGGTTATCATGAACGAAATCACTTGATGCAAAATGGGTTTGAACTGATATTGAATTGTTAAAGATCCCAAAAGTAAATATTGAAACATATTTTAATTTTATCATGTTATAATCTATGGTAACAAAATCTGGGTTTTGGTTTTGTATGGGGAACAATTTTCTCCATCAAACAATTTTCTCCATCAAAATTCAATTGCAGGTAAAACTCAGAGCTTCATTACTGTGTTTGTGTGCTTGTAGGTATGTTTATGTCTCTTTACTTTTTTTCATTCAATGAATTGATTAAAACATTCTTTTAAAATAAATAATAAATTATTTCTATTCTATGAAAAGATTTATAAATTTTTATCAAAAATGTCTAATTTTCATCATGTTACAAACAATATGCTCATTTTTTAATCATTTTTTTATCTCCTACACGATTGGTATAATGGTTTATAACTACAGGAACTGTTTTTAATTTTAATAAATTACTATCCCTTTAACCTACACAATTTGTGGGCGCCTGCATATCAATATTTCTAATTATTTATAAATATAACTTATGTATATTTTTATAAGCACGTGCATATTAATATTTATGGCTAATTTTCTTAATATACTTTGTGAATATTTTTGTAATATTAAATTAGTTTATGGACTAACTATGTCTGGACACTTGTATATTAATATTTATAGAAAAATTTTAATAAAATTCAATACATTATTTTTGTTATAATAACTTAATTTATGAATTAAATATGCATGGTGCGTCAATATATTTTATTTTTTTACTTTGATAGAAAATTATTTTTTAAATTTATTTGCATTTTTTTATGATTGTGTGCCTTTAATTAAATGTTTTAAATTATGATTTTGATTTTTATATTATCTTATACAAATCATAAATTAAAAAAATAACAAATAACAATATAAGTTAGTTAATATAGTAAAAATGCTATTAATAAAAGTATCATTATAATTTATATCATTGTCAAATTTTATAATATATATAAATCATTTATTGAATATAAAAAAATTTTACTTATCAATGAAATTTTAAATTTGTTTGGAGGAGATCATGTCTGCACTTAACATTATATGATATTAAATGACTTATAAAAATATTTGGATTAGGTCATATTAGCATGTGACATCATGTGCCATTATATGGCTTGCATGAGTGTTTAAATGAAACCACATCAATACATAACATAATTTGAAATTGGCTTAGAAGAAGTCACGTCAACATATATAAGAGGGCATGGTGTTACATGGCTTACATGAATCTTTTAATATGCTACATTAACATATAAGATGATATATATGGCAAGTTTTTAGAAGAGACCACATTATTAGATAATATGACGTGCGTTATATGATTATGATGATATGACATTCTACGGCTGGAAGAGTTAACTTTAATTTTTGATATGATACATCAACACATAAGATGACATGTTAAGTTTCTAAAAGAGGTAACATCATCACATAATATGATGTGACGCTATATGTTTTGAAAAATATCACATCATCAAATATGATGACATGACATTCTATAACTTAGAAATAAAATATAATGACATGATATTCTATCACTTAGTGGAGGGTATGCTACGTCAATACATAAGATGATGTGCCAAGTTTTTGAAAGAAGCCACATCATCACATAATATGACGTAACACTACATGATTTAGAAGATACCACGTCATCAAATATGATGACATGGCATTCTATGGCTTGGAAGAGCCAATTTTAATATATTGTATATAAATGAGTGAAAGGTTCATATATATGCATCCATCTTTAAATTACTTTAATAGAGATATGAAAATATTTTTTAAAATTTATATCATTTGTTCTTAAAAATGTATAAATTTTATAATTTTATAAAAAAAGATAAATTTACATAGTAACGTTAAGTTCTCGATCTTCATTTATAGAGATTTTACTCTTATCTCTCTTCATGATCTTACACTAATGTCAATTAATTCTATACACACACACACACACATAGAAATACACTTAGAAGAGTGGTTTGTTATAAGAGGTGACGAGTGAATCATGGCCATTGAGTCTTATATAGATGGTCAGACATAGAAATTACGCAAAGCTCACGACTTATATATTTCAAATAAGAAAGGTTGTCTTCCTATAAACATAGATTATCAACCAATTATACTAAGATAAACAGAAGGGGGGGGGGGGGAAGTGATATAAACAAAATATCAAACATGTAGCCTACTTTAAACATCACATAACATAATTCTTACTGTGAGAAATTTACTAGCCAAAACAAATGTGAGAAATTTTCTTCCTGCATTTCAAGGAACTCCGATTTCCTCTTCCTCTCTGCAATAGAATCCTCAGAGGGTAAAGAAGTTACACCAACAGTATCTACAACTTCATTAGGGAGAGAAGAAAGTATAGCCTGAACAGCTTCTTCTGGCTTCAACTTCCCAGACACAGTAAATGCACTGAAAAGGGTATCAAGCAAGATTTCATAATGCATATAACAGTAGGTTTTTTTCTTGAATTTTTTAATTTAATCTTTGGCCCCGGGGAGGGGGGTTGCTAAAATTACCTTGAAAGTATTAAAAGAGATAATGGTACAGAGTGATTTAAAGATAAATCTAACCAATCTCGAAGCTGCACAGGCAAGTTAACAATTTTTAGAACAAAAACTACCAAAGTAACATTTGATATTCATGAAAATTGAGGTTGCAATATCATCCAGTACTTCAATAGGATACATACAGTCATGAATTGTTTCCAACACAGCCTGTTGGCGCATTTCTTCAACAGAAAGCAACCCAAGCATGCCTCGCTCTCTACAATCTTCCCGAAGTTCAGCTTCAGAAAGAGAATCCACACCTTCTGCTTGAATCAATTTATCATCTTCTTTAATCCTAACAAAAAGGGGGAAATGTTGCATGTAGCACACAATTATGAGATCTATGGAGTTAAACTATAATTTAAGTATGGTACCTCAAAAGATAAAATAGTAAACTATTTTGTTGAATATTTGTCACTTATATGTTAATCATGGTTATACCACCTGAAAATGAAATATGTAGCACATAATAGGTAGTTTGAAGCAATATTCTCTTATTCGAACATATCAAGGAGACATTAAAATGGAACAAGGCCTGCACTACAAACTCTAGATTCCTAAGTCTTTTAGGGCCACAGTTGTAAAGTTTAAGCTTGATGTCTCGGAAATGTTTCCTCCCTGGTCCAAAGCTTTAATAGATGACTTGTGTAGTGTTCAGACCAAAAAGAGGAAGAAAGCATGGATGTATTCCTTTTCCATTGATTCAATCTTAAACAAATGGTAAGAACCTAATCTTCTGATAACTGAATAACATCATGATTCCAATTTTCAAAAGTTAACAAACATAGCAATAAATAGCCAATCATTTTTCTTTTTTCGGCCCGGGGTGTTGATACATTGTTTTGAAAAGGCTAGAGAGCCTTTTGAGAGAGACGATATACAAATGCAAGCATTAAACATGTATCTAAAGAAAATGCACATTTGTGTGGGAGTATGCATGAACAAGTAAAATTTGAGTTTGAAATCTATATTACATATAAGAGATTGGATTGCATGCCTAAAATTCTCCTCAATGTTATTTGAATTACAATATTGACATTTATTAATATTCACAAATTTTAAGATATTTACATTTATATTTATATTGCTTAAAATCTATATTCCAAAGCAAACTCTAATTTTTGTGTTCTTACTATAGTAGATTTCTATTCTAAGTTAATGGGAATTTTAAATTATTTTATGTTTTCTGTTGTAATAAACTTTTACTTGACTATACTTTTAATTAAAAGCATAAATGTTAATAAATTATTTCATTCCATCAAATGTGCTGAGTACACTAATCTATATGTTATTTTAAACAAGAATCTTATTATTAAATTTTGCTCTTATTTTTCAATATTATTGTATTTTACTTTTATTTTCGATATTATTGTATTAATTTTTTAAGCATACAATTTACATAGGACTCTTTCCCCTTATATGTGTGTAGTGTGTGGTGTTCATTCTAAGTTAGTTTCTCATATATTCTTACATTGTTCTATTATTGTTTCATTATGAAATACTTTATTTAGCCTCTTTGGTGAATGCTAGGTGTGTCCTAGCCTCCTAGGTCCTTGGACCAATTTTTGGTGATTAGCTTTAGTGGTTTTGCCAATAATAAAGAGGTTAAATATGGCGATGTGCAATCTTTGTTACTATTTGGTACATTTGGTTAGAGTTTAATGAGAATGTCTCTCTAACTGAGCAGTTGATTTTAAATAAGATTAAACCTTTAACCTATTTGGTGTAAGTTCATGCTTTATTTCAGGGAGTTTCCCTATCATATATGCATGAGGATTAGGTAGCTTTGCTCCATTGATGTTTCATATCTTCTTTGCTTGTTTATTTTTCCTTTTTCTGTTACGGAGGATCCCATATCCTCCAAAATCCTGGTAATTTTTTCTCTTCTTCTAAATAAAATTCTTCTTTTATCTATAGAAAGAATTTACTAGGACTATTTCGTTTTATTATTATTTTTTTCTTTTTTAATAAGCATGGTAAGGGCAAGTGGTTCTTATTGAATCATTTCTAATAATAAGGTATCTTTTTTATTAGAGAAAAGGAATAATTTTTAATAAACATTTTATGAGTAATTTTCAATAAAACCCCAAATTGCAATCAAAATTAGTAGAAAAATGTTATATAAACTAGTATAATAAAATGCATCTTACCTCTCTAAACATTATCGTAGCATATAACGCCAGTGTGCATCAGTGCCAAAAGGGCTGATTCCCATGTATTTGCACATATTGACTAATCGTGGCCTACGAGTAGTAAGGACACAATAGAAGTCATGATGCCACCTCATAACAATGAAAAACAGCATATTGAAGTCAAACAAAGACTTAAGAGACCAACCTGCTTATATTATCTAGCGTAAGTTCATCATTAAACAACTTAGCAAAGCCTAAAATTTCCTCATTAGAGACACGTGCACCTCTTCTAATCCGCAAAAAGAAAAAAATCGATAAGAATGACAAACTAAACAAAAACATTTGAGTAGAAACATTGATAAACAGTTCTTCAAACTGAATTTTTAACCATATTTAAAAATTCATCAAGATCTTCTGCTGTTTGCTTAATTTCTCCACTGTGGGATTTTTGAACTTCTTTTGCCATTTCTTTAACTGTATCCTGGAGGAACCTTGCATATTCTATTCTAGCCTTGAGTCTCCTTTTCAATGCTTCCTATACATTGAGCAAGTGAATCAACCAAACACCCTACAACAAGTAATGCAAATGCCACAAATTCATAATAACTAAATAAAATACAATGCAAACTCCAAATACCAAAGACAAATGTCATGCGTTGATAGTTTGATACAAATTGGTTAACATCAATACTATGTTGGTGATGTTACATTGAGGAAAATAATTTTCAACCAAGTTCATCACTAATCACTATCAGTGGCTTTTCCTTTTGCCAGACAACATAGAACATATGTTAATATATGCTCATGTACAAGTTGTTACTGGGGATGCAGATTAGTGCAAAATAAACACTGTTAATATTGACCTTTAGATCTATCTTTGACATAGGGCCTTCAACACTGGTTGGGACAAGCCTTACAACGACTTAGTTATAGTATTTCTCTTCCCCTGTGTAATAAATGGAACAAAAGGTTTTAAATGGTATGACACTTTCAACAAGAGATGAGATAACAATTATCATTTTTGCATAAATATTTATATATAGTTTATTATGAAATAACAAAATTTGCAATGAGAATAGACAAACAGCAAAAAAATAGCGGCTTTTCCTTTTTCTAGACAACAAAGTACATATATTAGCATATGCTCATGTACAAGTTGTTACTGGAGATGCAGATTAGAGCAAAATAGACACCATGTTGATATTGATCTTTGGCGCTATCTTTTACATAAAGCCTTCAACACTGGCTGGGACACGCCTTAAAACCGCTTAGTTACAGTATTTCTCTTTCCCTATTTAATAAATGGAACTAAAGATTTTAAATGGTAGGACACTTTCAACAAGAGATGAGATAAAAATTATCATTTATGCATAAATATTTAGATACAATTTATTATGAGTTAACATAATTCACAATGAGAACAGACAAACAGCAAAAACAACTTTAGTAATTCACAGCTCAATCAAGTACCTGTTCTTTCATCTTGTCTTGAAATGTTGATGGCAACATGTTGGGAAACAATTTTAGAAACACTGGCAGTAGAAATTCCAAAAATGGAACAATGATGAAAACTGCAAAAGGAACTAGCCTAAAAACATCAGCAGTAGTCCTTGTCAGTTGTTGTCTCCCCCTTCTAGAGAGATTCTTCCCACCAGCAAGTTTCAATAACAATCTTTAACTAATTATCACATCTAACCATAGTAGCTTAAAACCCAACCAATAATGTTGCAATGTTGATACAAATTCCGCCTTCCAATGAATGAGTTTCTTGGCCCAATCCTCCCTGCAGTAAGGATTGGAAAATCAAAAAGGCAACATTATTAAATATTGTTGGCTAATGTTTATTAAACAAGACATGCCATCTTTGAAATGGAGCCTGATAAGGGTTCTTATCAGAAAATTAAAAGGGGTGACCACTTCAAGGGAGTTTAGTCCTTTCAATTTTCTCATAAGAACCCTCGGGTTCTTATCATTTGGTATTTAGAGCCACGATCTTAGATGCCCCTTGGAAGAAAGTGCAAGCAATGACTTCGGATCAAGTTTCAGACAATCAAATTGATGCCATAATAGAAGCAAAGCTTGACAAGAAGATGGAAAAGTTGAAGTTAATAATATCACAAATTATTCGTGATTCTCTTAGCCACGAACGGCAAGAATGACTCCTTATTCATTGTGGATCTTCAGAATATAAGAATATTGATGGACAACTAGCAAAAATCCGTCAAATATCTACTGTTTTGGAGTACTAAGGTCGATTTGAACAATTGTCTAATCAGACAAAAGGTTTGACTGAACGTTAGTTGATTGAAATGTTTGTTGAAGGGTTTCAAGTTAATATTGGAAGAGAAGTCAAAGCTAAATAGCCAAGCACCAGCACCATGGCTACAGCTATTTCTTATGCTCGTTTGTAAGAGGAAAAATTAGGTGAATAGTAACATAAGAATAATTGTTGTAAATAAAGCAATTTCTTGGTAATTAAACTTGTTGACGAGTTGGAGAATAGTGATGATCTTGAAATAGACTCGGATTACGAAGTTGATCTTGTTAAAGTTCGGACAATGATAGAATGGCCTATGCCTAAGACTGTAAAGGCATACTATGACAAAATTAGTGCATTTTTAATAGCTTTACGAAAGAAGGATTCCTTTAGTTGGAACCAAGAAGCTGTATCAGATGCCTCAAGGGTTGGTATCAATGTAGTCTTACTGCAAGAAGGCAACTTGATAGGCACATGGTTAAGCATAATAATAAAGGTATTGTGATGACTCTTGTGCAATGATATACTTTATCACATGAAGATGCTATATAAGGGAACCTTACCATTCGCTGAAGAAGTTTCCTAAATTTTTGAAGTCTTGAGGACAAGACTATTTTGAGGGAGAGGAGAATGATAGGATCCTGATTTCCTAAATTAATGTTAAGATTCTGATATCGATTCTGATTTTTCAAATTTTAGGGATTGTATTAGTTAGAATTATCCTTGGTATTATTTTTATATTTTATGATATTTTCTTGATTTGTTAGGATGTTATTTCTTATTTTATTTAGGATTCTTCTACTATATATGTAGAAGCCGTATGGTTATTTTGAAAAGGGAATAAGAAAACTATTAGTTTAAGGCTTTTTATTTGAAGGATTAGATCCTCTCGAAGTAGTCACTCCTTTCAATTTTCTCATAAGAACCGAGCCCAACCTACTCATCGATGTTACAACTCTTAAAGCAGGATGAATCCCTAAAAACACAACCCATACTCGCTGAAATAGGGTTTGAGTATCCTTTTGAGATTCGTGCAATCGTTTTGCCTTTGCTTTAGCTTTTGCCGTGCTTAAACCTGCAACAGCTTGATCACACTCCTCTGGAGATGCATCTTTCCTCTTTTCAGCAACCATTTCATCACTTTCCTCATTGTCATTGCCCAGTTCAGGTTGTTTAGCTGCAGTTGTGGAAGCATTGCGCATGGATTGTGACATCCACCTGACACCAATTAAGGTCTAAAATTCCAACATACCATCCCTAGGACTTGGCCTTTTGACCCCATAACATTGTCTATATTATCCCAATCCAGAAAGGTTGAGTAGTTTTTCTTTGTACAATGATATTCCCTCATAACTGTTGATGTGCTTGGAATATGTAGAAGATGTTGAGGATAAAGGGGAACTCAAATTCTCTATAGCATTACCATGCCTCAGACAATGAGAACTTAGAATTGAACGGGTGGAAGCATTCACATAATGGTCAATAAATCTCCTCCTTCTCAAATTGCTCTAGAAACCATTGTCAAGGTAACCTCTCTTCAAAGAAAAAACAACACATCTAAATCTGCCCTGAAACCTTCCAGTTTAGCTTCTATAAACAACAAGGACAAAAGTTACCAATCACAATAGAATGAGAAATAAAAAAAAAAGATATAACATGACAACAAATTTGATAAAAAGTTTTAGGTAACATGACCAAATACGGATACCATGTACCTTTTCATTCCATATGAACTATAGTCCCCATAGAAATTATCACAGCAATGATGACACTTAATATCGGTAACTGGCACGCACTGTGTCTCTTAATATTTGTCATTTTTATAATTAGTTCCTTTGAAAGTGGCTCTTCCAACCCATTAGCCTACAATCAATGGATACACGAATCACATATAGCATACATGTATCACCAAAGATATTCACCTTGCCCAAATTACATATAGTAAAGAAGTTTATTTTTTATCAAGAAAAATCAAGAAAAGAAACAAACGCAGTCATTAAATTAACTGGGAAAAACAAACTTAAAAAATTACATGTCAAATGGCCGTAAAATCTTACATCAATAATAATATACAATAAAATACGAGCTTCGATAAAGAAAATTAACCAAATAAGCAATTGCACAGACAAGTCCAGTTTGTAAGAATCAAGTGGTTATTAAGAGCTGAATCACATTGAAAAACAATCAAGCTGTGCAACTTGAGATGATGAGAAGCTTACATGAAGCGCAAAGCGAGCAAAATGGAAATTTGTACAAAAAGAAGGGAGGGAGTGCAAAGTGAATGAAGAAGAATGAAAGAAGGAACGGTGAGAGAGTGCAATGAGTTAGTTTAAGGATCATGTGGCATGTGCCACCAAAAAGGAGAGGTTTAAGGTGTTTTGTTATGAAGTGGGATACTAGTTTTTACGAATTTGCCCTTACCACCAGAACAGTCACTTTTCATACCATAGATATGATATATGGTAGTTATATAACTGATTAACAATTCATCAAAGTTATTTAACATTGTAAGATTGAGTTTGACTTATACTAATGTTAGTTAATCCCTTTGCATGTGAGTGTGTGTGTGTCAATATATATATATATATATATATATATATATATATAGAGAGAGAGAGAGAGAGAGAGAGAGAGAGAGAGAGAGAGAGAGAAGCAGCAACTACTAATTCATCAACTAACATATTTCCAAAAAGTCAAAAATAAGCTGTAAGGGTTTTGTGAAATCTTCTAAGATGTTAATCGGTAAAAAGATTGAAGTTGGTTGAATGTATTTACCAAAATAAGCTAATTCTTTTTTTTGAAAGACCCAGATAGAAATATTTTTTTTTATTAATAACCAAATTGATTCTCAAAAAATAGGTAATAACTAAAAATATTGTTCGTATATTACTATTTCAATTTTTTGAATGGTCCGAGGATTTGAGGGATTAGAATAGAGAAATGCATAAGAAACACACCTATAAATTATAATGGCATTCAATTATCTGAAACAAAATTTCAAAAAAAAATTGGCTAACAAACGATTGTCAATACCTAATTCTGTCCATGCTAAAAAAATGAATATTAATTTTTTATTTTTTTATTTTTAAAAGAAAAATAAAAATATTTCTTCTTGATAAAAATGAAAAAATCTCATTTCAACTCAGTTCCCAAGTGCAACTCTCTTGACACATTGCTTAAGTTAAATTATATGGCCCAATTAAAAATAACTTGTGCTTAATTCTAATTTAAAATTTCGTGATTCTACATTATCTTCTCCATCTGATAATGATTTCCTAAATTCTTGTTCTTTCTCCATTATTGCCATGAATACTATAATTCTTGCATTTGTTCTCTCATATACCCAAGTCAAATAAAAGGGCTTGGGGGAAGACACAAAGGGGGATTATTGAGGGTGAGCAAAAAGAAATAGAGAGAAGAAGAGAGAGACTGGAGAGGTTAGAAAAAAGAGTGAGACGGTAGAGAGAGAAAAGACCTTGTGCCAGGAAAACATCAAAGGAAGAAAATAAATTCTTCAGCAGAACATGAGGTACGTAGCTCTGGTCCCTAGCATTTTTTTTTTAATGGTCCTCGGTTTCTTTTTTTTTTTTTTGAGGTATTTTTCTGTGCTCCACCAATCATCCTTTCTTTGTTCTTAGAGCGTCTAAAGAGTAGTCCAAGTATTGCTGCATGAGTTTTCCTGAATGATAATTCTATTGATTTGTTATTCTAGATGTTATTTAATACTATATTGTGATTTGTTGATTGTCAACTTTTACTTTGGAGTGTGCTTGTTGAAGTGAGTATTAATTTATAATATATATGATTTCTTTTAACGATAGATTGCTTATTTGATTTTTATAAGTTTCTGTTTGTGTATTAAAGTAGAATGACACGAAATATTAGCAATTAGTTGACCTCTTTGTGTTTTTGAAAATGTGAAGCATTGGTAATTAAGTAGTCCTTGGTTCACAAAATGGCAAGGTTAATATATTATTTGATTTTTTTTTGTTTTAATTTGGCTCGTTAATGACTGATGCTTTTACTTCTTTTTTATGTTGTTTCTTTTGTTTGTGTTAGCTGATACATGCAAGAATGATAATTAGTTGGGTGTGCATGTTTTATATAGATTTTCTCTAGTATTTTGTTTATTTACTTATCATCTTTTTTCCAAAATGTAATAATAATAGTAAATAACTAATTAATTAATCAAATAAATTATGTTTAGTGGCTTGGAGAGAAGTAAATCTTCCTGACCTATGTTTAGGAGTTTTGAGAAGCGAGTCTTCCCAACTCATTTCAATATTGTTCTGTGATTAATTCATAATTTAATCTTATAAAAATTAATTTGCTAATAATCAACTAATCAATCAAGCATTTTTCATTTTTATTAATCATTATTTTTAATTTAAATCATTGTTTAATTTTAATTAAAATCCTTCAACCCATAACTATTTTATAAACGAACTACAGGGCTTTGATTCCTCAATTGGGGATACGTAGGCACTTCGAGTAAGCTAATCTTGTAAATATTTTTATTTAGTTCATTGTTTATTATTTTGTAAATATTTTAATTTAATTCATTGATAGTCTTTTTAGTTTTTTGTTTGATTTTATTGGGTAAAATAAATATTTAGAGGTTATTAATTTTGTACAATTAATTTTAGGGTAACTGTTTTAGGATGGATGTATAAAGGATGCAGCAGGATTAAGTTTCATCATTCCCTATGCATAAATCGACTCCCAAACCTGATTTTATTTCGCAAATCAATCTTAAATTTTGAAAAGGGTTTTGCCAATTATTTTTTTTAATCAAATAAAAATTGGTGGCAATTCTATAAAATTCTTTTTATAAATTTTAGTTACCTCTCTCGTTGCATGGTCCTCCGAGTACATTGTGACAATGATATTTAAATAAAGATCTTATTTCCTTTTTGTCTTAAACCTTGCCACAAATCTAAGCTACGATCCACTAAAAGGGAAAAGGATCCAATGAAAAAAGTGCAAAAAAAAAATATAGATTTTTGCTTTTTAACAATTTGGGGAATGAAACTCGAATTGCCCTTTTCTTCTCTCCAAATTCAACTTTCATTTTTTATCCCATTTTTAAATAACTCAAAAAAAGTGAAAAAATGGAAAAAGAATTGCTTTCTAATTCTAAAAGTTTTAAATGAAATAAAATCGTTAGGTATCAATACGTCAGATACATTGACTCGATTGAGGAAATAGTATCTCTTTCCCAAAAAGCATGTAATTTTTATGGTTGTACGAAGAAAGTTTTTCGTTACGAATGAATAAGATATTAAAGAATTATTTATACATAAATCATAATTATTGATAAATCATTTCATAAAAACTCATTGATATCCTTTCTTATAAAGCAAATCAACTTCAATTCTTGAATAATCGATATCACTTTTGCTCTTTATTTGTAACAAACTTTTTATGTGGGATACACACACACGATTGTTTATGATAAACAATTTACATATTTTTATTTAAAATGTACATCTGTCATATCAAGAGCTCTTCTAATCCTCATATGCCATGCTTTTAGTCACTTGTTTTCACCAAAATGTGGACTTATGCTCAAAGACAAACCTTAATGGGCTAATGAGACCTACCTGAATTTGGCCCGTTAATTAAGGATGCTTAATCGGCTTTGTTCTCCCCTTAAAAGTGGGGAATGACTTATTCGACTTGAGTTACCCCTTAAACGTAGCATTTTATTCCTCCTCATCTTGTTAGCATGGCACTATCATGGAACTTTAGTCGTTTGATATGTGCGGTTTTTTCAAGTCTAACACTACTATTATAAATTTATTTTCTATGTTATATGAATTTGTAAATTAGCTCGCACTTTGCATGGACGCTTGCACTTTTATGTTTTTAGTTAGCCTTTTGTAAATTATTTACAAATTTTAGTGCTATAGGCTTAGGTAATAAATTGATGTGGTATGACAAAGTTTGCATTTTTTTTTTAATAATGATTATGTAGCTTAAATTGGAAGCAAAATTTTTTATTATAATTGCTCACGATAAGAGATCATGTCCAAGTTCATACATGAGAATTTGTGTAAATGTATCTATTTATTGATGGGTGAAGATGCAAAGGGTACAATAACTATGTCCTTGCACACGAATTTATGTAAATTTATATATCTATTAATGAGCGTATATTTGAATAATCAGTTGATTATGAGCTGAATAATTGCTCAAAATGTGTAATTAGAAGGCCCTCAGCTAACTTTAATATATAAGATATAATTTTAAATTTTTGTTACATTGTTTTATATGTGTTTTCTATTTTACATGAGTTTATAAATTAAAATTAATCATTTAGCTCTCATATTACGAGTAAGTTTGCATTTTTTGTGTTTATAGTTGGTATTTTATAAATTAAGTTCATAAATTTTAATGTGATAGACATTAGTAATGAAATGGAATTGTATGACTATATGTTAGAGCATTTAATTTATAGAAAATATTTTTGTACCTTTTTGCATATCAATTGTCATATCATGATTGTGTAACTTAAATTGAAAGTATAATTTTTTTTATTATAATTGTATAGTATAAGAGGTCATGTTCATGTTCATGTTCATGCACTGGAATTTATGTAAATAGATGTATCTACTAATGGGTAGAGGCTCAAAATGTATATTATGTCTAAGTTCATGCATGAGAATTTAAATAAATTCATTTATTTATTAATGGGCATAAACTTATAAGGTATCATATCTAAATTGCTTAAAATGCCTAATTGTAAGTCCCTTATTCCATAAGCTAGCTTTAATATGTAGATATAAATACATATTATATTTTTGATGATTAAATAAATATATATATATATATATATATATATATATATATATAACGAAATAAAGATATAGATAGATATCTTTTATTAAGAATTATTTTTTGATTTTCCACCTAAACTCTTTCCATTAAGTGTGTTGATTGGATAGGTTGGGCATCCTCTTTTTTATTTTTCCAAAATTCCAATTTTATAATTTATGATTGATAATTATTCTAATGATAATTAATAATAGAAATTCAATTTTAAGACCATAAACTAGAAATTTCATCTTAGAAAAGGCTTTTAATTATTTTTTTGTTTATATGAAGTTTAAGTTTTACAAAATAATTATTTAATTTGGCAAAATATAGAATGATATACAAATTATTAAAAAGTTTGAAAAAGTCAAGAAAAGACCGAAAATTGGAATTTTGAAATACTTTATAGTCGATTTGGTTGGAGAAAATATTTTTGGTTTTTATTTTTTTATTGAGTAAATATTCATTTTAATCTCCTAAAGATACATGTGATATCAACTGGGTCATCTAAAGAAAGTTAACATCAATTTAATCATTAAATAATAGAAAGTAACATTAATTTAGTCATTAAAAAAAGTTAATATCAATTTAGTCCTTTAATCATATATATAAAGTGGCATGAATTTACTCTTTTAATAATATAAAATTACATAAATTTAGTTTCTTCATCAAAGATTGTATTAATAGTGTTTTCATAGTTCATAATATAAAAATTATTTTAATGTTACTTTTTATGATTGAGAAACTAAATTAATGTCAATTTTTTTAAAGGAATAAATTGATGTCACATATATCTTTTAGGATGTGTTTTGAATCATAAAAATTAGAATTAAATTGAATTATTTTGAGTTATATTAAATTAAATTAGAAATTAATTCTTACATTTGGAACTCATTATAAAAATCATGATTTAGATTGATTTAGAAATCAAATTTTATTATCGAAATACAAACAATAAGAATTGAATTGATTTTATTTTAAAAATTTTATATTTTTAGCCTTTCTTTTAATAAACTTTCTATTTCATTTCTAAATAAATGATTAAGGTTAAAAGAGTAAATTTAGATAAATTTCACTCAAATTCTCTCATTTTTAATAGAATTTAAAAAACAACTTAATTAAAATTCATGATATTTCTAAGAATTTTTAAATCTTATCAATTCACATTTTATAATTTTCCAAACAAGAAATTTCTTTTACAAATGAAATTAAATCATAAAATTATTGATTCCAAATGCACCCTTAAGAATTAAAATTGCTATTTACTCTTTTTTATTTTATTTTTTAAAAATATTTTCCATTTTAAAATTTTTGAATTTTAGAGTTCTTAATATAATTATAAAGCTGTCATCACATTTTCAACTTCTCGTTTTGAAAAATAATAGAAATGTCTATTTATTGTTTTTAGATTTGGCTTCCTTCTAAGAAATTTTTCATTAAAACCCAACCAAAGGTGTTTTTACACATGAAATAAAAAATAAACAGATGAATGGATTATCATTTCATAAAAATTGCAATTCAAACAGGATGTCTTATAATGAAACTTCTTTGCTAAGTCATGCATTTATCAATATAGGAATGCTCAAAAAGATGATTTAACTGCAGTGAGAGTGTAGGATCAATGTGAATCAAATAAACTGATTTTTTTTAAGCAAGACTTCAAAATCACTTCAATCAATGTCATTGAAGTCAACCACAACCTTTTGCATAGGCGCTAATCTCTCAAGTTTCTTTTTTTATTTTGACTTCTAAGCATGCCAGAATGAAATTCTAATGCCACCCTAGGGTCACAACTCAAGTTTTTCTCATGATATTCACAACATACTTATGAAAATGCAACTCTTTGTAGGAAAAGATCATGTGGCCATGTAGGAAAATATCTTTATTCAATCTCTCCAAAAGGTGGACATTTTTGCAAGTGCATTGGTTCTGTAAATTGAAGGATCATCTGTTTTTTTAATGTTGCAGGGGGTCAAAGGTCAATGAGAGTAAGCATCTGTAGCCCACACATTTATCTTGTCAATACTTCCATGAACATGATAATGCCTTTTCTCAAGCATTGGATGCTTTTGCATGCATGAACTCCCATTTCCATGAAGAATCAAACTTGCTTTGATTGTTCCATTCAAGCCTTCAATCAGGATAGAGAATCACATGTGATTGTTGAAATATCCACTAATTGCACAAGTGGGATTAGAGGAATTTCACTATTTTTTTCTTTTTTGTTAGCATTAATTGATAAATTGTTTGTCGAATTCAGGTCATTTGTAACTCTTGCTTTCTCAATTTTGAAGTTAAAAAATTTTGGAGGAGGACATGCAACATTCTACCAAAAAATCTTCTTTTTTTTTTCTTCAAATCTACCTTTTCTATTTTTATTTTTGGTTTTTTTCTTTTCAAATTTTGATTTCCATTCCTTTAAAAAAATTCTTCCAAAATAATTGCAAAAACAAAACTTTGATTGATAGCAAGTTCATGTCCACTTTCAAAAATTTTGTTTATTCATTGTAAATCTTTCATAGCTTGAGTCAACAAGTTTATTCGTCAATGAAATAAAAGCAATCTTTCCTTGTTTTGATTTTTTCTTTTACAAAACCTTTTGCTAAAATGCAAAGAAAATTTTTTTTTATAGAGACAAGACACAACGACGCTTATGCTAATGGTGGATGCAAAAGATAATCAAGCTAAATGTGAATATATATATATATATATATATATATATATGTATGTATATATATTAACAAATATGTATTTCATGATCAATGGATGCAAATAATAGTTATGCTAAAAATGAACACTTTTTTTTCCAAACAAAATAAGGTTTCTCATGAATGGATGCAAATGGCAATTATGCTAAATGTGAATGGATTTTTTTTCCTTTTTTTGAAACAAAAGATGGTTTCTCTTTATCAATGGATGCAAATGATAGCTATTGCTACATGTAAATGATTTCATGATCAATGGATGCAAATAATAGCTATTGCTATATGTAAATGATTTCATGAACAATGGGTGTAAATAATAATTACGCTAAATGTGAATGATATATTTGCAAGTGATACTTATGCTAAATATGAATGGATTTTTTTTACTAGGTTGGTAAAAATAGCTAATCCATTAACACTATACTCCGCTTTCAATCAAAATTCACTTTCTTTTGAAAAATATTTTTCTTATGAAGAGTCATAACTATAATTTGTCATATCAACTGACCATACAATTTATCCATACCTTTACTTTATTTGTGTATAAAATGCACGGCATGGATGGTTTTAGAAAAACTAGAAATTTGGGCTTCAACAATGGGTGTCACATTAGATTAACAGGTTGTTGGCCCACTGGCAATGATTTGACTTTGGATGATGACTCGAGAGATATGTGCCTTATCATGTTAGTGGGCTAAACAACCTTTCTAAGTCAATGTATTTTATTAATGCATGAAAATGCAGGATATGAATATTTTCAGAAAGATTAAACACCTATGATCCCTTTGTGTCCTACTATAGGATTGCATTAAATTATTGGATTTTTACCCTAAGGATCTATGGGTCTTTCTAATTTGTGAGAACTTTCCTTAGGTGGTTTTATGACTTTAAAGGTTTTTGGTTTCTAGAAAGAATAACCTATTTCAAAATGTTAACCACAACAGCAAGTGAACCACTAGATGTGGGATATTTATGAAAGTGTCACAATCTGGATGAGGTTTTCTTGATAACCAAATAGAATGTACATCCAAAATGGCTATCACTACATAACCTCTTACTAATCCTATGTCTCACTCAGGTACGAGTATAAGGTCCCACTCAAAAGTGTGTGACCAATGTGTAGGTGCAATGTGTGATGTGAATCGTACTGTCCCTACTAGGCTTAAGCCTAATAACTTGTATTCAGCCTATCTTTACAAATCTTTAGGGCTTGCTCCTCTATATATACTCATATGGAGTCTACCTCCAAGTATGTTTACTCTCTTTGCCTAAACCCCTAGTTACCGTTTCGCTCTCATACTAACTTGAGTGTCGAAGTGCCTTTGTAGGTACCCCCACCACCATACCCAGCCGACGTGAAGCTTTTAGGCGTGTAAAGATCAAGGCGAACACCATCCCACTAGGAACAGGCAGGAACATCTGGAGCCGTCTGTCAGAAAAGGTAAAACTCTCCCACCACCTTCGAAGCTGGCTACTATGGACTCAACTAGGTAAAGCATTTTCAAATCCACACCTGTCAAAGATAATGACAGAAGCAAACTACTCCAGAGTCTACATCAGGTTCTTTATTTATTTACTTTCTCACTGAACAAGCACTTACAATAGTCTGGTGTGTTTTCTTTCCTCCTTTATTTCATTTTCCCCTCTCTTTTCGTTTAACAAAATTAGTATGTCATGTCACTAATATCAGAAATTTCATTAAGTTTTTAAAATAACCATGAATATAAAAGCTATCCTCCTTAATGAAGGCACTAGCAATTTCCTTCAGATATCTCGTCTATCCAAGCCTAAATTAGCATGGATGAATTTCATAGTATCAACTAGTACTGATAAACATGATTTAGGACCTCCGAAATATTAAAGCTGAAATGCGTTTATAACAAAAAAAGGCTGAAATACCATCTAATGGCCTTTAATTGCTATTCAACATGATGAGTTATTGCCTTTCATTGCAACCAATTAATTTTCACATTTAATTGCCATTCAAAGGGGCAGCCATTTAAATAATTGATATTGCATTCACGGTATTCATTCGACAATAGGTATGGGAATGTGCTGGCTGTGTAATTGGCTCCATTGATCTTTTGAGTGCACTCAATGTCTCTTTTACCCAGACGGTGACTAATCTCTCGGCCTTCGGTCATACCCCTTGCAAGGAGAGGCATACCAACAGCGCATGCTCCATTTACATCCACCAAAAATCAAACCCTGAACATGATGCTTAAGAAACCCAAGCCACTTCCACTTAATCAACGCATGTTGGTTGGATACATTGATTTTGTCTTCATTGCCATTCAATTTGTTTCTAAACATTTGCACGATATTCCTAAACAACTTCATTTGCTCTCGTGCAAACGCCTTTCTGGGATAAAGTTTTATCTTTTTACTTGACTATTTTTCGCATCTACATGCATCTAATTTTGATGTTCTAGCATTACTCTTTAATATTTGTGTCCATATAACATGAAGAAAATCACACTCCACCGCTTACACAATATTACATACATATTATAATTCCACGTTATGCATGTATAGTATAATCTAGCGCACAGTATATGAACATTAAATATATGAGCAAAAACCGCATATCATACTAAATAATCATGTCACATGCAACACAATTGCCACACAACTATTCCGCAATTGTTAATACATATATTCGACTACTTTGCATTATATTAAATGGGCACGACAACATGTCATATGAAATGATAATTATGTTTGTTTTTGAAAATGTCTTCATGATATTTCAAAAAAGATATTCATGGCTTTTAATTGCCATTAACTTGCAAGACATTAAATCTCATTCCTTTATGTACCAAAAAATCCCGTGGGAGGATGTCCCTGGATACAAATTAACATACATGTACTTTTACTTCACATGCATTTCGTCTCTATCTTTCCATTATTCACATGCATTTTGACCAAGTTACTATGTCTTCCTAGTTACTTCACGTGCAATTATTACAGGCTATCCAAAATGTGGCAATAACCATAATTTGCATGCTATCATTTAGTTCTTATTCCTTAATATGCCGTGTATGGCTTCTGATTGCCATTAACCTGCAATAATTGCCATTTTAAGAAAATTACTACCCTAGCAATTAACATGCAATAATTGCCATTTTAATAATTGCCCTTTTGTGATTGACACACAATTTTACCTAGCTTTAATTACCTTTAGTTGCTGCTAATTAATTGTCATTTACCTGCATGGTCTAATCAATTAACATGATGCAAGCATAAAACTCAAAAAGTTCGTTCGCCTATTCTTTACTCAAATCAGTAATATTGTCATTCAAAATGCTAAGTTATTGTGTCTACTACTACAAATTAATTCATAATTATTTGTCATGCCCATGATAGTAAGCAAAAGCACCAGCAATCACAAACCATTTTGCAGTGCCACACTGCTGGTTTAAGGGCACACCGTCCTAACCCATGGGTCCCTCTCATGTCCACAAATGGCATATATTGCAACAGGCATGGCATCTTAGGGAAGTCAAATTGCCATTCTCTAAATTTCCAATTTATTTATTATTGCTAATATTAATGCATAGATTAATTGCTATTAATCTGCAAGGTTTGAATTGTTATTCATGTCATTTGTAAATTATGAGAAGAAAGGAAAGCATTGATTGGCATAGCACTAATTTCCTTTGAATCGTGTTGTTGGGTTTTCAATCCAAGAAAAAATATTCAATATCTTTGGC
Source organism: Castanospermum australe (assembly GCA_019955255.1). NCBI lineage: Eukaryota > Viridiplantae > Streptophyta > Magnoliopsida > Fabales > Fabaceae > Castanospermum > Castanospermum australe. The sequence continues at coordinate 42,718 of NSJW01000044.1, forward strand.
ACAAGCAGCAACGCGTCAACCTAGTGAAGGGAGCATTATCATATGCTTATTCCAAAGTCCACAATAATTAGATGTTCTGTGAATTCCAATCATGGTTACCTCATGCCTTATCAAAAATCAACCAACATGTTTTTATCTCGGTGACAATGACATCCCACTAGAAAAACCTCCAAGGTCAGCCAACTTATCATAATAGAATTCAAACTTGGAATATCTTATATTTCATTTTTTTTAATTGATATGTATTACTAATGACACAGACGACCCTCATTTTCAGAAAATGAGTTGCTAATATAGGAGGATAGCTTCATCATTTGATACAAGCATGGCCAACCTCTCCTGGGCCGAGCCAAGCATGACTTAATCAAGTGAGAATCCTAACTCCCCAAGTTAGGTCACCGCAATGGTGCCCACCCTGATGCTTCTGAGTTATGGGTAAAAGAAAATCCTGCTCAAGGTTACCGCAATAGTGCTCGACCCGATGCTTCTGACCTAAGGGTGAAAGAAAATCCTGCTTAAGGTCACTGAATGGTGCTTGACCCCACACTTCCAAGCTATAAGTGAAAGAAAATCTAAAGGTAAAAGAAAATCCTGCTCAATGTCACCACAATGGTGCTTGACCCGACGCTTCCAAGCTACGGGTGAAAGAAAATCCTACACAAGATCACCGTGACGGTGCTCAACTCGACGCTTCTGAACTAATGGTGAAAGAAAATCTTGCTCAAGGTCACCGTAATGGTGCTCGACCTAACGCTTTCGAGTTATGGGTAAAAGAAAATCCTGCTCAAGGTCACTGCAATGTTGCTTAACCTGACGCTTTTGAGTTACGGTGGAAAGAAAATCCTACTCAAGGTCACTGCAATGGTGCTCAACCTGACGCTTCCGAGCTACGAGTGAAAGGAAATTCTACTCAAGGTCACTACAATGGTCGACACTTCCGAGCTATGGGTAGAAGAAAGCGAAGTGGAGAAGAAAGTTAGAGTACAAGAGCATCAAAGCAAAAGACATTACAACACTTGTTGCAAAGGCATTCCTCTAGTCTTCATTACCATCTTGCTTCTGTGCATCTTCCACTTCATTAGCTTCTCCATTAAATGGGTCAACAACCTAACCTTCGTTGATCTTCTTGACTACCCCAGATGCGCTTGTATTTAAGTCTGCAAAGAACCATACTAACATTTTGGGGTTGAGACCATTTTTGTTGACCTGAGTCAACTCGACCAACACAAGTCTACATCAGCTCGTATTTAAGTTTTAGAGGATTCAATGCTCTATGTAACCTAATGTTCATAAATCTTTTCATTAGCCAAGGCCTTAGCCTCTGAGTTAAGTGTCTCTTCATCAAGGCCAAAGCCACACTTAGACAACTGACCATATTATCTCAACTTGATCTCGATCACCACAATAATAAAGTTAGGTATGATTAAGTTATTAAGCACTTAACATTTATCGCAACTTATATACCTTAGCACTTAACTTATCGACTACCGAGCTGGGGGGATTGTGGACCGTACTATCCCAATTGGGCCTAAGCCCAATAACTTGTATCCAGCCCATCTTTACAAACTCTAAGAGCCTCGCCCCTCTATATATACTCACTATGAAGTCCACCTTCAGGTATGTTCACTCTTACCTAAATTCCTAGCTATCGTTTCACTCTCATACTAACTTGAGCGTCAGAGTGCATTTGTAGGTACTCCAACTACCATACATGGCCAACGCGAAGCTCTCCAACATGTTAAGATCAAGGCAAAAAACAGATTAATAAGCAGCATAAATAATAAGCACACTTGCAAGACATGATGGAAGCACAAAAACATGCTTGAAACAACTATCTAGAACCACACTTGCAAGACAAATAATAAGCAGCATAAATATATTGCACAAGTTGTCTACTCTAAGGTTTGCGATCAAGATTACATCAATGAACAAGAGCATATTTATTCTAGCAAAGTAAAGAAAAGCAAAGCATATTGCACAACATAGTAACTAAATAAGTAAAAAAAAAAGAATAAATAGAAAATATAGCTAAAACAAGACAAGGATATTATGAATAAACAAAATGATTTAAATGTAATAGGGGTAAAATGAATACTCGAAAGGTTATAACATTTTGCACAATCCACCACATTGGACTTGACTCTCTGACTATCCCTAATAGAGTCGCCAACTATAACAACTATCCCCAAAGGGCACCGCAACGGGATGGCAGGGGAATTAGAAAAGAAATGAAGTCGCTACCAATTTTTATTTATTAGGAAAAATAATTAGAAAAAATCGTTAAAAGAAAAATAAAAGAAAAAATGGTTTACAAATCAGGTTGAGTTTGTGAGTCTGATTATGCACATGGAAGAACAAGAATTTAATCTTAGTACACTCCTGATACATTTATCCTAAAACGATTACCCTAAGTTAATTATGCAAATCATTTTAAAAAGTAAAAAATGAAACTAAAATAATCTAAGAAATTAAACAAAAATGATTTTATAATATTAGCTTGCCCGAAGTGCCTACATATCCTCGAAGTGATGAATTAAAGCCTCGTAGTTTGTATAAAAAATTGTTGTGGGTTAGTGGTTTTTAATTAAAATTAATGATTTTATAGATTATTTTTAATTTGAAAATTATGATTTGATTAATTAATTTGAAAAATAAGTATGTGAGAGGTGGAGGTTTACATTAGATTTGACACATCACCTCTAGGTCAACAAGCTTTCACAATTCAGCTAACCTGAAATTATTTTAATTGATTGAAGAATTAAGTTTTTAAGGATTGATTTGATTAAAAATTAATGTGTTTTATAGATTTTAATTAATGATATTGATTGAAAATAATTTATTGATTGGTTTTAATTTTAATTTAATATTTTAAATTGATTTGCCAAGCGATTGATTTTGAAAATAAATATTTAGGAGATAAAGATCTATGTTAGGCTTGACACATCACCTCCTCGATCAACAAGCTGTTACAATACAAACGACCCATAATTATTATAAAATTAAAATTTATAAAATTATTGTGATTCATTACAAAATTAAATGTTACAAAATTATTGTGATTGATTGTATAATTAAATTTTTTTGGGATTAATTGAATCAAAAGGTAATAGAGTTTATGGATTTTAATTAAAAATTAATGATTGATTGAATTAAAAATTAATATGAGTTTATGGAAATTAATGAGTGATTTAATTCAAAAAATATTGGTTGATTAGTCTTAATTTTGATTTAATATTTGATTAAAATGATGTTGCCAAGCGATTAAATTTGAAAATGATCACTTGTAGGTCGACAAATTGTCACATCTCAGCCAACCCTCAATTATTTAAAATTTAAAAATTAATTTAAACATTCATTTGATAATTAAATTTTTAAAAATATAAAAGATCAACAAGTTGTCACAACTCAGCCATCCTTTAATTATTTAAATTTGCAGAATGGATTTTTAAAAAAAATTGGGAACAGATAATTAAATATAAGCAAAGAAATTATCAAAACAATATAACTAATGATAATAGCAAATAGGAATAATGTGAGGAGAAAACAAGTTTCCTTTTGTAATAAAATAGATATACTAATCGAAAAAATGGCTCACATAACAAACTATGAATAACGCAAAAAATAACAACAACAAATTAAAAAAATGAAACAAAGAGGTGCTTTTTGCAGATCCCTTATTCAATTGGAAACCCTCAAACCCCTTACAATATAAAAACATATTTCACAAGCAACACCACAATTATTTGGCATTTGGCATTTGGCATATATGCTGCTTAAAAGGTCTTACACGATGAGCATCACAAGTTCACAACAATAACACGGTGTTGAGTTGACATATCATTAAAAAAAAAAAAACTTCGGGTTGAGTGCTGGTTGAAGGACCCAAAGCAAAGGTCATCCACTCATCTGTACTTCAAACGATTAGAAATATAGCACATAACCATTCCTTTATATTCTCATCATGTCAGATATTTAGAAGCCACCAAACTTAACAAATCATAACAGCAAGCAGAAGACATAAATGGACTCTAGAGAAGAGTGAGGGGAAAAGAAATTCACTTCTATATTGAAGCTTATGGCACCGGGAAAGGTGCAGCCTTTTTTTCCTTCTTTCTTGTTCCAAAACATGCCCTCTCTATAGCTTTTCTTAGTCTATCTGTTCTTGTTTCGGTGCTTTATCTCCATTCTCTCTCTTTTCACATTTGCGTCCCTCTCTATTGTTGCTCTGATCCTATTCCTTTTAGCAATTGCCTCCTTTTCCAATTGTCTCCCTAGTCATCCCCTTTCTCTAAGTTTTCCTTTTCTTATTTATAAACCTAGTCCCATTAATTTTCATTAATCAAATTTTTCAATCAGTACTAATTTCTTTCAATCAATGTAATTTTTTTTAATCAATATTAATTTTTCATTAACCAGATTATGATTTTCATATTAATTTCTTTCAAAATTTATTTCCACTAATTGCTAATTAGATTATTTGAATTTTTTTATTAAGTAACTCCCTCTTTTTTTTATCTTAAGAAATTGGGCTTGAATTTATTGGGTTATGCTTAGTGGGCTATACTTAGTAGGCTACTCTATCAGAAATAAGACTAGGTCAACAGTATTTCTAAAAAGAATTTATTCATTTTTTTTATTTTTTGTTATTTTTAATTAATGGTACAGACAAAATACGGTATTCACAGCAAGTTAAGCATATCTTGACTTAGCTTCCCAAGTATTCTTAGGTCCAAGACTAAAAAAGGAAGAATATTCCAAAAGCCTTAAGATAAGCTCACGTGAAAAGGAAGGCAAAAAGACTTTGCTTAACCACAAAAGAATGTACACATCCAAGTCTCTAAGAAAGGTAGAAGTTCACCTTGTTAAGCAAGTTAATCTTGACTTGAGTTGTTAAGTAATCATGAAATAGATTAATTAGAGTAACAAGAAAGTTAAATTCTAACACTTAGCTAGAATAAAGACTAAGTTAACCTAGTTAGAATAAAACCAAAGACTAAGTCAACCAAATCAACTACAAAGAAAAAGAAACTAATCTAATTAGAGTAGAACCAAGTCAACTAAAGTTAAGAAACTAAGTTATTAGTCAAGATCTTAAGTCAAACTTAATAATGAGTTTCTAAACAATTTAGTTAGAGTATCTAAATGACACAAACTAAGTTACTTTTGAGTAACCGAGTCATGATAACCTCTAGATAAAGAAGGAACTTGGCTCCTTCTTATTGGCCGACAACAAGAAAAGCAATAATTAAGGAAGTTATGTGTCTAACTTCCCATTTGACAAGAAGAGTAAAAAATTCCCTCTTAATTCCATAGTGACCCACGGCCACACTATAAGTAACTAGTCTTGTTTGTATTCACTTATACACATGAGACAAGAGCAACACTAGGAAAAAATAGGGTAGTGGTCGTGTGACAGTAGAGAGAACTACCTTATTTATGCATTCACATACAAAAAGACAAGAAAAGTCCTAGAAAGAAAATAGTGGTGGATGTGTGATAGGAGAAAAAGAAAAAGCTTGAAGCAAGTCATCAATTCTAAAGTGTAAGTAGGGAATAACAACACTTCTCCTAATATCTCTCTTCCAATAGTGTATTTCTAAGTAATTTGCTTACTTGTTGCTATTCTTCCATGAATCTTGAACCTGTTATCTTTTCTTTTGTCTGGAAAGTTGAACTTGAGGATATGGACTTTTTATGTTTAAAGGAGATTTCATGGACCTAAGAAATATTTTAAAACTTCATGGAAGAATAGAGCATCAAATCTTGAGACTCTCTCTTTTTATGAGACTTATATGTTTATCAATGAGCTTATATATTACTAATAAATTGGTTAAGATCAAGAAATGATCCTCAAAAAGGGAGGTAACCTCCGAGACAAATCATTCCATAAGATGCTACGGCAAGAGGACACCCTTTCAATGAAAAGAGCTCTTGTCCAAATATGTGAAACATGCAATACATAATGTCAGAAGAGTCTCAGTGAAATTTCATTATGTATAAGGTTCAGAACACAAAAAGTATTGATTTTTTGGTAGTATATTAGAAAGTTTGATTGATTTATTGGTTATTGGTTTTCATAACCATAAGGAGAATAAATTTTTTGTATTTATACAGCTGAAAACATTATATATTTTGAAAATCAAACTAGTTATTATTGCCTATTGAGAAATTATTTTTCACTATTTTATCTTTGATGTTTTCAAAGGAACTAGCTTAAAGGTGCCTCTAGTGACAATTATAATAGGGTTAGACATAATCTAGTTGGAGATCACAGGTGTTGGATCTATACGAGTTTTGCAAGACATCTGATTACCACCCTAGATGGACAAGGTTGATAATATGATGCAGTTGTAATACTCGTGTAGGAGTTTTGAAGGGTATCATCTTATAGGGCTTTGTGAAATTTTGCCAAATGCCCTAACTTTTTGTTTGTAAGATATGTGATACTTTGATGTAAAATATAACTCTCTAATCAATAGTTAGTTCATAGTTATCATGTGCTATGTTATTAGTGGTTACATAAAAATTAAATAATTGCTCCCAAGTTAGAAATAAAAGCCAAAATATAAATAGAGAAAGAAAAGAATAAAAAATATATATGATCACGTAATCAATTTACTTTATTCTAATAAATAATATAATCATGTAATCTAGATTAAACTCTATTAAAAAATTAAATGAACTATTTTAAGGATATAAGTTCTAGAATTTTTAAGTGACACTATACGAATCAGGTAAGGTGTTACATTATGGGATTGGGATCCATTAATTTTATTCAAAATTATTGTGTCTTTATTCCTTACTAGTAAAGTGCCTCTCAATTTGTATTTTTATTTTAATTTATATAATTATTTTTTGTTGCTAATATAATTAATTTTTAGATTAATTAGTTATTAACTTGTTGTATTTATAAATTAATCTATCTATCTATTTATCTGTAATATAAACTAAAAGTTCTTTCACCTACAAGTAGTATAATTTGCCACATGTCTGCTTGTTATAAACTTTTATCAATACTTACATCGTCTTTTTCCCCATCTTCTTTTCATCTTTCCCAAGTCTACACTTTCCGTCAGTCTAATTTATTATCCCTTTATCCTCTTTTTAAAGAGCTACTCATATGGCACATAAGGCGAAAAAAAACATAACAACTTGATCTCTTTCATCCCTTTCTCAATTTTATTTAGCGAAACCAAAACAGATTCATATCAAAATGGATAGCTGGTTAAGGATGAAAGAAATTTCTAAAAGGTATTTAATATTACTAAATTTTCACCCGTTCGATCGCACAATATAAAAACATTATTATATATCTACCAAATATATAAAAATAATAATTAAAAATAATAAATCTATTATGAATTTATGTATAATGTACGAAAAAAATATCCATAGAAAAAAAAAATCTTACATATGTATATATGTAAATATAAATATTTAAAATATTAATACGAAAGATAATATGTATGGAACCTAACATAATCTAACCAAATTGTGAGTCTAATTTTAAATATAAATTATAACAAATAGTAAAAATAAATAATTAGTTACATTATTGCATTTTTTGTCTACATGTGATGTCATAATGTGAATTATTAAAGCTCTTATAGTTATGAAAAAAAATCAAAATTTTGCCATTATATTTTTTGTACTTTATACTTTATAAATTTTTAGAAACAAAATAAAAAAGATATAAAAGTAACATATTATAAATAAATTATTAAAAAACTTATTGTTCAATAAGATATCATAATAATTCTGTTCAATTATTTTTAAATAACTGTGTATTATTTTTTAAAAAAATATAATAATAATATCTTATGTCTTATGAGGATGAGGCATTGAATTTATGATTATGAAGAGTAAAAAGTATATTCAAACAGTATATATGTTGTAGCAAAAAAATAAAACTTCTTGAATTTAAAAAGAATACCAATACTCTAACACACATAAATATATAATAATGTGTAATAAATTTATTTTAAAATTATAAAGTGAAAATTGATTTGATTCTAATTTTTTTTTAAAAAATGTATAATGATTGGATAAACATTTACAATAAATTTAATAATTCAAATAGCAATGACATCCGTGATTGATTCTGGTCATAACTTATATTGTTTTTTTATAATAATTTTATCCTCTATTAAAGATATTTTGAATAGGAAAACTTATAAAACTAATAATTCTTATTGATAATGAAATTTAAATTTTTAAAATTTCAATTTTATTACATGCAAAACACCATATTATTCAATCATAAATATCATAATATATTAATATTCTATTTAATGACGATACGACAAATGTTTTCATGCTCATATTTTTTTTATAAGAAAGAAAGTTGACAATATTTTTATTGATTTAGAATTACCTATGCTAGTATAAACCAAATTCTTAACTCATTTTACGTGAAATAATATTATAAGAGTAATGTATTTCTTTAAAAAAAAGATAAAAAATCTTCATAAAAAAAATTCATCAATGTGCTGTAACTTTTAAATAAATGTAGATTATAATCAATATAAATGCATGATTATAATCAGGGATTATAATTGAATTAGATTTCTAAATAAATATTGATTATAATCAATTTTAAATGCATGATTTTATATTATCATTAATATGAAAATTGATATAAGACATTAAAGAAAGTGAAAAAAATATCTATATTTATAATAAAATATATTTAAGGAAATATTCATAATTGATTAAAATTTCAAAATTTTCATTTATAATATTCATAACTTATCATCTATTTGATTAATGTAATCATATTTATAATAAAATATATTTAAAGAAATATTCAAAATTGATTATAATTTTAAATTTTGAATTTTAATAAATTAGTTATCAAGATTTTGTTATTAAGATTGTTAGAATGAAAATAATATTTAATTAATTGTTTTAAATATAATACATTAATGTGGAATTATTTCATAAAATAGGCCCATAAATGAAATATTTAAAATGTTGATAATTAGAGTATCAAATTACAATTTGAAATATTTATTAAGATACTAATGATGTCAATGCTTATTGATAAAGAAGCAAAATACTTTATTAAGGCTTAATAAAATATATTAATAATAATTTTTAAAACACTTCTTTAAATATTAATTTATATCTTAAATAATGGTAATTATTCAAAACTGTATCACTTTAAATTTAAATCTATCTCATGTCAGATATTGATCATGTAAATTTTGAAATTATTATTTAAATTATATAAATTAATTCTATCACTTTAAATTATTTCAACAGTGATATCAACTTTATTTAGATATTGAATATTTCTTAGTAATTATATTTTATTGACAAATATAATATTCATAATTGATTATATTTTAAATTTTTATTTTTAATTAAGGAAGAAATGTGCTTCATTGTGAGTGTACCACTTGCCAGAAGTACCCGTTTCATGCACGAAATAATATAAAATATGATATAATATATTAAATTCTATAAATCATAAATAAAAGTAATTAATTTAAAAATCTTATATCATAATTTCAAAAAAAATACATGTCATAATGCATTAAATACCAAGTCATAAAAAAATAAAAACAAATAATGTATTGAAATTTTGAATATATCATGATCAGAGGATGCATATTCCCATAGAGTTTTTTCAATATATTTGCCTTCATTTCTATAATTAATTAAAATAACATAATAAAGTCAATCTGGATGAATACAGAGAGTAAATGTAAGAAGAGAGACATGTAAAATTATTGATCCTACAGTAAAAATGACTAAACAATAAATCCTTAATCAAGTCTTAATATTTAAAAAAGTAAAAAAAAAGAAAAAAAATTGTGTCTACAATTTGATTAAGAAGCAATACTCCCATATGTAACCGCAACTTCACTAAGTCTAAAATTTTACCGATTAAACATTGCACTCCTCATATGTACTACTACTTTGAACAATTATAGAAAAATAAGCACCCATTTATTTGGTGTGAGAAAAAGAAATAAATAAAAAATAAAAAATCAACTAGAAAATGAAAAAATTTTACAAAAAAAAACCTTAAAAGACATCACAGAGATAGGTGACAAAAAGGAGTGAACTATAATGAATGGGACAATGACTAATAGTAGAATATGTAGTAGACCATGAATAGGGAGAACCATGTAGAAAAGTATGAATAGATAAAGAATATACCAAGAAATAGTATGAATGGATGCTTCTTCTACGAATAGAACTTATAATTATATTTATATTAAACTATATTTAAAGAAGTATTTAGAATTAATTATATTTTGAAAATTCAAATTTTAATAAATTAATTACTAAGATATTATCTATAATTATTTATTGATATTAATTAATTCATCCTTATCTATTTATATCCTTGACAGGAAGTTAAAACTCCCTAATTATCATATCTTAATTGTTAATTAATATGATATTAAAGTTTAATAAGTTAATTAATAATTTTAATCAAATTAAATTTTTAAATAAACGTTGATTATAATCAATATTAAATGCTTGATTTTAAATTATGATTATTTGATAAGAATGTTATGAAAGAGTGGCACATGTCAAGAAGAGAAATAGGAGATGTGTCTACACTAAAAAGTGTTACTTATCAGAATTCTATAAATTAGGGCCTTATTTTTATATATTATACTAGTTTTTCGCTTGTGTGATGCACGAAATATTACAAAAAATTATATATATTAGAAAGAATAAATATGATGCTATAAAAATAATTATGTATATGATTAATTATGTATATTAAAAGATTATGTATATGATTAATTAAATTTCAACACAATAATTTATTTCATAATATAAGATATCGTGTCTTTAGTCACATATAAGAAATAAACTAAAATAGTCACCGAAAAAAAGTTCAAAAGTCAAATATCATGATAAGTGTGTGATTGTTTATACATATTATAAAAATTATATGAGGTTCATTAAGCATAAATTAAATAATCATATTTAAAATACTAATACCAATCAGTTCCAAATTTGCAAGCTTTAGCTAATGCCAATCAGTTCCAAATTTGCATGCTTGAATGACCAAGCAGGCTTGAAAAAATTAGAGAAATGAAATCCACCAATTAAATTAGTACTTACTCGAATTGCTAGCTTTCTCCTTTTTCTCTATAGCACCGTGTGTCCATTTCTAGACTTTGCCATTTTATCCTACTTCTGATTTCTCAGGTTATTAATGCTAGATTTAAACTCCTGTTATAGACCAAAATGCAAGCAACAGCATAAAGAAAGAAATACATACAGACTTACTTTGAAAACATATAATTATTAGCACAGAACGTGCCTTACTAGTCAATACACAATATTGTCCATAAGAAGCTAGCAAAAAAAAAAAAAATTATAAAAAAAAGGCTAGCAAAAAAAGTTAAAAGCAATTGAAATAATATAACAGTTGAAGTGCAAAGCATTTGATGCATACATAGTATTAAAAAGTTATTCTAATCGAAACCAGCAATCGTAATGAATTTGTTTGTGTAGAATATTTATCATATTCATCCATGCTAGAAAAATAAATGTAACAGATGAAAATTTACAATAGGAAGAATTAACATGAAGTGATCATTTTATATTATTATAAAGTAGTCAAAAGTAAGCGAGATTGAAGAGTAAAAATAATACATAAGAACTTACCTACCCACCATCCAAAAAAAATAATTTAAAGTAAGAATCATAGTAAGCTAAATGCCTTTAGAGTTTAAAAATAGTAGAAAGCCAAATATGTTCAAATTCTAAAAATCACAGCATGCTAAATGCCTATGGAATGCAATATGTAATTGTATTTATAATAAAATATATTTAATTAAGAAAATAATTAAAATTGATTATAATTTTCAAATTCAAATTTTAATCAATGAATCATTAGAATTATAATGTCAGGAATCAAGATTGTCATAATCAAAATGATATTTAATTAGTTACTTTATATAAAGCACATTAATGTGAAATAATTTCATAAAATGAGCTGATCAAGCAAATAATATTAATAATTAAAGCATCAAAATATTAATTAGTTACTTTATATAGAATACATTAATATGGAATTATTTCATAAAATGAGTTAATCAATCAAACATTTAAAATAGTAATAATTAGAGTATATCAAATTATAATATTAAATATTTATTATAATTATTTGATATCTAATTAATTGTTTATTATAATTAACAAATATTAAATGCATGATTTTATTATTTGATGGAAGTTCTGTGTCAGAAAGTGAATTAGGAAATGAATTTGCACCAATGATGCTTTTCCATGTAGAAATTGTTTCAAAAAACACAATTTGTTTGAAGTAGTCTTGACATACTAATTTCTCATCCTATGCTTATAAGGTTGCACAAGAGAAATGGTGAATTGGAAAGGGAAATAATGAATTGAAAAAAAAATTAAAAACAAAGAATGATTTAAGATTTTGGATACATCGTGATCAAAGGATGTATGCTTCCATAGAGTTTTTCTAACACATTTGCCTCCATTTATATGAGTAATTAAAGTAGAATAATAAAGCTAATTTAGGTAAATTCAAAAAGTAAGAAAAGAGCATATAAAATTATTGATTATACAATAGCAATCTCTAAATAAAAAAATGCTTAATCAAGCCATAATATTTAAATAAAAAAAGAAAAATTTACATTTACAATTTGGTTGAAAAGCAAGAATTTTTGTGTCTACAACTCTATTATTGATCAAATATCATGCTCATCACAAGTTTACTCATTACTTTGAACACTTATAGAAAAATAGATATCAATTTATTTGGCGTGAAAGAAATGAATGAATAATAAGTAAGAAATCAACTACAAAATTAAATTTTTTTTACATAAAACAAACCTGAGATAGGGATATAGAGATACGCAATAAAGAGAATGAATGACATAAAATGGAGATTCCGAAGCTGACTATGAACAGCGGCAGATTACGAATAGGACTACGAATGGAGAAAAGACATACCAAAAAAAGGTATGAACTGATGCTTCTTCTACGAATGTAATATATAATCATATTAATACTAAATTATATTTAAAAAAATAATCAGAATTGATTATAATATAAAAATTTTAATTTTAATTAATTAATTATTGAGATATCATCTCTAATTATTGATTGATATCAACCAATAATTAAAATATGATATTGTATCAAAATATTGTATCTTAATAATTATATATATTTTGTAATTCAAATATTTCGATTATGTTTAATGTTTCATATTTTTGTCAAATATTTCTAATTATTTATAAAATTTATTTTAAATATCCAAAAGATTATAAATCTAACGTTTAACATGAATGTGGTATATATTTAATATTAGTTAATATAAGTAAAAAATATTATAATATAATTTTTTATTTCAATCTAATTATCTATTATTATTAATTTTCATAAATAATTACTCAAAATACTGAAGAGTTAACTTATAAAGGCATCAGTCATTAATTTTTATTTTGAATTAGATTTTAAATTTTAAAATAAGTCAACAAATCAACAATTATAATGCTTAATATTTATTTTCTTTTATAATGCAATATTAATTAAGTAATTTTAAATTAAGGACTTTTAATGAATGTTTTAATAGAGTGCCACATGTCAGAAAGTGAAATAAGACATGTGGTTGCACTAGAAAGTGTCACTTATCAAAATTCTACGAATCAAGGCCTTACTTTTATATATCATATTAATATTGATATATTGATTGATTATTTGATAAGAGTATTATGAAATAGTATCATGTATTTAGAAGAGAAATAAGAAATGTATCTGCACTAGAAAGTGCCACTTATCGGAATTCTATGAACTAAGATGTTATTTTTATATATTATTCTATATTTTCACCCGTGCGATACATGGTATAAAAATATTATTATATAATTATTAAATAATTAAAAATAATAATTAAAAATAATAAATTTATTATAAATTTATGTATAATGTAAAAAAAAAATATCCATAGAAAAAAACAAGTCTTATGTATGAATATATGTAAACATAAATATTTGTACCATGCACAAAATAATATAAAATATGATATAATGTTTTAAATTATATAAATGATAAATAAAAGTAATTAATTTAAAAATCTTATATCATAATTTCAAAGAAATACTTGTCATAATGCACTAAATACCAAGCAACAAAAAAATAAAAACAAATAATGTATTGAAATTTGAAATACATATGGTCAAAGAATGCATGTTCTCATGGAGTTTTTTCAACATATTTGCCTTTATTTTTATGATTAATTAAAATAGAATAATAAAGCCAATATGATGAACACAGAGAGTAAATACAAGAAGAAAGACATGCAAAATTATTGATCATATAATAGCAATATCTAAAAAAAAAACCCTTAATCAAGTCTTAAATAAAAAAAAAAAAAGAAAATTTGTGTCTACAATTTTGTTGGGAAGCAATACATTCATATGTAACCGCAAATCCACTAAGTTTAAGATTTTGTCGATCAAACGTCACACTCCTCATAAGTTAATCTGCTGCTTTGAACAGTTATAGAAAAATAGGCACCAATTTATTTGGCGTGAGACAAAAGAATAAATAATAATAAAAAATTAACTATGAAATGAAATTTTTTTATATAAAACAAACCTGAAGGACATCACATAGATAAGTGTCAAAAAGAAATAAACTATAGTAAATGGAAACCACGAGCAGTAGTATAATATGCAGTTAACCATGAATAGCGACGGATCACGTAAAAGAGTACAAATAGAGAAAAAACATACAAAGAAAAGATATGAATGGTCATTAACAATACTATTACAAACTAATCCCTAACCATTGATTATTATGATAATATAATAAAAATATTATCTACTAAGAAAGCAAAATCTCCACTAAACCTGTTGATTCTCTTAAAAGAGATGAGATCAAATACATTAATTAAGATATATGCATTTTCACAATCACGAATTGAGGTTTTGAATTGGAACCATTGTCGATATTTATGGGTGTATGACTTGAATTTTTTAGTATCGGTCCCGACACCAACATTGGAAACTATGTAGACACGTCCTTCCTCAATCAAATGATTGAAACGGTAAACCAGAGTGCTTTTGATAGTTGCTTAAATCTTAGCACCTTATATTAAACACATTTTAAAATGAAATAATTCAAATCAAATAATTGATAGTTTTTTTTTAAAGAACAATATTAAAATCAGTATTAGAAAAAATACCTTTTCATCTAAAAAAACCTTCTCAGTCGTATCACCCAATGACAGTATCGAAAAATTTAGTTGCTTCCATAATCAAATAATCCTAACCTTGAACTTCCAAACTTTCTGATCAGCACAAACATCAGAAATAAAATTGTATCGATTTATCATCTCTATATAATATGAGAAAAGAAATTGCTTAAACATGACAAATAAGAATGGAGGCACAAACAAAGACTAAAATAAAATTGTGTATTGTGAAAGAATCTGAATAAATACTCACAGACTGTAAATCTCACAGTTATGGTGCAATTAATCAAATTTATGACACAATCCGTATAGTTATGGTACAATCAATATATATGATACAATCCGGATTCTACATTACTTTAAATTTGAATTTAAATAATGTTTTGATACAATACAATCTTTTCATATTTGATACAATCCATATGTTATAATTTAAAAAATAAAATAATCATGATATATATATAATTAGTTACGGTACAATCAATATATTTGATATAATCCAAATTCTACATATTGATTGATAAACTTATTATATAACTAATACATATTGATTGACATAAATACCCCTTATAAGAAAAAAAATCTTTTAAACATTACAATGATGTTTAATTTTAAGTTTTTAAATAATTTGATTAGAATAAATGTTGTCATTTTTTAAAAAAATAATGTTATCACATCAAGTAAATACTTCATATTTATTTTTATATATAAATAAGTTTTTAAATCAAATACAGAAAATTAATGTCAAGACTAAAAATTATAATGATAAATTAAAATATCATCAAGGTTAATAAATAATCAAATACATAAATCTAATCATAAAAAAATTATAACATAAACCGAAAAATATAAAAAAGGATAATATTTTATTACCCAAAAAAATAAGAAGGATAATAGGTGTAATTATATAAAATTTTTAAGGGTATATTAATAATAAATAATTTTAATATCATTTCATAGAGCATGGAATCCCAATCCTACCTCTCTAGAAGGGAATGGATTCCAAGTTTCATTTCTGATTTCATAGAATGGGGATCATCATTCCATGACTTTTTTTACAAACAAACATAGGAATGCCTCATTCTATGGAATGAACATAGAATGAAATCAAAATTCCTGTATACCAAACGTTACGTTGGTATTAATTATTTCCTTTTCCTTTGATATTGATTCTACAATTCGGATAAAATTAATTATGAAGATACAATATCATATTTTAATTATTAATTGATATGATAATAAAGTTTTTTTAAGTCAATCACTGATTTTTATTTTGAATCAGATTTTGAATTTTAAAATAAATAAGTAAATCAATAATTATCATGCTTGATATTTATTTTCCTTTATATCACTATAATTAAATAATTTTGAATTAAGGATTTTTAATGTGTATTTTAATAAAGCAACACGTGTCAAAAAGTAAAATAAGGTAGGTATTTATATCAGAGAGTGTCACTTGTCAAAATTATATAAATCAAGACTTTACTTTTATATATATTATATTAATTGATGACTATGGATCTTAGCAATTTATTCTGTCTTGTTTAACATGTATATTTAAATATATATGGTGGATGCAGGTAAGTACCATCCTATGAATGTCACCTATTTAATGAAAGATTTTGTAATAACTCTTATAGCGTTTCTCATTAATTGTTTCCTAATGGAAATAAGAGATAAGCATATAGGTATTATTAAATATATCATTGGGTGGATCCTTGTTCTAATTGCTGATTCAAATAGTATGGAATGTTGATTGTTGGTGGTAGTTAATTAATGTATTGTTTCAATCAAGTTCGAAGTTGAGAAATTCTAAAAGGTTTTCCCAAAAAAAAATTAGTGGATAATTTTTTAGTTTTGAATTATATTTTTAGTTGATATTTATTTTCATTCCAATATCCTTCTTCAATTGAGTTGCTTCACAAAATTATTCATTGATAAATTGATTTAGATATTATTAATAAATAAATGCAGGAGAAACATTATGTTCATAATTAAGTAATTCAACTAAAATTACTCAAAGGGTTCTTTGGTACAATTAGTAAACAGTAATGCAAACTAATACATTGGTGTAATGAATGACATGTTGAGATCTAATCCGTAGTCATTTTACATTTTGTAGTTATTTTTAAATAAGTATATCGTTCTATTAAAAAACTCACATTGTATATCTTATTTAAATTAATTATATGACCATTGAACATCTATTTCTTAACTAAATATATTAAATATTTCCAAAAATTATTATATATATTAAATATATTTCATTTATATAATTACTTTTATAAATACCTTTAATAAATTACTTTGTAAAAAATATTTTCGTGCAACGGATGGGTATAGCCCTAGTTATTTGAATAAATATAAAAATAATTTCCTATAACTTTGAGACTTGTTTAAATTTTAAAAATAATTTTTCATAACTTTATTTATAATTTTAATTGACATTTTTATCTTATTTTAATTTTTAGAACATTGTATAACAATGACAATTTAAGAAAATAAAAAATTGGATACCAACAGGTAAAATTCCTTTTAAGATAAAAATAAATTTGAATTTGTTTTTTAATTTAAGAAAAAGAAAGGTCCGATTATGAGAGAGACGCAAAAATTTTATATTTGAATAACCTTCTACAATTGGTTATGGGATTGGGATTCACTATTTTTTTTTTAGGTGAATTGGCATTTACTTATTTTATTCAAAATTATTTTGTGTGTTTATTCCTTACTAGCAAATTGAGAGATACTAAAAGTGTTTCTTAATTTGCATTTTTTATTTTAATTTATATAGTTAATTTTAAAATTAATTAGTTGTATTTAATTAATTATTTGAATGAAAATGAAAATAACTTTCTATTACCTTGAAGCTTGATTAAATTTTAAAAATAACTTTCCATAAACTTCCTTCATAATTTTAGTTGATATTTTTATTCTTATTTTAATTTTTTAAAAATTGTATAACAATGACATTTTAGGAAAACAAAAAATTAGATACCAAAATATAAAATTCCTTTATCTATTACTATTATATAGTCGATTCACCACTTTGCTCTCAAATTTTTTATTTCTAAAATAATTATTAATAATAATGAATTGAACACAAATGAAAAAATGAGTAAAATTATAAATACAAACTTTTTTTATAATTATAATTTATAGTTACAATTGTTTTAAAATATAGAGAGTTATCTTTTTACTTAAAAGGAAAAATGTGAGTAAGAGTATTATTTTATTTTTATTAAATATATAAGTAATGATATTTTTGGTAAATTAAAGAGTAAAGACCAAATCAAGAATCCCCATATAAACTATGCTTACTTTTATAAAAGGATTCTCCTTTTGTTATCAAATTTTTAATTTCATAAGAAACCATTAATATTTATATTTAATTGAACACAAAGAAAAAAATAGATAAAATTATAAACAAAAATAATTTTTTAATAAAATTCTATAGTTATACCTATTTTTGAATTTAGAGAATTATTTTTATTTTACATATATTATTATAACTAGTTTTAAATATATTTTATTTTTTAAAAAATTATTTTTAGTTAAATAATTAATTTATAATTATAAAAAAAATATTATTAATTTATAAAATAATTATATAAATAACAATAAAAAATATAAATTAAAAAACATGATAGCACATAATTTACAACTTTTGACTCTTATTGCTGAGCAGCTTCTGTGATTAAACAGTGCGTTATCTAAAGTTGATTCTTTTGCACTGAAAGTAACTTTCTTTTGAAAAAGATAAAATAATTCATTGCACGATTCTGACTTTATGCAAATTGATTCGAATTATTGAGATTGATGCTGAAACAATCATTCTCATTGAGCGGTATATAACTTTGACTCTATTCGACTTCATCCTTATCTGTTTTGTATTACTTTTGAGAGGAAGTGTGAGACAATACATCTGTTAGCTTTTTTGAAAATTTTTCTTTTGATAGAGAATATGCTAATTCAACCATAATCTTGGATTTTTCTCCCAAGAAAAGGGTTCTGCAGAGATGACTTGTTTCGAATTATTTTTGAGATATTTTAAATTTTTCTTGAACTAGTCTTACAACTTTTGATTAGATAATAATTCACAATCAAATTTATTCCACCATTTTATCTTAATATTGGGTACTAATCACCTAATATCAACATCTTTATCTTGTTAAGCTATATCATAGTCTCAAGTCATGATCCAGTTAATATTCAATGATGCCACAAAAGATAATAGTCTATAACCAGTATGAAAAGTGGTTTGATCTTTGAATTTATAATAGGAGAATATTGCATAATCGGAAAGAATTTGAATAGTGAGTCCAATATCATGAAACCATTTTACGAACCATTTTGAAAAATGTAGGAAAATTCTCCTTTTAAACCAAATGAACCAGGAATGTGAATAGGACTAATAATAGAAAATGTTATACTAAGCATTTATGTAATCTTGATAATTATAATATTGAGGGGTAAATTGTTTTGAGAAAGATCGGAGGGTGAACATTTGAACTGGCCATTCTGAAGGAGAGTAGACTTTGATGATCTTAACTTTTGAAAGTAAAATTTTTAATGAGTCATTTTTATCTAAGGTATGAGTGAGTTTTATTAAGTTAGTGTCAACTATTATAAATTTATGAAAAAGTCTATTTTTCTGAGGATCTTGAGAAGGGTAATGCCATGAAGAAGGAAAAAATTTTTGGGCTATTTGTCGAGGAGTAGAATTATCCTAAACCCATTCATGTTCAATAATTATAATAGGTAAACAATCATATTTTTCATGATATAATTGAGGCTATTGGGAAGGAATTTAGGAAGAGGATGAAGAAGGCCTTGTTGAAGAAGAAGGGATTAAAGAGGTAAATTTATTTGAAATAGATACTGGATTTGTTTGAGGGCGTATTGAAATTTGACCTTATTGAATAGTCTGTACAAAGCTTTTCGAACTAAAGTTGAGTATTGCTTGTCGCCAAAGGGGAGTCATATTGATATTTTGAAACTGGCTTACTCTTTGTATTCATGGAATCTTAGTGGGAGATTCTTTTTCTTTTCCCTGCCAAAATTTTCTTGTAAGGAATCAGGCAAATAATTTTATTTTCTCTTTATATGAACAATATCAAAGTCGAAAAAGATAGTAAAGCTTACCATCTTGCAAAAATATGTTTTGAAACTAGGTTTTGAATATCTTTTTATAAAACACTTAGTGCTGCTTTGCAATCAGTTCGTAATAAAAATCGTTTATTAAATAAATCGTCATGACATTTTGTAATACATAGTGTTATAGTTAAAAAAATTTTTTAATAGTACTATACTTTAATTGAGCTGATTGCCAAATACCTAAGTAATACCTAATGACCTGTTCTCTTGAAGAGTCTTTGGTGACTTGTTTTAATATATCTCCATATCCTATTTCTAAAGCATCTGTTTCTACTATCAGAAAAGCATCAGGATCTGGAATACCTAAATAAGGGAGGTTTTTGACAAAAATTTTTATGATAATTATGGCTTCGGTCATAGAGCTATCCCATAAAGGAGGATTTTTCTTAAGTCTTTTATATAATATGGCACAAATAATTCTAATATTATGAATAAAATCAAAGACATAATTAATACATCTTAAAAATCTTTGTAACTGGGTTTTATCTTTTATTTCATCAGGAAATTTATTAACAAATTCTATTGATCTAGTAATAAGAGTAATTGTACCTTGATATACTTCAAACCCTAAAAACCTAACTTTCGTTTGAAAAAGTTTCATTTTCTTTGCAGATACCACTAGTCCATTTTCTTTAATAACATTTAGAAATTGTTCTAAATGGGATATATGTTGATTTATTATGTTAGAAAATACCAATATGTCATCTAAATAAACTGTAATGAATTTTGTATAAAGATTAAGAATATTATTCATAATATTTTGAAATTCACTAGGAGTATTTTTAAGATCTTGCGGCATAACATTCCGTTCATAATGACCAAAGGTAGTAGAAAGGCAGTTTTGTATTGATCTTTTTCATTAACTTGAATTTGATAATAACCAGATTTCATATCAAATTTTGAGAAGATTGACGCATTATGAACTCTCTTAATTAAATATCTTTTATTGAGAATTGGATATCTTATTTATTTTAATACTTTATTTAGAGGTTTATAATTTATTACTAATCTTGGAGTATCTCTTTCTAATTTTGATGAATTCATAATATAAAATGTAGCACAGCTCTGGAGAGACTTACTAGGTCTAATTAATCCTTTATTTAAATATTCTTGAATTTTTTTTTTATAATATTTTAAATATTCTTGATTTATTTGAATTGGCCTAACTTTTGTAGGAATATTATTTTCATTAAAATTGTCTTCATATGGTAATGATATAGTATACTATTTTCTTGACCAAAAAGCATTTGAAAATTCGTTACAAACTTCTGTTTCAAATCTTTTATGTATCTCTTGTATTATATCTTTAATTTGTGGAGTTTGTAATTATTGTTCTATTCATTGATATTGAATTTCTTTATTTAACATTTGTATTTGCTTTTGCTTATTATGAAGAATGTTTATTTTTAAAATTAATGAATCTTGGACTAGATTTAATTCTTTTATTTGAGGAGGCTTAAGAAATTCAAAGTGGACTTCCGTTCCTAAAGTTTTTGATACTAATCCTTGGTTATTAACATTAAATGGATATAATAATGTTAAAAATGATGTTCTTAATATTGCTTGTTTAGAAATGTTTTTAACCATTAGAAATGAATTTTATAACAGATTTTATTTTTACAAATTTTGTATTTGATAATTTATATGTAATAATTAATTTTGAACCATTAGCAATACTTAATTACTCTTTGATTTTTTCATAATATTTTATTTGGATTAATCATTTTCTAATACAATTCATATTTGCTTCAGAATCTATTAAAGTAATTAATTAAAATTTTTCTTTTCTAATTACTAATTATATGGGACACCACCATTTATGAACTATAATTTGACTTAATAAATTTATATAAGAATCTTAGTTTGAAGAAGAAACTTCTATTTGTTTTACCTTTTCGGATTAAGATAAAATTATTTAGTTTCCTTGTAAAGTTAAAAATTTAAATTCTAATTCAATATCTTTCTGTTTTAATTGATTAATTTCTTATTTTAAATTTTTTATTTCTTGCTATAAATCTTATAGAGTAATGACTTCTTTTTCTATAGTTTTAAATCATGCTAAAATATTTTTCATTTCAATTTTTTCTATATAATCTTTTCTATTTTCTTCTGCGTCTAATAGAGTTTTTAATTGTGGTAAGAATTCTTGTTTTAAATTAGAGTTTTGTATTTTTTCTATTATTGAAATTAAAGTTGAGGCTTGATCTTTTATTATTACATTTATAAATTTAGAATTCATACATTTTGAATAATTATAGAATTCTGGTCTCACACATTTTTCCTCTATGCTATTAGACTCATTATCAGATTCTTCTTAAATATGATATACTACTTCTATTTCTTAATCAAAATTTTCTTCTGCTTCTGATGTTGAGAAATATTGATCGTTAATCAAAATATTGATTAATCCTTTTTCTAAATGTTCTCATAACTTTAATTCTCTAATTTTGTGTTTTATCTTGTACTTTTTTTTATAATGTCCAAATTATCCACATTTATATCAGACTACTTCATTTTTTAATTTTTTATATTTTTTAAGTGTTCTAACTTTTGAGGTTGGAAATGAAGTTTTCTTGTAAAATGTATTTTTCTTTTTCTTTATAAAAGTCCTAATGGGTTTTTGAGTTTTTAATTTAATACGTTTAGAAAGGGCTTTTATTCCTTCTATCCAAATTATTGACAAAATGTTCTTAATTTTGTTTTACTTTCTCTTGACTCATTTCTAAGTTTATTTTGTATCTTAAAATCAGTACAAATTTAAAGTCATATTTCTATAACATAACTAGAAATTTGACCAAATATTAATGGGTTATAAGGTATGGTTCCATTAAATTATTGGGCTATATGAGTTTTGACTTTTTCAACAAATAATTGAGAAATTCGGGAAGAAACCATTCTTTCTAATAATTTGTTGCACCATCTAGTTTTAAACAAAGTTTTGATAAGAACATATCTTTATACCACCTATAATCTGACATAGATGGGCAATAAAGATTAGCTAGTTAACCTCCGGCTCTTGATTGGAGTTTTACTGGGTCTCCTATAAAATATTTGGTAATAGTGTATAATAATGTGGTTACAGCATCTTGTTTGAGTTGTCCACTAGGTTCTTATTTTACAGCGCTATGTTGCTTCTCTTTCTATAGAAAGGAGGATGTTATCCCACCATCCTTTTAATTGACCTGTAAATCCTATTGCAAGTAAGGTTATAGTTTTCTTATCAGAATTTTCTTTAATTTTGAAGGCAGTAGCTGCCATGGTCATTTGTTGAATAATGTCTAATATTTGTTGATCACTTGCTCCGTCAATATTCCATTTTGCAATGGATTCGCTAGAGTAAGTACTATCTACAAAATTTGATCTTTCTTCATATTGAACATCAGGAAAAATAAGTATTGGGTAATAATTTCTCGCAGTGGGTAGTAGAGCTTTACTAAATCTCATTTTATTTATTGTTGATTTTGTGCTTTTAATAATTCCTCTTCAATTTTATCTAATTTCGTTAAGGTATTTATTTTTAAAGTACTTCCTAAAGATAATTATTCTAATTTTCTTTTAATTTCTTTTAATGTGTTATCGGTCTCGTTTCCTAAGGTAATTGAGCTTAATTCTTTTTCAGAGACATTAATAATCTTATATATTAGTCTAGTTAGATCTAAATTGTTATTCAAATTTTTTTGGATTGATTGGTTCTTTCATATTTTGATTTTCTATTATCTGAAGGTGTTGGGATATAATATTTAACATTTGATTAGAATAATTTGATTGTTGATGTACGGAGGAGTTATTGTTTTCCATAGAATAATTTTTATATAGTTTTATTTATTGAATTCTGAGAAACTGTTTTAAAAGGAGTGACCTCTATTTCTATTCCTTTCTTAGTAGGAATTTTTATTATTTCTAATGGAGGGTAGGTTGAATCTATAATTTCATTATTAATAGTTTTTCAAAGTGTTAAACTTTTTGTAGTAACTGCTATTTTACTTTCTTCTATATTTGAATTTGGTATTTTATTATTAATACAATACATTTTGAATCATGCAAAAAAGTACATATTGAACTTCTTCTCCCTCATGAAAGAATAAAATTTTTGTAAAGTACTTTTCAACCTTTACTACTAATTGTTCTTTACTAAAAGTTGAAAAGTACTAATTTCATTTTTAAGGATTATGAGGAGTTTCAAAGTCTGCTCTAATCCATGACTTATCTATTTCAAAGGGCTTGTCTAATATAAGCATATTAATGACTTGTGATCTAGTTGAAAAGTATTGAAGATAATCTGATTGTTGATTTTCTTGATATAAAGGTTGTGAAATATTCGGTTGAAAGTTTACTTCTGTTATATCTATATTGATAGTAGATTCATCTACAGAAACTCTTCAAGGTTGTCTGACTGAAAAAGTAGATTGATTTTCTTCATTCTTATAAAAAGTTGATTGCATCATTTCTATTCTAAGATTTTCTCCTTCTTGGATTATCGACTTAATTTTTGTATTTTGAATTTTTGGAACAGAGATAATTTCTTCTAATAACTAATTTTTTTGCATTATAGAAATAACTTCATGATGACTTAGTCTTTTAGGGGTTGTTATTAAAGGTTTTCCTAGATTTGCTTCTATTATAATAGTTTCATTTTTTAATGATAATTTTAAAGCTTTAAAGTTATAATCAACAGTGATAATTTTATAATGAATTTTATAAATAATTGAAATATTCTCTATTACTCCTTCAAATATTCTTTCGAGTATTTTAATATTTAGTACTAAAGATTTTAGTGTATAAGGATTTTTTAATACTATTGAAAAATTTGGGTAACAATTGAAAAATACAGGACTATCATGAAGAATTGATTCTAGTATTCCTATTATAGAATCATTGGGTCTTAAAAATCTTGTATCCCTTAATAAAATCATTATAGGAGTATTAACTCCTAACCAACTATGAGTTTTTGCAACTACTTGAATTAGTCCTATGTGAATGTATTTGAATCCATCTTTAACATGTTGATCTAATAAGTCTTCATTTAATAAATGTATTGTTTTACATAATTTTTTCATATTACGAGAGGATTCGACTGTTTGAACTATATTTCTAAATTTAAAATTAAATGTATTGTGTTTATATATTTTTTTATGTTTGACTTCAGGTATTGACTAATTTTATAATTTATTTTCTATTTCTGCTTTTACTATCTCTTGATTCTGCACTTGATTTTCATCTATGGGTTGAGAAGAAGTAGAAGAAGAAGCTAATACTATCTTATTATTTTTACTTCTATTAAGCTTACTAAGCGATCTTAATAGTCTAGCCATAATTAATTTTAATTATGTTTTCAGACTTATTGGGACTACAGTATTATCGGTTCAGGACCACTCTATTCTGGCATATCCTGCTTATTCACGGGCTGACCAACGCATCACTCATTGCTACTTAGACAGTAACTTAATCTACCTACCAATGCTAAGTCTTCTAACATCGTTAATCTTGATTAACTTTTAACTAGACAGAGTCTCTATGAAGCTCTGATACCATTAAACACGCTCAAGCAGCTCAAATTCAATTATCATAATATATTTATATAGTTATATGAAAAATATTTATATAGATATATGGAAAATGAAAAGATAAAAGAAAACTGGAAATAATCAAAATAAAAAAATATTGAAAATATATACTATTATTAAAAGGATCAGAAATTTAGAGAGATATATTTAAAACTTTTACAAGGAGAAGGAAAGCACTTCATACTTTTACAAGAGAGAATTTTGAAGAGATAATTTTTTTTTATGTCTCCTTCTAAATGAAAGGCCTCCTTATATGGAAAGAGTCTCAGCTAATCCGAGCACATTAATAAATATAAATAAAATAAATAATATAAATATACAAATATCGATAATACAATTCACAACTATTCAAAAAGAAAAAAAATTGCTGGAAAGTCAAAACAAAATTAATATTTTTTTTAAATGTATAAAATAATTGCCAAGTGCAACGGTACCCGGTGCCCCAACCCTATTAGGCTATTCCTACCTGTTCTTTGTTTTCGACGATTCGTTTATGGAAGATCAAGGAGAAGGAGAAGAAGCAGAGCCCGAGCAACATCTTCCTCCAAATCAATCATCTATTTTCATTCTTCACTCTCAACATTCAATTCAATGGGTAAGGGGCCCTTCTCTTTCCGCCGCTTAAGCTCCCGACGCCGCCGCAAGAAGGCCGCCGGGCCACCGAATTCTCCGTCGCCGTCGCCGTCGCCGCTTCTGACGGCCGGAGGAGCCGGGTCGCCGAGTGACAACGTCAACAACGCCTTGATTGGCAGTGGCGCGGTGACCAAGGCCAAGAAGAAGACCGGTGGATCCAGGTTGTGGATGAGGTTTGATCGGTCGGGTCGGTCAGAGCTCGTTGAGTGGGATAAGAACGCGATCATCAAGCACGCAGCGATTCCGGCCAGGGATTTGAGGATTCTGGGCCCTGTCTTCTCCCACTCTTCCAATATCCTTGGTAATGGATTTTTGTGTTTTTTTGTTCGGTTTTTAGGTTTTCCCCTTCAATTCTTAGGAACTGTGGCTTTGTGGGTATGGATTGTGCCATGTCTTAATCTGCATGTTTGATGTTACTGTCCATTTAGCTTTTTGTGTGCATTTGGATCGAAAGATTGGATTGGGGAAATTGCAATTTGAATTTCACTGTGCACCTTGTTTAATTGATTTATGCTAAAGAAGAATAGCGAAATGTGGGTTTTTTTTTTTAAAGAAAAAATTTTGATGTGGGTTTATCAGATGGCGAAAATGTAGACTAGTATTGCAGTGCATGATCAGTCCAGCATCGTAATAACTATTTGTTGTTTCTCTGCTTCCTGAGATTTGTCATTGATTTTGCTGCCCCATGTTTCTCTTTTTTCAAAATACTACTATAAATTGATGCTTTGCATGGAAAATGGATCGGGTAATAGGCATGTCTGACAGACATTGCACTATAATTTAGTGCCCACTATACGTTTAGTGATGTAGCCCAGAAATTATTTAAATTTTGGGTTGGATGGAAAAAGGGATAATATGTAAGTAGGTAGGGTAAGTTTGTGGGATATTAGGGTTTTGTGGGAGGAGTCCACTTCCTTGGATAAGAATCTGTTATGACCAGAATTCTATCCCAAGTTGAAAGAAACACCAGAAAATACTTCTAAATAACCGAACTGAAGTCTTCACTTAATGCTGTTCAGAATTACATAAAGCATCACAATTTATGGACCTTATGTGACTCTAGAACTGACTGACTTTGAAATGACCAAATTTATGAGCTTTGACTGACTCTTGGACTGTACTTAACTACTAACACCCCTAACTATGAGATTGGACTCTTCTAGGCTTAATTAATTTAACAAATACATAGAAACCTGACTCTTGAGTAGTTCTAGACCTAAATACACAGAACTGTGACTCGAAACATTTATTATTCTTAATTAATAATTATGTTTTTGCATCATTTAGATATAAGATTTTTGTAGAAATTGGGATGCTAAATGTGTTTTCATGGGTTTTATATTTGGATTATTATGAAAACGTGTTGTTTCATTAATCCTTACCTTTGTGTCACCAACTGAGAGGTTTAGTGACTGGAAGTGATGTGTCATTTATCCAAGAAACCTTATATGGTTCTGGATGTTCACGACTTTTCAGCTTATCTTTCTCTACAAAAGCTTGTGAAACAATGTTAGCACAACTACCACCATCAATAATTAGCTTGACCACTTGATTTCCACACTTAACATTGGGGTGAAAAATACTGCTTCGAGGCCATTTGTCCTCTATAGAGTCCTTAGGGACTGTAAGAAGTCGTTACATCACCATAGTTCCTTGTTCCACTCCATCAACTTCTTCCACATCATCCTTCTCCAGAACTGTTTGTTCCTCATCATCATGTTGATCAGCTTCTTCACCTGCACAAAGATTCAGATTTCTAGTTGGACACATGGTAGCTAAATGGCCTTTCCCTCCACATTTAAAACACACATTATCTTGACCTTGCTTGCTGGAACCTTCTGCTCTTTGAATCTCAGAATTTCTTGGCATAACTTTTGTAGTGTTTGGCTGGTTCTTTGTCTGTTGCATGCCTGGAACTGTCTTCTTTACTGAAAACTCCCCTGGTTGTGATCCAAAACACTTGGCAGATGGAAGCTTTAATTGGCTTTCAATTTTGAGAGCCATTTGGTAGACTTTGTCAATGCTAAAGAATTGAGCCATAATCATTTCCTGCTGAATTTCAGAATTCAGCCCTGTTCTATAATGTGCTAGAAGATGAGAATCTTCTTCATCAATTTGACAATGCACGGTCAAATTGTGGAACTTCTCTGTATACTCGTGGACTTTCATGTTGCCTTGTTTCAGTCACTAATTCTTCATACAACGATTCCTCATAATCAAGAGGAAGAAATATTTCTTGTAACTTCGGCTTCATTTCCTCCCAGTGGACAAGAGGGGTCTGGCTAAGTCTGTTCATACGTTCTTCAATGTTGCATCACCACATCCGTGCCTACCCCTTCAACTTCATCTTTGCAAAGCGCACCTTCCTTTCTTCATTCAATCCATACCAGTCAAAATAGTCTTCTAAAGCTGTTATCCAATCAGTAAAGGCTTGAGGATCCAGCTTTTTCCAGAAAAATCTGGAACATCAATTTGAACACCCGTTTGGGAATGTCATTGTGGAGATCCTCATAGTTGTCATGTTGCCTTAAAAATTGCTGGTAAGCACCATGAAATGGGGCCCTATAAGTATGACAATTTTGATTCATTGGTCTAGGACTCCTTCTTCTTGGTTCACTAGCATTACTTTTTGCCTCACGATGTTCACTCTGAGGTTGTTCATCACCATTTCCAGCTTCTTGATTGATGGTTGATGCTTCCCTCCAAGTTTCTAAAGTTGCAACTCAATTTGACATATTCTGAATCTCTTCTGCAATTTGCAGCTGTAGGTCATCTCTTTCATGATCAGAGAGTTTGCCTTGAAATTCTCTGCCGCTCCTTGTTGCCATTGGAGAGCAAAGTAGTCCCTGAAAACCTGCTCTGAATACCAAAACTGAAGTAGCCCAGGAATTATTTAAATTTTGGGTTGGATGGAAAAAGGGATAATAGGGAAGTAGGTAGGGTAACTTTGTGGGATATTAGGGTCTTGTCGGAGGAGTCCACCTCCTTGGATAAGAATCTATTATGAACTGAATTCTATCCCAAGTTGAAAGAAACACCAGAAAATATTTCTGAATAACTTAACTGAAGTTTTCACTCAACGCTGTTCAGAATTACATAGAGCACCACAATTTATAGACCTTATATTAGTATAGAACTGACTGACTCTGAAATGACCAAATTTATGAGCTTTGACTTTCTTGTGGACTGTACTTAACTACTAACATCCCAAATACGAGATTGGACTCTTCTAGGCTTAATTAATTTAACAAATACATAGAACCATGGCTCTTGAGTAGTTCTAGACCTAAATACACAGAACTGTGACTCGAAACATTTATTATTCTTAATTAATAATTATTTTTCTGCGTCATTTAGATATAAGATTTTTGTAGAACTTGGGATGCTAAATGTGTTTTCATGGGTTTTATATTTGGATTATTATGAAAACGTGTTGTTTCATTAATCCTTACCTTTGTCTAAAAATATTTGCAGGGATACATTTTACTATTGGGAAACATTTCAATATCTCTTCCCAACATATGTTGCCTATGCCACTTGGGCTTAGCTTGGGTGGTTCGGGTGTATAGGGATTTGGGTAGAGTTTATGTGTTCAAGCAGTGATAACGACTCCTAATGTACCATAAAAAGCAGATACTGGCTGCTGTTACTGTTGGAGCTCTTCAGTATCTTTATTTTAGCTTTTGAACAATGTATGGGTTCAATCATGTGTCTTGATTGTTCCTCTTATATCTTGATCTCTCTGCTTGTTGCATTTTCTTGTTTATGTGGAAGAAAATGATGTTTGTTTTGGTAACATGTCTATTTTAATCTGTCCTCTGCCAGTGTTCAAATCTTTATACACAAATATAGATATAGCGGTTCTGTTCAGCTTGCTTTTTCTCTTTTCATTTTCCCCCATCATTTGTAAACTATTATGATTTTGATGAAGAATGGAATTACATATACTTTTCTTCTTTGCAGCCAGGGAGAAAGCAATGGTAGTTAATTTGGAGTTTATAAAGGCTATAGTCACAGCTGAAGAAGTGCTATTACTTGATCCTCTTCGCCAGGAGGTTCTACCATTTGTTGAACAACTCAGGCAACAACTTCCATATAAAAGTCAACCTAAACTTAATGGACCTGTGGATGAACAAGAAAGTGAACTGCAGGTTTCAACTGGCAGACAATGGTTACCTGTGCCGGAGTCTGCTGAAGGTTTGCAGTCTGAGCTTCCATTTGAGTTTCAAGTTCTGGAGATTGCTTTAGAAGTTGTCTGTACATATCTGGACACAAGTGTGGCAGATCTTGAGAGAGGTGCCTACCCTGTATTGGATGAATTGGCTAGGAATGTTAGCACCAAGAATCTTGAACATGTGCGAAGTTTGAAGAGCAATCTCACACGTTTGCTGGCACGCGTGCAAAAGGTATGCTGCATAAGTACCATATTCTTCTTCCACTTATTCCTCTTGTTACTATCCCTCCGTTTCTTTTTCTGTTTTTTTTTTTTAACGATAGTTACTATCCATTTTTGGTAATCTTCACATTTTCCTAGGTTGCTGTCAGTGACTGAAAATAGTTCTTTTGTTACCTATACGAAATCTACCAATTGGATTAAAATTTTGCATTAGTATGATTTCTTTTTATGCAAGGTAGATTCATTGGATTAGTGAAGACATCAGTGAAAGGCCCTGCTTTATGAGAAGTGCTTCTATTATGAAAAAGTGCTCAGAGAAATAAGTTACTATACATTGAGATGGTTAAAGATTTTTAGAAGAAGTAACATTCATTTCTCAATCTTCTTGAGTTGTGACACATAATATGCATCCAATAATTTGGTCCTAAAACAAAGAGAAGTATTTCTCTCCTTCCCCTTTAGTTGTTGGTTTTCCATTGTTACACT
The DNA here is from genome assembly GCA_019955255.1 of Castanospermum australe. NCBI lineage: Eukaryota > Viridiplantae > Streptophyta > Magnoliopsida > Fabales > Fabaceae > Castanospermum > Castanospermum australe. Next base: position 74,159 of record NSJW01000044.1, read on the forward strand.
GTTCAATAGTCATATTATGCTCTCAAATATGCAAATCTATAGTAGAGACTCTTGTTCTCTGTTACATCTGATGACGCATTCCATCATGTTTAAGTTATATCACACTTAGCAAGTGTATGAATCCACTTTTTCAGGTGCGAGATGAAATTGAACATCTTTTAGATGACAATGAAGATATGGCACAATTATATTTGACAAGAAAGTGGTTGCAGAATCAGCAAGTTGAGGCTCATTTGGGAGCCACAACCTCAAATAATCTCACTAATACTGAACCTTTTGTGCATCGACTTGGTTCTAACAGAAGTGGAAGTCTTGTGACTAGCAACTTTGGGGATGATAATGATGTGGAGGATCTGGAGATGTTGCTTGAGGCATATTTTATGCAGTTGGATGGAACTCGTAACAAGATATTGTCTGTAAGTGTCATTTATTGATCATTGTTTTCTGATGAGTGATGACCAGACTCTGGTCAAATCATGTCTGCATCCAACTTTGAAGATTGATACTTTCATTCTCTATTTTGATTATATAATCCTATCCAATTTATATTATGCTTTTATACTTCTAGACGATAAAATTTATATAAGCATATATGATCATGTATGACTTGATATAGACAATCTTAGTTGTGATTCTTACTGCAGAAGCAATATTCCGTCCTTTTATTTTTATCTTGTTTTGAGGATGGGGGAAAGGGGGATGCTAATGGGAGACCAAGATGTTGGGTTTGGTGAAGCATATTGAATTCTTGAAATGTCAGCTAAATTTGATTGTAAGAAGCTAGCACATAATTTGTTTTTGTTATACTAAATACTATGATAGTTTGATTGCGGAGACTTGGGTGTTATTTCATTTGTTCTTGAGAAGTGGTATGGTTCATATTGGCTAATTCCGTCCTCATATTTTTTGAGGATGGGAGGAAGGCAGGTTGTTGCTAGTTTCGGTTTGATGCTAATGGGAGCTTCCCCTAAGGATTCACAAGCTTATGGTAATTAATTCAATCCTACCCTCAGTAAGGCCAGCAATTTTTGTCACCATAATTTTGAAGTTAATATTCATGGGACACTGGTAATTTTTTCAAGTTTTTTTTTTTTTTTTAATTCAAGATTTAGAAAATATAGTATTGTCTGTCTGGTTGGAAAACAAGTGGTTGTGACCTACTGTTGATATCTTTTTCTTGTTTATAACTAAACTAGCAGAAAGACTGGTGTTATCTTGATACCCTGAGGGGGGAAAGGCAGGTAGTCTATGTTTCATTAACCAAGGGTTTGGTGAAGAATATTGAATTCTTTAAATGCCAGCCAAATTTGATTCTAAGAAGCTAACACATAATGTGTTTTTTTAATACTAAATATTGTAAGAGTTTGACTGTGGAGATTTGGGTGTTATTTCATTTTGTCGTTCTTGAAAAGTGTTGTGGTTCTTATAGGCTATTGGTTTGCAGGTTAGGGAGTATATTGATGACACAGAAGACTATGTCAACATCCAACTTGATAACCATAGAAATGAACTTATTCAGCTGCAGTTGACATTGACCATTGCATCATTTGCGATTGCTATTGAGACTTCGATTGCTGGTGCATTTGGTATGAACATTCCATGTACATTATATAATAAAGATGGAATATTTTGGATCTTTGTAGGGAGCATTTCTGCAGCTTGCGTATTGCTTTTCCTGCTTGTTTTCGCATATGCAAAATGGAAAAAGTTACTTGGATCATAAGTATAATTTGTTATCAGCTGTAGTTGTGTTGTAACAATTGGATATATGAATCTCAGCTGTCAGTGATCTGAAGAACAAACAAGATGAGGCCTGCAATACGTGGCTTGTGAAGGGTGTATCTCAATTTGTCACATTTCAATTAGCTGATGTCTGGCATGTTCCAATATTGCTTTTGACATCTTGTACTTTGGTTTTATGGATTATAGCTGATACTATTCACAGGAACTTTTCATATACCTACTGTATGGTGTCTAATAAAAATGTTTCTTGGCTTGATCAATTTATATGTGCATTTGGATTGCTTCAGGAACATTGTGGTGGACTTAATTTAAGAGTAGTTAACTAGACAATAGTAACGCAAGATATGCTAATATCTCAATTTGAGCATTGTTAACCATTCTTTTGATTGATTAAGCCACTTTTAATTAAGTTTGGCAATACATGGAGAAAGGAAGGGAAGGGGAGGGGGGTGGACTATGAAAATGAGACCATGCAGTTAAGTCTTTGTTTGGTAAGAGTGTGAAAATGAAAGTAAATTTTTATGGAATGAATTTTTTATATAATTTTATATAAAAATTTCATCTTATAAAATTTTATTTTCATTTTTACTCCCGAAACTAACTGATTTCTTTTAGCTTATCTTTTGACCTGCTGGACCACTGCGCTGCGGACTCCGGACTTCAGAAAAACGATACAAGGATAGGGGTTCTTTGGTGCTCGTGGAGTATAAGAGGACTTGTCAACTGAAGTGAAGTCAATTGGGTTCTGTATTCAAACACGTCTATTATTAGTATATTGGGTGCAACTAGTTTCGCTAAATTTGAATTACTTTTTCTTCTCTTATGTATTTTTGGGTTAGCTATACATAATTTTCTTTTTAGAATTTAATTTTAATTTATTATTAATGTTAAATTTAATTTGTACATTCTTATTTAATCATGCAATGTCATATTATTAAATGTGTTTGATTATAATAATTATTTGAAAAGTTAAACTATTTTAATGATATGTTAACACATGATTTGATGATAGTGTAAAATATTGTACTTTGGATAAAAACTAAATTCTTTTGTTTTTCATTATGAAATTTTGTTTTTGTTAATTGAGTTATTAGTTCATGGATGTTGTGTAATTAAATGCTATTTCTATTGTAATTTAGCATTATAAGGCGAGAAAATTGAAGTAAAAAAACTCATTTATTTGTTGTAGCTAGATCTTCAATTCAATGATTGGGTAACAAAATAAACATTTAATTTAATATAAGTGTGAAGTGTAACAAGTGAGACCAATGTCCTTATATGGATGATTTATATTCAAAAATTATTTAAATATCACATAACTACTTTAAAAAGTTATATGATTTTATTTTATAATAGTGATAATTCATGTAAGATTTAATAGTCAAAAATTATTCATCTCTTGCAATAATTTGAAGTAGACAAATGCACAAAAAGGACCATTCAATATTTTAGAAGATACAATGTAAAGTTAAGAAGAGTTATCTTACTCAACCATAGGAATGCACTAGATGTCACAAAGTATCTGGAGGGTGCTACGACAAGAGATGTATCTAAAATTTGAAAAAATAAATTTTATAAAGTCGCCACCAATTTTTATCTGAATAGAAAAAATTATAGATAAAACCCTTTATAAAAAAATTAAAATCAGTCTACAAAACAGAGTTAAGTTTGTGAGTCAATTTGTGCACAGGAAAGGGTGTAAACTTGATCTTACTGTACTCTTAAAACATTTATTTTAAAATGGTTATCCTAAAACTAATTATGCAAATTCTTAAATTAATAATCTCTAAATATTTATTTTACCCCATAATATCAAATAAAAAATTAAAGACTATCAATGAATTAAATTAAAATTTTTATACAATAATAAACAATGAACTAAATGAAAATATTTAGGTTGGCTTATCTAAAGTGCCTACGTATCTCCAATTGAGGAATTAAAGCCCTATAATTCATATAAAAAATAGTTGTAAGTTAAAGAATTTTAATTAAGATTAAAGAATTATAAAAAATAATGATTTACAAAAGTAAAAATGCTTGATTGATTAACTTATTAACAATAAACCCTATATGATTGAGTTATGAATTAACCACAGATCCATCTCAAGATAGGTTAGGGAAATTTACCTCTCAAAACCTTAAACAAAAGCTAGGGAAACTTACTTCTCAAAACCTCCAATGTAAGTCAGAGAGACTTACTCTTCAAAACGTATAACGCGCTCATTCAATTATTATTATATTTATTTTTAAAGATTGTCAAGTAAATAAAATAAATTCCAATGTAACTAAATTTTAATCAAGATTCAAAATAATGCCAATATTCTAATAGAAAACTAGATGAGCATAAAAAGTAATCTACCATGTGTACTTGGGTAAAACAAAAAACATAATAACAAAGTATATAACAGCAAACAAGAAAAATAATAATAAAATTGAAACAAACATTCCAAATTAAATGAAACCAAATCTGCAAATTATATTAATAAAAAAGCAAATGAAATAAAACCAAAATATCAAAATATTGCACCAGTATAACATTCTGAATAACAAGAGAAGAGCATCCATTTCTATTATTTTACTCTCTATTTCCGTAGCAGAATAGGGACAAGCTGGTTTCTTTTAAAAAGAGTGTATACTACGAATAATACCCAATGCTAGCAAATTAATAAACGAAAAAAATATATATAAAAAAATGATTAAAATCATAAAACAAAGAACTAAAAAAAGTATCAGCACTATTAAGCAATTTTAACCAAAAGCCAGAACAATCATAAATCAAAAATATTACTCTTAGACTACACTCCAGCAATCAGATCAGAAAGATAGAATTTCATAACCCAGCATGCTCATAACCAAGATGAAAAAAGTTACATGATCAAGGCACACTTAAATCATGGAGTTTGATTATAGGAAAAGACATTTAAAAAGAATATTATGTGGGTGACTGAAAGATGGGATTGTGTGTTGACAAAGAGAAAATTAAGGAAGAAATTTGAATATGAAAAAATGAGAATTTTATCACATGTTTTATTTAATTGGGCCAAGTGGGTTTGATTTAGATAATTGGTCAAGAAGAAGAAAAAAAAATGGGAATTGAGTTTGAAATGATTTTTTATTTTTATAATTTTTTATAATTTTTTTGGAACAAAATTGGGTGCTAACAGATGCCCCCATTTGCTTGTTCTTTTGAATAAAAAGATTAAGTAAATCACACAAGCAAACAATTTTGTTCAAGTCATCTTTTTTTTTATTGATTAAATTAAAACTTTCCAACCAAAAGAAAATTATGCAACACTAAATATGAAAAGTACTTCCCAACTATTGAAAACCCAAATCAAGGAAAAAATTAACATGGAAGGAGCAAGCTAAAAGATCAATGAGTATTCAAAGCTCATATCAAGCATCACAAGGCATTCAAAATCTAAAACAAACATAAAATTTTTTTGGGTATTCAAAACCCGAGATAAAGATAAAAAATCAACAGATAATCAAAACTTGAAAGGAATGAAAGATCAACAGATATTCATAATCTGGAACAAGTAAAAGATCAATAGATATTCAAAACCTAGAAGTAATGAAAGATCAATAGGTATTAAGTAAAAGATTAATAGGTATTCAAAACCTAGAAGGAACAAAAGATCAGTAGGTATTTAAAACATAGAAAGAATGAAAGATCAGCAAGTATTCAAAACCTGAAAGGAATGAAAGATCAACAGGAATTCATAACCTGGAATAAGCATAAAAAGATCAACGGATAGTCAAGACGCAGAACAAACATAAAAGATCAAGAGATACTCAAGACCTAGAACAAACAAAAAAAGATCAATGAGTATTCAAAACCCAGAACAAGCATAAAAAGATTAATGGGTACTCAAGACTTGAAGCAAGCAAAAACGATCAACAGGTACTCAAGATCCGGAACAAACATAAAAGATCAATAGGTACTAAAGACCTGGAATAAGCAAAAAAAATCAATGGGTACTCAAAACTCAGAACAAGCAAAAAAGATCAACGGGTACTTAAGATCCAGAATAAACATAAAAGATCAATGGATACTCAAGACCCAGAACAAACATATAAGATTAATAGGTACTTAAGACCTGGAATAAGCAAAAAAAGATCAATGTGTATTCAAAATCCAGAACAAGCATATAAACACTGTATTATGTCTAGCCCAAAATAAAAAAATATAAAAATAATAATAGATGAATAAATACAAATTAGACACATGTCCTTATCCAAAACCTACTTGAGAAGCCTATTAAGAACACCATCTTCAAGGGCAAAACTTTTAGAGTGACCCAATAAGTAAACCCATGCCTAATCTTAGATGGAGGAAAATAAAACTTCAAAATGATATTCTAATTGGCAATAAATCCTAAGTTGTTTTGAAAATTAAATCAGAGCTTGATTCATGGGGAACTAATAAGGAATTGATAAGAATATTCTTTAACTTGATTGAGAGAACTGAGGTGATTTGATTAAAGAGAATTAAATAGTGATTTTTTTTTGTTTTTAAAAATGAGAGCAAGAGAACGGAGAGAGCAGAAAGCATTTACAAAGAGAGGACACACAGTATTTTAAAAAGAGAGAGAAGGCACGTTTCGGAGCAAGATAGAGGGAAGGAAAGGCTGCACTTGTCCTGGTGCCGTAAGCTTCAATATAGAGGTGAGTTTCTCCTTTCTCTCACTCTTCTCTAGCATCCATTATGTTTTGACATAATGTATAGAAGAATGTTTGTGTGCTATATTGCTAATCATTTACGTATGGAAGATTGGATGACTTTTATCTTGGGTCCTTTAACTAATACTCAAAAATCATTATAACCCCATCAAGAGGTCGTGTACCTTATTGCTAAGCCTCCAGCGTCTCATAACCAACCCACATTCATCCTAGTGTCTATGGTTACGTAGTTGGTCATGGTTGCGTCTATTTTTAGAATTCTTCAACTTGGTTTCTAATAGCTATTTCATGTTACTCAAGTAGGCTAGGCACTTGGTCATGACTGTATAAGAGTATAGGCATGAGGGATATTTTTATTGTTGCTTTTCTTAATGATTGATAAGATGGAAGAAGATTATATGAAACGTCTGCATGTTCTCTCTTGATGTAATAAACAGTTTCTAGATCATGGTTAAACCATATGTAGTCGCATTTGTTGACTTCCATCACAAAGAATCAATATATTACGTGTTGTATTTTGTTTGAATATGGTTTATTTTTATTTTTTTTATGAACTTTGATTCTCATGCTCTATTTCTTTCAATTTCTTGAATTTGTGATTAATGGTCAATAAGGTCTTAAACTTTTATGTAGTAAGAAAAAATATATATCATCTGAAAATGTTAATCGATAAGGGCCAACATAGTCGTGAAAAATTGTTGACTTAGAAAGTCTGTCAAAAATAAATTTTAATTTTAGGAAAAAATTTTAATTACCAATCAGTTATCATAGTCAAATCCTTCGGATTTTAATTTCTAAATCAATTCTTAAACATTTAATTTAGTAATCAATCACGATAATTCTAGAAGATTTAATTTTGCAATCAATCATAATAATTATAATAAATTTTAATTCCATAATTGATTTGGATCAGATGAGTTGTGACAACTTATTGATTCAGGAGATGAGGTGTGATGTGTTAAGCCTAACGTAGAGTTCTAATAACTCTATGAATTCATAGAGTTATTTAGTCTCATTTTGTGCATTAAAGTAAACTATGAAATAGAGTTATTTAGTCTCATTTGTGTATTAAAGTAGACTATGTCCTTAGAATTTGCATTAGAAATCATAATTTTATTCTAGTTTTAATAAAAATCCTCTTTAGTTTAGTTGTTTAATGTTTATTTAGTATTTTCATGATCTGTTTTCGTCAAATTACTGGAGTTTATATCATTAATGATATTACTTATGGGTTAGTAAATTATATTTTGTTGGTGAATAGCTATATAAAAGGTCTAAAGGCAAGAGAAAGTGAAGGTTTGAGCACTTAGTTAAATTTTTGGTTGAAACACTTAAATTATGATGAAAGACATTCAGACTTTGCTGTCTTCCTTGGAGTATATCTCATGCTACAAACTTCAGATTGAGATGATCTTGTGACTATGGAAAGCTAAGAAGGAGATCTACAACTTTTATGAAGACATCAAAATACAGTTTTGTTGTTTCAGGGGTGAAAATCATCATGTAAAACAAAAACGTGTTACTGTTAGGACTGTTAGACCTTTGAAGAGTAAAATGAATATATCTTAAGCTATAGAAGTCCAATTGAGATGATTCTAAAGCCTATTGAAATCTGAGACATGGAGCTACAACTTCTTTGTTGAGGTCAAGAGCCAGTTCCCTACCAATCAGACGCTACAGGGCTTTGAATTAGGAAAATACTGCTGAAATCCCAGATGGGGCCGAGATGGGCCAATGTGCGAGAGAGTCTTATTAATAATAGAACTCTTGTAATTTTAGATATAAATAAAGTTTTCTTTTAGGGTTTTCTAAGAGAATAATTTGCTCTGCCCTAGGAGAGAAGCCGTCATGCCGTCAAGACCTTGAAGACAAAGAATTTGAAGATTGAAGATTTGGATCCGCAATTTGTTTCTTCTTCTTCTTCTTCTTTGATTCTTTTCTTCTTTGATCTCTTGTTTGTTGTCATGATGGTGGAACTCCTTGGATTCTTGTTTTTATTTCTATTTTACATCATGAACTAAATTTATTATCTAGGATTGCAATTGAACTCTTTATATAGTTTAGATCTTTCTTGTTTTTTTTTTCTTATCTTAATGAGAATTGAGTTGTTTATTTCATCTTATTCTTCATGCCTTTAATTGATTGGCTACTAATTAGAGTATTTGGTATATCTGAATTGAACTTGGAAAAGGGAATTTGGGTTTAAGCCATAGGTGAAATAACACATGTTCAAATCATTTGAACATCGAATGAGATGATTAATTTACAAGATGGAGATATACTTGTAAACCATGTGAAACCTTGATTAGGGTTTAATCTTAATGCTTTCTTCTTCAATTTGTTCTCATAGGGATATAGGGAGCGAATTAAAAGGGATAGTTTTATATGATTATCGGAAGATGCACATAGAAGAATTAGATCCCTAAGTTAACAATTCTTAATCATTAGATACGATAAAAAGGAATTAAGGGATCTCAAGTGAAATATTGGGAGATATTGTAATCTTAGACTCATTCATATATTGGTAATTTCATCTTTAATTTTTTGTTTGCAAGTTTTCCTTTATTGATTTTCATTAGAAATTTAGATATTTACTTTATCTTATTGTCAGTTTAGATAAGGTTTGGATTTCTTAATTTTGGTACTTAGTATTAGCATAGATACAAATCTATGAGGGAACGATATTTTTTCACTTTATTACTTATTTGACATGTACACTTGCTTATATCTACTTTTAGATCAATAAGCTCACTTCTTAAATACTCATCTTAAATTTAATTGCTTGACAAAAATCATTTTAAATTAATCAATTATTAAATTAAAATTAAGACTAATTAATCAGCCATTTGAAATCAATCAATCATTAATTTTTAATTAAAATTCATAAACTCATGTAAAATTTCAAATCAATTAATCCCAAAAAATTTAATTTTTCAATTAATTACAATCATTTTAGGTCAACTAAGTTATGACAACTTGTTAACCTATGAGTGATGTGTTAAGCTTAGCATAGACCTTCATCTCTCAAATACTTATTTTTAAAATTAATTAATGAAATAATAATTTTCAAATTAAAATTAATTAATCAAATCACTAATTTTAATTAAAATATTAACCCATAACTATTTTCTAGATGAACTAAGAGACTTTAATTCCTCGCTTTGAGGATATTACGCACTTCGGGCATGGCAATATTATAAGCATTTCTGTTTAATCTCTCATATCATTTTAGTTTCATTCTTTACTTTAAAGGGGTAATTTAAATATTTTAATACTACAAATGATTTGCATAATTAACTTTGGGTACCATTTTAAGACAGATATATCAGGATTATAGTAAGATTAACTTCTTACCCTTCCTTATATATAATTAGACTCTCAAGCTCAACTTGATTCGTATATCATTTTCCTTTTATTTTAAGAATTTTTTCAATTATTTTTTCTAATGAATAAAAATTGGTGGCAACTCTATTTCTTTTATAATTTCTCTCACCATTCCATTGTGGGCCCTCCGAGGTGGCCGTGGCAAAGCAAACTGTATTACTCAATGCCCAGTAACCTAAGACAAAGTAAATGCCTTTAATGAAATTTCTATTAAAGAACACAATTACTGTTGAGATTCAAAATTCAATTATTTTTTCAATTTTCAATCTTCAAGTTTTCAAATTTTCATATTCTAGATTTTCTCAAAAAACAATTTTTGGGTCTCAAATCAAAATCAATCAAAGACTAATTTGAAACTATATTTCCTATGGAAATTTTTGAAGACATATTCACCAATGTTTCACATCACATATTTATTTGCTTAAGAATATATCTGTAGCTGTAACAAAGGTACAAAATCTTTAAAGAGATAGAAACAAGGAACAAACCATTTGAGACATGCCCTCAAGTATGCACTATTAGTGGTTTTAAAAATTAAAGTTCAAATTCTTCTCAATTATTTCCAACTTGAAATATCTTTAAATTAGCCCCCAACTCAAAACTTTGATATTTAATGTCTCTTTGACACTCAACAGCCAACATTGTTAGCATTTGTTGTTTCTTGTTTCGAATTTTTAGGGAATAGTCTAAACTTTTGCTTCTATCAAGAAAGTATTTGAAATGTACCATTCCACAAGGAATTCTTCTCCTTTTTTTTTCTTTTTTTCTTTTTCTTCTCTTTTTTTTCCTTTTCATTATTTTTTTTTTCTTTCTTCTTTAATTCTTTCTTTGTTTTTTTCTTTTTTTTCTTTTTTTTTTCAACAAAAGAACGAACTTAAACTTAAGTGAACAAAGACATTTTGTCTCAAAATTTTATAAAATTTGAAAATAAATGCAATCAATCATTGATCAAAATAGACTCTTGAAAACTTGTAACGTGGTTAAGGGTTATGAAAGCAAGGGTATAAAAGGCTCAAACGAGGGTTTAAAAGTTAACTAGGGTCAAGGATCATTAACTCATCAATAATGACATGTCATGCTTATTTCCCTTGCATTCTCAAAAGCAATGACTGTTGCTTTAGTGATGTATTATGAAATAACCAATAACCACTATTATTATTATTTACTTTTCGACCTTTAATTCAATTTTTTTCTAGGGCCATGCCACTTTTGCACTTTCTTCACTTTCAATTATTTTTTCTTCTTTTTTTTTTTGATACAAGCTTTTCAAAGCTAGCCCCCATAGTGAGGGTGATACTTGTCTAAGGTTATTTTGAAAAAAATGCTTCTAGGCTCAAAATGGGTAGTAAATGATAATAATTTATTTTTAGGATAAAGAAACATGGCCAAACTTTATTTCAAATCATGATTGCATATTTTTAAAAATTTAATATTGAGGAAAAATTATTTGAAGATTGGCAGGAGATTATCTTACCTTCAGACAACTTTGATTTTTGAGCCCATGAAGACCTTCGCCTTTTCACATTCTTATCCTTTTTTTTTTTGTGCACACAGTAGAAAAACTTATCAATGAATGAGACAATAAAGATAAAAAACCACTTTTAAAAGTAAGATACCCTCAAGATAGAAGCATAGTTTATACAAGGCACTGAATGTTAGAAACAGAAACACCAATGCAGTAAAAGTAAACAAACATCAACCCCAAAATCCTCAACACAATGCTTAAGACTCTTGATTCAACCCCCACCAATGTATTTGGGCAGTGGATTAGTTTCAACATTTGGACCTAAGAGCTTTCCATCTTCCATCTCAAAAACCAACTTGCCTGAGTTCCTTAGCTTCTGCATATGAAGCTTGAATGTCAAACATCGCTTGATAGAGTGGCCTGGTGCCTCCATGTGATATTTATAGGTTTCTTTTGGGTTATACCACTTTGGAATAGGATTTGGGATAGGATTTGGAACTTCTGGGTAAATTAAGTTTTCCTTCAATAAGCCATCATATATTTCAGAATATGTTAATGGCATTGAATCTATTTTTGGTCTATCCTTTCTTGACTTATCAAATTGATTCTGGAGAGGAGGTTGAGTATGGGCAAAGTTGTTTGGAGTATTTGGGAGTGATAAGTTATTTATGGGAAGATGATTAGGGTTTGAAGCTTAATGAAATTGAATGAGAAAGAGTAGGGTAATTTGGAGGGTAAAAAGGAGACAAGGCATATGGAGAAGGTTGGTAAACAGGTTGATGTGGTTTATTTTTGCTAGGGTAACCTCCACTACTTACCATATGAACCTCACTGTCCTTCTTTTGAAAGCATGGCTTCTTAAATTTATCCTAGTGCCCAGCTGGCTCATTTAACTTGCCTTCCCTTATAGCATCTGCCATTTGTTCACTCGCTATGACCATGTCAACAAAGCGGTTAGTGGCACAGCCCAATAGCTTTTCCAAATACACACCGTCTAGGGTCCTTACAAAGAGTCTAACAATTTCCGTGTCACTCAGTGGGGGTTGAACCTATGAGGCCTTCTCTCTCTAATGTTGGGTATATTCTCTAAATGTTTATGTTTCTCCTTTCTTCATTCTGTGCAATTCAAATCAGTCAGGTGCAATATCAGTCATAAACTAATACTACTTCACAAGCTGCTTCGCTAAACTCTGCCAACTATTTAGTTGATTTTTATCAAGATGTAGAAACCAAGTCATCGCTCCACCCGCCAAACTATGCTAAAAACAATGAATCATCAGTTTCTCATTGCTGTCATAAGCAGCCATGCTATGTGTGTACATGGTCAAGTGGATCATAGGATCAGTCTTTCCTTTGAACTACTCAAGATCAGGAACTTTGAACTTTACAGGTATCTCAATATTGGGGAAAAGACAGAAATCCTGCATATCCAGCCTCCCATACAAATTCATGTCTTACATAGCCCTAACATTCTCCTCCAGTAATTCCAATCTTGTTCAACATTTCGGCATCATCTTCATTCTTGTGATACTCTTTAACTCGCCCCATTGACCCAGTCATTTCTCGAATATGATTACTTTCTTGATGTATTTGGGTAGCGTGAGGTGTGACAAACACAATATTGGGTGTATCATCAACAACAGTTTGATCAATATGCTCAAAAGGAGTAGCTCCAACATCATTGTTTGGAGATAAAAAGGGTAAATTAGGATTTGGTGGTAAGGTCTGGCTCAATTGTCCAACAGAACCAGCAGCTGCCATGTTCAATTGCATTAATTTCAAAAGTGTTAAGATTTGATCCATATTTCTCTCCAACTTGCTCATTGTTTCTTCCATTGAGGCATTAGGGTTCACAACAGACTGATTGGTCATTGTTGAAGGTTCAGGGTTTGGTTGATGATGAGAATGAGAATGATAACGAGTTTGGAATAGGCTACAAACTTGAACAAATTTGCAACGTGGCGCAATGATGACTTCTGATAAGTTAGAAAAATAATTAGTATTAGGAAATGCTGGTTGAAAAAAATTGCTAAAAACTTTTCTTCTTTTTTGAATTTTTTCTTCATTTATTTTTATTTTATTTATTTATTTATTATTTTTTAAGAAAAGGTGAATGCAAAATGGAAATTCTAAATGGAAAATTAAAAAAAATACTAAGATGATAAAAGAATGTGAAAATATAATTTTAAAGAAATGATTAAATGCATATAGAAGTTCAAAATGAAGGAATGATCTCTTGGAATATTTATGAAAATTGTGAAAATCAAATGATTGCTGGTAAAAGAGAAGAGAGAAGGCAAAAATGGAGAACAAATAGGAAATTGAATTTACCGTGAAACAAATTAATTCATTTTTATGGAAAATCAACCAAAAGGTCAATAAAGAAACAAGAGATGTCTCAAGCCCCCATATTTCCTAATCAGAGCAAGTCCTAAAATTGAAAAAGTCTATCCTAAAACTAGAAAATACACATCAACAAATATTATAAAGAGAAAGAACAATAGAATCACAAAGTATACAAAAGTATTCTTTGAAAAGGTGAATGATTTTTCTGCATTTTTTATTATTTCTAACAAGGATGAAGACTATGCTTTTGCCTTACATGTGCCGTTATTTAAATAAAAGAATGAATGACATGACATAAAAGGTGTAAGGGATAAGGAAAACATATGATTCCTTTTTTCCTAACAGGGTAAAGCCTATAGAAAGATATCCTAAAGTCACAACTCTAATTTGGATAGCCACTAGGTTTATTCTATTAGTGCATGGCTTTCCAGGATGGTTCTAGACTTCTAGGCCATGGTCTTCAGATTGCCCCTATCAAAAGATAAAGATCTAGTTTCATAAATTTAATCATAGGGAGGATTACCCTCTCAACATGATCAATCCATGATACCAGTTACAATCTGGTTTGGGAATCAACAAATGTCAGGGAAATTCAGGACTCCTTCAATGACAATGTTAAGACCCCTCCTAATCGTTAGGTTCACACAGGCCCATGTATAAAGCCCAAATGTGTGTGAGGTATGTTTTGGTGGACTGTATGCTCAGCATACAAACCTGTACAAAACCAAAGAAAAGAAAAGTGTCCACACCCTACAAAATAAAAACTAAGTAAAATAGATATATATCAAAACCAACGGTCGTCTACGTGGAAACAACCAAGCAAAATATAAGTATCAAAATATATGCACATAAAACATGTGAAACAATTATGAAAAAGGAAGAAAATAAGCAAAAACTACTTACAAACAAACAATACAAAAATGAAAGAACATTAAACCAACAACAAACAAAAAGGGGTAAAACAGATGACATCAAAATTTTAATATTTGAGTGATTAACTTTAATAGGTTTGACTCTCTAACTATCTTTAGTGGAGTTGCCAAACTGTCACAACATACCTGGAGGATGCTTCGACGAGAGAGGCAACTAAAATTTGTAAAAATAAATTGTATGGAATCCCCATCAATTTTTATTTGGATAGAAAAAATTATTAGTAAAACCCTTTACAAAAAATTAAAATCAATCTGCGAAATAGAGTTAAGTTCGGGAATTGATTTATGCATAAAAAATGTAAAAACTTAATTCTATTGCATCTCTGATATATCCGTCCTAAAAAATATTTATAACCTCTAAATTTATTTTATCCCATAACATCAAATAAAAAAATTAAAGACTATCAATGAATTAAATTAAATATTTACAAAATAACAAACAATGAACTAAATGAAAATATTTATAAGGTTGGCTTGTCTAAAGTGCCTACGTATCCCTAATTGAGGAATTAAAATCTCATAGTTTGTATAGAAAATAGTTGTGGGTTAAGGATTTTAATTAAAATTAAAGAATTATAAAAAATAATGATTAATAAAAATAAAAATGCTTGATTGATTAGCTGATTAATAGTGAATCCTACAAGATTGAGTCATGAATTAACTACAAAATCATCTCAAAATAGGTTAGGGATATTTACTCCTCAAAACCCTTAAACACAAGCTAGGTAAACTTACTCTTTAAAACCCTTAATGTAGGTCAGGGAGACTTTCTCCTCAAAACTTATAATGCGTTCATTTAATTATTATTGTATTTATTTTTAGGGATTGACAAGTAAATAAAATAAATGCCAATGCAACTAAATTGTAATCAAGATCCAAAATAATGCCAATATTCTAATAGAAAACTAGATGAGCATAAAAAGTAATCTACCATGTGTACTTGGATAATACAGAAAACATAATAACAATGTATATAACAGCAAACAAGAAAAATAAGAATAAAAATGAAACAAACATTCCAAATTAAATGAAACAAATCTGCAAAGTATATTCATAAAAAAGTAAATGAAATAAAACCAAAATATCAAAATATTGCACCTAGTATAACATTCAGATTATCGACAAGAGAAAAGAATCCATTTCTATTATTTTACTCTTTATTTCTGTAGCAGAACAGGGACCAGCTGGTTTCTTTTAAAAAGAGTGTATTCTACGAATAATACCCAATGCTTGCAAATTAATAAACGAATATATATATATATATATATACATATGATCAAAATCATAAAACAAAGAATTAAAAAAAGCATCTGCACTATTAAGCAATTTTAACCAAAAGTCAAAACAATCATAAATCACAAATATCACTCTTAGACTACACTGCAACAATCAGATTAGCAAGATAGAATTTCATAGCCCAGCATGCTCAATGAACAATAAAGAAAGCATGGGATTAGAAGCAATCATATTAGAAATACTAGTCAAATTTGATCAAATCCGAGTATTGGACTGTTCTTCCGCCCCAAAACTTCTCTCTTGGTTCAGACCTCCTAATTCTCCTCTATTCTAGTTTCTCTTTGTGTGAGTGCTGCCTCCCTCTCAATCCTTTCTCTCAAAAATGAATATCACTTCCTTTGTTTTTTTTCTACTCCCCCCTCACACGGCTTCTTATAAGCCAAGAAGAAAAAAGTCACATGATCAAGCCACACTTAAATAATGGAGTTGAATATAGAAAAAAAAAACATTTAAGAAGAATATTATGTGGGTGAGTGAAAGATGGGATTGTGTGTTGACAAAGAGAAAATTAAAGAAAGAAATTTGAATTTGAAAAATGAGAAGTTTATCACATGTTTTATTTAGTTGGGCCATGTGGGTTTGATTTAGGTAATTGGCCAAGAAGGGGAAAAAAATGGGAATTGAGTTTGAAATGATTTTTTTATTTTTATAAACAATTTTTTTTTATTTTTCTCTTCTATTTTGTTGAAACAAAATTGGGTGCTGACACTAGAAATGGGACGATAAGCAAAAAAAAAAAAGGGAGAGGGATAAGTTTTAAAAAAAAAGAATGAAAAGAGAAAGGAGTTGTTATTTAAGTCTCACATCGGAGGAAAAATTTTTTTATATTATTTTTATTTTAAGTCCCACATCAGAAAAGTAGTAAATTTCTTTCCCCTAAAAATGGTTATATATATACTCTAAGGTAGAGAAATTTAATTACTTTTCTCTCTAGGCTCTTTGTAAAATGAATAAGAAGTTCTAATAAATTTTAGGAGTAAGATCTAATGTCAATTTAGATTTTAAGTTATCATAACTTAAGTTAGGTAAGTAAATATTTTAATTAGAGGCTTTTTTTATGTTGTTATTTTATGTTTTTATATTATTTTATTTTATTTTATTTTTATTTTATGTTTTTCATTGGGCAAATTTTGGGTAGTGAATTTAGGCTTTGGGATATAGAAATATTTAGGATTTAGGGATTCAATTGGGAATAGCAATTGTCTATGATTGACATTGGTATTTTTTTATAGTTATAGAACGATATAGGAAACCTCCAGTTCACCAAGGCGAATCATTGGAGGAAGACCCAATTGAAAATCGCTAAATACTGTGAGTAGTTATTATTTGCTACATGTCTATTTGTGATTTTTAAATTTTGAACGAATTTTAGAATTTTCATTTTAAATATATTAGAGCCTTAGGTATTCTTAGGACAAGCAATATTTTGAAAAACTCACATTTGACTTCTGAGCATGGTTATAATGAAATGATGGATAAATTGATAATTTTTGTTAATAGAAAATACATTGATAATGGTTTTGGAACATTTATGACAATTGTCCCATATATCAATTTCGGACCAATGATGGTCATTTTTATAGACAATGGTTTTTGAACCATTAATGGAAATTGTTTCAAAATATGAATTGATGTTATATTGATAATTATTTTCGGCATTGATTGCTTATGAAAAGTATATTTGAAATATGTTTTGAGTGAGTTTTCTAATATTAGAAAATGTTCTGTTTAAAATAAGATTGATTTTAATAAATTAGGATTTTTATTTTTACTTGAAAAGTTCACTTTCTTACGAAATATAATATTCTTGTAAATTGTTTTCTTGAAAGAAAGTTATGTCAAAATACTGTATCTAACAGCAGTAAAAGTTAGCCTTAATACATCTAAGATTAGACTCTGTAGAGGAGATGCTAACTCTGTGTTAAGTTAGTACATATGGATTGGTTATGGATTTCAAGCGTGATGCTCATTAGTTTAAGCATTGAGCTTGTCAGATTAGTTAGTTTACCCACGAGCTGTGTGCTCGGTTTGTTCAGTTCAAGCCTTGAGCTTGTCAATTGGTTAGCTTACTCTGCCAGCTGTGTGCTCGATCTGTTCTGGTTCTACTTGGCAAAATTATTCCGTTTGAATTTTATTCTAATTAATTTTCTCTCAAAGTTTGAGATTTGTTATTGGAAATTATTTATTATTGACTTTAATGCTTGTTATATATATAATTTTAATGAAATTTATAATGATTGATTTAAAACTCTTATATTTTTGAAAGAATTGTATATGTCTATTATATTTTTTTTCAGGTATTTTTATCTAGTTTTATTTGCTAAATATTATTTCAAAAATTATTTTGTTGTTACTCATGAAAAACTCGTGCCCCCACTTACTCTGTTTCTGGTGTAGTAGGTATTAATTGCTCATTGAGTTGTAAACTCATCAAAATTATTGTTATATGTTTTTCAGATAAAGAAAAAGAAATTATTTCTTATTCGACTCCTCTAGTTTGATCGAGGGAGTTTTCAGTTGTTATTGGTGAGCTATACACACTGTTCGTGTGGACAAGCCTAAACAGTTCTTTTTTTTTTATTTTTGGTCTGAAAGCCTTATTGGCTAATATCAAGCAATCAACCAAACATTTAATTTTTGTGATCAATTAATCAATCATTTTCTTTTAAAATCAAGCAATCAATCAAGCATTTTTTGTTTAATCAATCATCAACCTTTTTCTCGAAATCATTCGACCAACAATCAATTTTTTTACAAAGAACTACATGGGTTTGGCTTTTCATGGCATGTGGGAATATGTATACATGCAATGTAAGCTAAAATTATAAATATTTCATTTAATCCTTTATGTATTTTTTATCATTGTTTACTATTTGTTATTTTGTTTTAAAAGGTAAAATAAATATTTTAGGTTATTAATTTGCACAATTAAATTTAGTATAACTGTCTTAAAACGAATGTATCAGGATTATAATAAAATTAAGTTTTTATTCTTCTATGTATATAATTAAACTCCTGTATCTAATCTCTTTTTAAAGATTAATTTTTTATCAAAAATGATTTTTCTAATTATTTTTTAAATATAATAAAAATTAATAACGACTCTTAAATCTTTTTTATAAATTTAATTATCTCTCGTTGTGACACCTTTTAAATATGTTGTGACAACCTTAATGCTCCTTACATTCTCTTGAAGAGACTTTCTTGTATTTTCCTATGCTAGACCTAGTAGTTTTGTCAATTCAGTAACATGATGAGCGGGAGTGCTATCTGTTTGGCACAACAATGACGGCACAAATTTCTATGAACTTGCTCTTCTCATTTTTCTTTGGCAAGAAATAAAACGTTGGACACATGAAAAGATAATAATATGAATAGACTACAATAGAATTTGTAGGGTCTGGTGATGACTACAGTATTTATTACATTTGCTTAAATACTAACAATTGTATTACAAAAGGAAAAATACTAATTCCTATTTATATTATAGTACCCTAATTAAATAAAAAAATAAATAATAAATATAATGAAATTATGATACAACTCCTAAAATTACTTCCTCAATTACAAAACTAATTGATTCCACAATATATATTAAAGATCTTCCATAATATATCTCAATCGTTCTCTTTATCTTCCTCTTCTTTGTTTTTTTTTTTTTTTGGTATCTTGACAACAACTAACAATTGCTTGTGACATAACATACACCAAATGCAAGTCAAAAAAAAAAAAATGCACCAAATGATTATCAAGCCACCTATATCAAATGAGAAAAATTAATTAGTTTAGTAGATTCATATGCGAAGCTATAAGTAGGACTCAATTATGTCCCTCACCTAATGCTAACAAATTTTGCTAGTTGAACTAAACTGACAAAAAGAAATTCTTACCTTGTTTATCAGTTGAAGGAAATTTCATCGCCTAGATTGAAAACAATTCAATCTTAACCTGAAGATATAAAAAGTAATTTATTTTCAGCAAGAAAAGATCTTTTGTTTCAAGTTCCAAATCTTTGATCTATAAGTAAAATGAAAACAAAGGAAATCAACATAAATGAGTAATTCCAAATTAGCACCAGAAAAAAAAAAGAAAGGCATATCATCAACGGCAAGCATAGTTGAAGTCCACATCTGGTGAGCATTTCGATCTATAGGAAACCCAAAGATTCAACTACCTACTTGAAAAAGGAATGTATACTTTTTCTCAGCTAAGTTGATTGTCTCAAATAAGAATTTCATAAAAAAAAATGACTTGATAAAGGACAAACCACACCCTTTATTTGTTAAATATATTATATTCTTTTTTTAAACCAAATTAGAGATAATTTTAATCATTCATTTGGAAGACCAGAGATAAGCTTGTACTTAATTTTATGATTAAGGAGAAGAAAATAACATGAAAGGTTTAATGGTTATTTTGGAATTTTGTGCCAAAATATGAAGATGAAAAATTGCCTAGAGATCTCTTTATTAGTAGGAGAGATGTTCATATTTTTAATGCCTAGATCTTGCATTGTGAAATTTTATTTGGGTTTATAAATATGAAAATTAGCTTTGCTGGTTGGGAGGACATATCTTATGTTTTATTGACTTTTATTTGGCATAACATGACTGCAGCATGACTTGTAATAATAACTTCCTCATATATACACGCTCAATAATACTCTTATATTTTGGGTTGGGTTCCATTGGTTTAGAAAATTATTGGTTATATAATATAACTTATATTCAATAATACATTCAATCTGGACCTATAATTCTGCCTCAAGATCACAACAAATAACTTGTCTAGCAATTGGCGCATACTTTGCTTGAATACAATGCTACCTTTGCTTTATGTTTCTGCTTGCTTTATGTCTTTTATATGATTCTTAAAATTTTGAATTCATGATCAAAATCTCGAATTCATATTAAGGCATCCATTGCTATCATATGTTTCCAAGTTAAGATAAATGACTTAAAATCACATATTAAAGTTCGAAAGCATTTTTTCACCCTACTCTTCCCAAGGTGATATAATGCCTCAAGCTTCAAATGGTGACAGGATATAATAGTTTTTAAAGCTTATGAATTGAATTCCTTGAAAGACAGCAAACACATCCATTATGAAATCGCCAATTTTCCCCCGAACCTGAGAAATTAAAGGCAGAATAAGCATTTGCTAGATACACTACGAAAAGCAGAGCTGCAAAAAAGAAAAAAAATAGTGATAACAAACATGCACTATTCTAAAAATGCAGAAGTATGAAATCTTGGAAGTATGAATAAAGATAGGAGAATGTTTAACACCAAAAGGCATTAAATTCATCCAGATTGTGCAGTCACATAAAGTAATACCTCTCGTTATGCACAATATAGATTATTTACATTTGGTTACGTATACCATCAGGATGAGAGGAATTCAAGAGTTCTTTCTGGCATATAGTTTAGTTCTCTAAATGGTCAACATGATATAGATTCCTATGGATATACGTGAGAAACTGATACAAACATCAAAGGTGCCAAAATACTCATCTCGAAAGGAAGTGTAGCAATCAATGGAGCTCATGCCTCTAGAGTCATACTTTTCTTCGTTAGAAGGACTATAGTTTTAACCTATATGTGATAGCAATCATATATGTGAGCTTATCAAGGTTGCAATTGCAGAACGGTAGCAAAAATATGGGATAGTGGCACAACAAATGAAATTTTTCCTCTAATTAACTTTTGTTTGTTTACTGTCAATGATAGCAATGCAATTTTTTTACATGAAAAAAAATAAATATTTGAAATAAAACTGTAGATAAGACATATATATAAAGACATTACTCATGGCTTTTCTCCCTAGATATTAGCAATGACATTTTATACAAAATGAACACAATATAGTCCTAAAATTCAGTCTCAGATCTTACAAAATTCATTTTCTAAAATCCTTACTGATCTTAATGTTAATTTCAATGCAGCAAGTGATGATCTTTTCATCCTTTTAAAGCACATATAGTATGTTTGGATGAGTATTTTTTAAAAAAGCTGAAGCACTAAAAAAAGCACATTTTGTGCCATTTTATGCTTTTTTTAGAAGTTAGATTTTTGTGCTTCTGAAAAAAGATATTTTTATAACATAAAAAAGCTGTTCAAACTTAAAAAAAATATCTTCTCAAATATCATATCCAAACGTAAAATAATTTCTACTTTTTTTTAAAGATCTTTTAAAAAAAGTTCATGAAAAAATTTCTTTTTTTAAAAGCTCATCTAAATGAGCCCATAGTCAAATATAATTGGGTAAAATGGATATGAGCGTGCAATAAGATGATGATATTCGGTATTCCTATGGAATCGGTAAGAAACTTACCAAAGGAGTCATTATGTATGGAAGCTAATAAACCAAATTATTACATCACAATTTCAATGCAATCTATGATTTCTACTTTGAAAATGTGAACATGCTGACTAATTTAGTAGCATGCTGAATGTAACGTAATTAGCAATTCGACAGGATTGATAATAAAAATGTATTTTTGTATAGAAAATTCAAAATGCTAAATTGGTTTTGTAGTGGGTTAGAGCAAATAACTTAAGTATAGTGTATTTAATTTTTTTTTTCTAACTATAAAAGTAATTTCTTAAGAAAACCATGAAAAAATGATAACCTAGATGAATATTTAGGATCTTATTTCCTCTTAGTGACCCCCATAATTTTCCCCAAAGTTTTGACTACTTCATCTTATTCAAGTTTTGACTTCTCATCCAATTAGCATATATTTGCCAATAGAATTGATAAAGGAAACTCAAAATGCTAAACAACAATCTATATGAGCAAATGTATGCTATTTGGATGAGAAGTCAAAACTTGAACAGAATAAAGTAGTCAAAACTTGTGAAAAAAATTATAAAGGTCTCTAAGAGGCTAGATGCAGTAAGTTCGTATAAATTCACGCAAGTTATCCTATTTTCATGGTTTTTTATGAAACGATTCCTAGAGGAAGAAAATACATCAGATACACTATAACTTCTGAAACTGTTAAAAGCTTGGTAAATTTATCAACAGTTAAGCACAGAGGGTAAAAATAGTAAGAGCAGCCTTTAATAGAATAACTATTAGCTCCTTCTTTCGTTTTTGGTACAAGAGAGACATATAGGCAACTGAAAAAGGCATGTAACATAATATTAATGTTAGAATAATCTGGCCATGAGGAAGCAATAAACTAATAGTATAATTTCTCAAACCTGATATTAGTGCTGCAACTAAAGTTGATACCAACCCAACCTAAGAGGCAGCAAGCAAAGAGTGTATGGTTCCAACAATGAAATAGTATGTATGGTTCCAATAGATTAGTAGTAAGTTTTTAAAACTATTAACACCCTATGAAAGTAGGACTAAAGCAGAGAAAATTCTAATTTACTTTTGACACAAGTAAATGATAAATGCAGATGAATAACTTTCGTATGCCAAGCCAACATGGATGGAAGAAGTGCAATGCAAATGCCAGAAAATAAATGAAAAATATATTGATATCATGGAAGTACAACCCAACGGATCAATGAAGAAGAAAGTTCTTACCTTGCGAGAAAAACTCAAACGCAGCGAGAGAACGTAGCAAATTTCATACTGAACCAATGGAACCAAACCCATATACTGTCATGGGATGAGACGAAGTTGTCAGCGCCAAGTAGGATGACTTTTTGACTATCCTTTTATTGTGTCTTTTAGCAAATGAAGATTGAGTGAGGAGGAGTGACCTCCCCGTGGAGGAGTCCCTGCAAACCCGAACAGAAGTCGGAGGCTTCGACCAGCTTGCTATCGGAAACATCGGGGTGGAGGTTGCCGACGTAAAGCAACGCCGGGGGAGGTGCAATCGTCGCCGGGGAGGTCGCCATCGTCGGAAACGCCTAATTTGCAAAGAAAGGGGTGAGAAGGAAGGTGATTAATTTGCAGAGAAAGAAAGGAATCTTGCATGGGTGAGTGAGAAAGAGAAGGAGGAAGAGGTGGGTGAAGGAAGCTGATTAATTTGCAGAGAAAGAGAAGGAAATTTTGCTAGGATGAGTGAGAGAGAAGGAGAAGGAGAGTGTGATATGGGTGAAGGAGGAGGAGAGTTTTTGAACGGAGATGGAGAGGAAATTTGGGAATGGAAAATTGGAAATGAATCATGGAAGAAGTTGAAATTCAAACGCGGGGCTGACAACAAACCAATTCAAAATAGAGAGGTGATGAGCTTTCAGGAGAGCTGACCACCGTTAGATAGGAAAACTGATCAGCGGCCAGGAGAAGATGAGCTTTCAGGCGGGGAAATTTGTTTATGAGAAAGTGACACGAGGCCAGTTGGAACCTTCTTTAATATATAATATAATATAGAAGTATATAGATTGGTAAGTTCAATCAAATATACAATGTAGTTCCATACAGGAGGAGTTAATATCTTGTTTCATTTTGATTGTAAAAGCTTTTGAGACTAATGAAAAAATCTTATCACATCATCACTTTGTCACACATAATATAATAAGCCAGCAATAAAGCATTGAAGGAAGAAAGTAGCTTTGCTGAACACTAAAACAAAGATTTTTATTTCTATTACATAAATTCATTTCTGAACCAAAAATGAATAACAATAAAGAATTAAAGGAAGAAAGTGTCTTTGCTGAATGTTGACTATAAAGCCTTGCTCCAAAACCCACAATACCCGTTACCCCAGTCAATTAGTCACCAAGATCATTAACAAAAAAAAGTAAGTGCTCATGCGGGTATTGATGCAATGCAATGAAAACGAGAGACTAAATGGATATAAAAGGGAGCAACTAGAAATGATAGACAGACAAACTCATATAATTCCAACATTGACCAACTGAAAGTTTTCAAGGAAATCTTAGGCTAAACAAGTCAAACACAATAAGCTTGGAAAAAAAAATTCTCTCACACGGCATATACATCAAGCTTGAGAATTTCAACATGGCAAATGGGAATGCTCTGTTTGATATTCGTTGTCCTTGTTGCAGTTGCTTGGGGTTGGGTTGGTTTTTTCAAATAGTGGGTGTGCGTTCAAGTTAATGATGGGTCTTCTGTGGGTTTCCGTCCAATTCAATGGTGGTGTTCTTCGATTCTCTTGGAACCTAGGGAGAGAGAGTGATTTGAACTTTAGAAACTTTATGACTAAAATTGAATCCATGGGGATTGCATTAGAACACTGTGGTGATTTATTAACAAGTGATCCTAATGTGACAAAGCCGTTAACTGTCTGGATGGTGTCTAACGGAAGGGGTTTTGAGCTCCATAAGTAAATCTTGTGTAGGTAAATTGCGTTCTTAAAGATACAGGGGGTAAAATGCACATATGCTAAAGTTTAAACGGGTCAATTATATTTTAGTATTATTATTATTATTATTACTATTATTATTATTATTCAAACGTACTTAGAATAAGAAAATGGATTGACTCGATTAACTAGATAACACGTAATAAAATAAAATCTAAGGTTTAAAGAAATACAATTTTTTCAATGATTAAAATAATAAGTTAAATTAGAATTTCATGACCATTTTAAAAAAAATTATTTATTTATTTAATTTATTTAATCGATTACGTGTCATTATTTAAATATTCTTAATGAATAAAATTATGAATTTTGTATTCATGAGTCTAAGATTAAATCCTAATCAATAAAATCTTAGTCACGTGATATATAAATATTCTCAACGTACAAAACTTAATGATTACGTGATTTTACTAATACACTTAAATCTTCATTTTTATTTGATTACGTGACTATAAAAACTATTAAACATATCTAATAAATTTGTGGTTATCATTTAACTATATATATAAACATTCAAACTCCATTGGAGCTTAAATTCTATAACATATTACAAGTAAACACAAACTACCAAATTATCATTTATAAGAGTTTTTACATACAAGTGTAGTTAATATAATTGTCTACTATTTTTTTATACATCAAAACATTTACTATAGTCAGATTTTTACTTGCATCCAAAACTATGTACATGCATACATCAAAAAAATATCTGGCCTTACTAGGCCATGCAGGAGAAATCTTATATCAATTTACTACATAACTCTCATACAAACCATCTACAAGTAACGTTTTCAACCACAAAAACAAAGGTGTCCTACTAATGTGAATATACTAAATCCACATCTATCACTAGTAGCACGAAAACCCTCATCTTCAATCATCAGTTGGAGGCTCTGGAAACATCACATTCCATAAGAGTGAAAAATATAATTTTTTAGTAGACACTCAAACAGATAAAAATAGTAATTAAAATTCATATTATTTTCAGTTGTATGGCATACAGAAAAAACAGTTTTATGGTGAGTTAATAACTTAAATATGGATAATAAGTGACAAATAGCCAGATAATGAACTCTCCTCTTAACTACATGCTTACTATTCTTGAACTAGGGCTGAGCCCTCTTTTTAGTGCTCTTTGCCTACATAGTTTATAACTTTAACTATTTCATTTTCAATAGCAATTGGCATAATTGAGAATTCTCCTTGACATAGGGCATCTCCTAAATTTAAGTGGCCATTTCATACGTACTAGTGGATTCCACTCAACTATCCATAACTTTGGTGAACCATATCCATAAAGTGGACCTAGACACATGTAGGACTTGTCATGGATCACATCTCTTTGATCATATCCATGGTGTTTTCTTAACAAATTTTTTCTAATATCTTCATATCACCTCATGTGCATTTCTCTTTACTTGAGGATCATATCCAAATTTAGATTTATCTCTTCCACTTTGCTTAAAGTGAGCATGTAATTAATTCAAGTATAAATTTAAGACATTCAATGCTTTCATATAGCATTATCAACGAGATTAAATCTCTAAATCTCAAATCTATCTCAACTTCACTACTTAATAAATTTTTGGGATAAACATAAACCAAATCTTACCTTAGAATGTCCTTACTCCACATCCAAGACAAGATTTACCTAACATTCCATATGAAAACTACCAATTCCCTTTTACCTCCTAGCATGGCCATGGACATGCTCAAGACTTTTTAGGGTTTTTATTTCACTTTCTTCATTTAAAACACATCAAAGATCTTAGCACACCTTAAACTGGCTTCAAATTAGATTAATTCACATGTGTTTCCCACTAACACTAATATGGCCGTGCATCCCCAAGCATTAAATCATGGGTTCTTGATTCATTTTTCTAAGTGAGAAATACTTCCTCGCTATCACAGAAATCCTAGAACACCAATTCAACACTAAATCTCAATTTTCCTCTCTTGTACATGAATATGGCCGAATTTAGTTACTGGAGCATAGTGTATGTTTTTAATTACTATTTTCATTTGGATTACATCTATACCTCTCTAAACATTATAATTCTAACTTACAAACAATTTAATCAATTATAAGCCAATTGGAACTGCACTTGGCCGTAGATATCATAGGGTTGCACAATCTCATATACTTGTCATCTAGTATAGTTTTTGCCTAGATTATGATTAAAACCTCCCAAATAACTTACAAACATCAAACCATGCACATGACACTCCCTAAAGGCCTCAAGGCTGTGTACCACATGCAGTGATTTATATCGCTTTTTAAAGCAGATGAAAATAATAAAGCTTAATTAAGTAACAACACCACATGAAAGCTTTAAAACAATCATTCTTCAACAACATTAAAGATAAAGCAAGAAAATCATAAAAATTCCCTATTGAACCCTGGCTTGGCCAAGGGCTACGTGGTCATCAAATTACATAATTTCAAGCAATTTCACAAGAATCATACATGAAACAAGTCTAAATCACACTATGAAGCTCATATCCATACATAGTCATGAAGATCAAGCCATGAAAGAATTATTCACACCAAACCCTAACTATGGCCATTTAAAGGAAAGTCACCACCTACTTGAAAGTAGGCTCACAAACTTCACATAATTAGCTTATCTTGTAACCAATCATCCATAAACAAAATAAGAACTCAAGAAAAATGAAGTTCTATGAATCAAGAGTAAAAACTAATAGGTTGTGTTCTAAAAGTAGATATATGCAAGTGCATGTGTCAAACAAGTAATCAAGTGAAAAGATATCGTTTTTTCAGAGATTTGTATCTATACTAATGCTAAGTACTAAAATTGATAAATCCTGACCTTATCTAAATTAACAATAAGATAAGCTAAATATCTAAATTCGAATGAAAATCAAGAAAGGAAAATTTTTCAAACTAAAAATTAAAAATAAAATTACCAATATGAATGAGCCTTGGATTACAATATCTCCTAATATTTCACTTAAAACCCCTTAATTCCTTCTTATAGTTGTTAACCTAGGGATCTAATTCTTCTATATGCATCTCCCGATGGTCGTATAAAACTATTCCTCTTAATTCACTCCCTATATCCCTATGAGAACAAATTGAAGAAGAAAGTATTAAGATCAAGCCCTAATCAAGGTTACACATGGTTCACAAGTATATCCCTATCTTGCAAACGAATAATCTCATTTGATGCCTAAATAATTTAAACATGTGTTATTTCATCTATGGCTTAAACCCAAGTTTTCTTTCCCAAGTTCAATTCAGATTTACCAAATCACTCTAATTGGTAGCCTACTAATTAAAGGCATAAAGAATAAGATGAAATAAGTAACTTAATCCTCATTAAGATAAGAAAGAAGAAAACAAGAAAGATCAAAACTATATAAAGAGTTCAATTGTAATCCTAGATAAGAAATTTAGTTCATGATTGACAAGAGAAATAAAAACAAGAATCAAAGGAGTTTCACCATCATGACAACAAACAAGAGTTCAAAGAAGAAAAGAATCAAAGTAGAAGAAGAAGAAGAAACAAATTGTGGATCCAAATCTTCAATCTTCAAACTCTTTGTCTTCAAGGTCTTAACAGCTTAACGGCTTTTCTCCTAGGGCAGAGCAGATTGTTCTCTCCAAAAACCCTAAAAGAAGACTTTATTTATATCTAAAATTACAAGAGTCCTATTATTAATAAAACTCTCTTGCACATTGGCCCATCCCTGTCCTGTCTGGGGTTTCTGCAGCATTTTCCAAATTCAAAGCCTTATAGCATCTGATTGATAGAGAATTGGCTCTCAACATTAACAGAGAAGTTGTAGTTCTATTTCTCAGCTTTCAATAGGCTTTAGAATCACTGCAATCAGACTTCTTTAGCTCAAGATATCTTTATTTTACTCCTCAAAGGTCTAACAGTCCTAACAGCAACGCATTTTTGTCCTTCGTGATGATTTTCACCCTCTAAACGACAGAACTGAATTTTGATTCTTCATCAATTTTGTAGATCTCCTTCTTAGCTTTCCATAGCCACCAAGATCATCTCAATCCAAAGTCTGTACCATTATATATATACTCCAAGGAAGACAGCAAGGTCTAAATGTCTTTCACTAGAATTCAAGTGTTTCAACCAAAAATTTGATTAAGTGCTCAAACCTTCACTTCCTCTTGTCTTTGGACCTTTTCTATAGCCATACATCTACAAAGCATAATTTGCTAACTTATAAATAGTATCATTAATGATAAAAACTCTTGTAATTTGATGAAAGAGATCATGAATATACTAAACAACTGACCTAAAGAAGATTTTTATAAAAACTAGAACAAAACTAAGATTTCTAAAACAAATGCTAAGGATATATCTACTTTAATGCACAAAATGAGACTAAATAACTCTATTTCATGGAGTTATCAGGTTGCATTTATGCTTATAATTAGTGTTTATTTTACCTTTGTTAGAGTTTTCTTAGTTATATTCTCTGCTTTTTTGTGTTATATTTGGTTAATTGTACTTCCTTGTACACTTTATGATTTTTCTTGATATTTTTAGGTTCTTGGTGATGTTTTAGCGTAATCCTAATGGAGCTAAATTCTTGAAATGGGTTGGGTTCAAGTTTGGATTGAAGATTTAGTGCTAAATGACCTTTGGCCACTAAAATAGCTATAACTTGAGCTACAGAAGTCTAAATTAAGTAATTCTAAAGCCCATAGAAAGCTTAGACATAGGCTTATAATTTTATGTTGACCACAAATCCCAATTCTAAGCCCATAGATTTATAAGTCTTGGAGGAAAATTGTACATCCTAATTGCATAGAAGGCTTAGAATTTTAATTAGACTTGGACTCACCAATAAAGATAGATTTGAGACATCTAAACCCTAATTCTAGAGGAAGTGAAACTCTCCACTATAAGAAGAAAAGATAGAAGAGAAAAGAACGAGAGCTATGCTAAACTTTGATGAGAAGACTCTTGAAGAAGATCAAGTCTACGTAGAGCTTGGAGATCTTACTTTTCATTTTATCTTTCTTCTACCTTTCATTTATTTTCTTTTTAATCTCATGCATTTTATTTATGTTTTCATGATTTTCAAGACTATGCTAGGCTAGATTTATCTTTTGGTTTAGGGTGAATTCAAAGCCCTAGACATGACTTTATAAATTAATAGTTAGTTATTATTCTTCTATTTTCAATTGAGCTTGTTTGTATTCTTCTACTTGAATTGATCAAGGGATTTATTTTGTTTATTTAGGGTGCGCAACTAAATAGATCTTAATGAATTTATAATTCTAGATTCACATTCTTGATCTATAATTGTCTTGTTTTCTTAATCATAAGTGACAATTTGCAATTGATGATCATAAGTAAATTTTCGTCAATTATGATGAAAAATGCAACCTAAGTTAAATAATCCAAACTTGTGTGTTTATTACTTAGATCAACCTATCTTTCTCAACTTAATGTTTCCATTAAATTAAATCTAGAGCGCTTATCTTATGTTGTTTGATGGATAGGGATTAGGTAATAAAGTGTCTCTTTATCTAACAACAAATTAAGGAAAGATTGAGGTAGTATAAGGTGTCCTTTACTATCTATGGTTATTTTAGGTTCTATTGAAAATTGGAAATAATAATATGATATTGATTATTTTGTCATTGTTTAGTGGTGGAGAACACATCCTTTCCCCAGTCTTCACAGTCAATGTTTCCCGTGATCTTGAATTTACTATTTCACAATTTTCTATTTTGTTTTTGAATTTTACTTAAATTGAACGCAATCCCCATTATTTACATTTAGTTTTGATATCTTTATTGATTTGATTCAATCCTATGTGGAAGTAACCCTTGCTTCCATTATACTCAATTGATCTTTAGGCAAGGTTTTATTTGACAACCTATCCTTGGCCATGTCGTTAACCCACCATTACATAATATGTTATAATCAATTATGCAACTAGACTCCTGAATAAATAGGCAGAGATTGGATATATACAATTTTGTAGATAATTTGAAACTAAAAGAAAAATGGACAATTTACTTATCTGATTATTATTGTAAGATCCTTATGCTAAAAGAAATTGAACACATTTTTTATCAACTACAATTTTAAGCTCATATGTGAAATATAAGTATGAAAATGCATAGACCTTAATGTTCACAGTAATTAAAAAAAGAAACTTAAAGCTAATAAAATTCTTGAAATTTAATGATACAAACTTCATTTATGTACTTGTGTTAACATAAAGGACACAGGTTCGGATGTTACAAGGAGAGATACATAGAAAGGAGAGAAAAGAAAGTAGAAACACTACTCTTTGGAACGTTTGGAAGTATATGACTTCTCTTTGGGATAAAACTAAACAAGGTGTCCACTGGTCCTTCAGGATGGAAATCGTACTCGTTTCTGGCAAGATTCGTGGCTGCCTAGTATTCATTGTCTACATGATTTTGCCACCACTTTTATTGATGATGATCTCTACTCTATGCCAGTGGCTTCGTTTGTGATTGATTCTCTTCACTGGGATTGGTCTATGTTGCATAAGGTTTTGCCCGCTAATGTTCTAACCATGATACAAGCCATTCCGCCTCCTAGAGTGCACATGGGTGCGGATGTTATTGGCTGGAAATACACTAAAAAACGGTGCTTTTAGTGTAAAAAGTGCTTATGAAAGTCTGACTTCTTCCTCTTGGAACGTTTCAAATCCTATTTGGTGCAGAATTTGGAAGCTTCAAGTTCCTGCCAGAATCCGTTGCTTCATTTGGCAAGCTGCTCATGGTCGTTTGTTGACTCGGGCTCTGATTCATAACTGGGCTAATGTTTCTAGTTCATTCTTTTGGTGTCGTGATACAGTTGATACTACGCTGCATGCATTACGTGATTGTTGTCCAGCTAAGGATGTTTGGAGATTCTTCGTTAATAGACAAAACTGGTCTGAGTTTTTCTCTTGTAACCTTGATGTTTGGGTTCAAAAGAATATCCAGGAGGTTTGGGGCAGTCATTTTGGAGCTTGGAGTCATCTTTGGGTGATTGCTTGCTGGTTTATTTGGAAGTGGCGGAATGAAGCTATACATAACACAGACTTTAGCTATCCTAGTAACCCACAGCAGTATATCTACAGATTTTTTCTAGAATCTAAGACAGGTTTCTCGAGTCTTCATCAATGAAATACTTTGCGTAGGATTGCTGTGGATATCAGGTGGAAGCCACTAGAGTTTGGTTGGGTGAAGTTAAACTCAGACGGCTCAAAGAAAGGTAATGGTCTAGCAAGTTGTGGAGGTCTTCTTCGAGACCATAATGGTTCATGGTTGTTTGGTTATTCTAAATGTTGTGGTGCTGTTTCAGTGTATAAAGCGGAGGCAATGGGTTTACTAGAAGGTCTCACTATGGCTTGGAATAAGGGTATAGAAAAGTGCAAGTTGAAGCAAATTCTCAGACTCTCATCCTTAATATACTTAGTGGCAAGGTTGGTTGTGGGGAAGATGATTAAGTCATTCATTATATCATCCAGATGGCACACAGGGACTGGGAGATTAAAATTCTCTCATATTTATCGTGAGAGCAATAAAAGTGCTGACTGGCTAGCTTCTGTTGCTACTCATCCTACAGAGGATGTTGTCCTTCTTCACCATCCTCCTAGAGATATGGAGTTCATTTTGCTGGCTGACGCTCTGCAAGTTGCTATTAGCAGGGACGTTCCCATTTTATCTTAGTTGTTTTTTGGTTTTTGGGCTTTGTTTAGCCCCTTAGCTCACCAAAAAAAAAAAAAAAGAAACACTAGAGATATAAGAGAGAGAGGAGACTTTTTTTATGATAATCTTCTTAATTCCCTTTTCTTCCCTCTTCCACCCTTAAATTCCTTTTCCATTTACTTTCTCTTCCCTTCATGCACATCTTCAACCAATTTTTTGGAGTCTAGCTTCTGGATCTTCCCCTTAAACCATTTTCTTTGTTTTTAGCCACAGTTGCCACTTGTTCATCAGTTGTGACTAATTGATCGATGTCATTTAGAGTGTGGCATTTATTGCACATGCAATTCCCATGCGATTTCATTTTTTAATTATAATTTCTTATAATCATAAGGAAATAGCAAATTCAATACCCAAACCTTTTTTCTTGTTTCAGTAGCAAAGCACAAAAGTTTTATTAGAATTTTATATATTTACAAACATGGAAGATAATTAATTATGTGATATAGACTACAAGAAGTAGGCTGCTACCAATAACTTCCAAGTTGGTGACACTATCAGTAAGTCCCCTGACTCCAATTGCATAGTTGATTTTTGTTTATTATTAGCATGAGTTCAAAGTTTTCGGAAAAATGGAAAATCCTTTTAGTAGTTCCTCTCCTTCACCCTCTTTCAGAATGAAAAGAAGATAATCAACCTTTAATACTATTTTACATTTCCATTATACCCTTCTCTACCAATGTCCAATTTGGTGTAGAAAACTCAAATTCCTTGTTTTTCTTATTTTGCTTTATGCTATGTATAGATGGAGGGTTAGAGAGGGAAAATGAGGGAAGAGAGAAGTTTATCACAAGTCTCTCATTTGTTTGAAGGTTTTTTAAAAAAAGAGAAAGGAAATGATAATTTTTAAGTAATCCTTCAATATTCCCTCTTACTAATTTTTGTGAACATTTCAAAGTTTTCCAAATTTAAAAGATTTAGGAGGATTTAAAATATTCAAATAAGAGAAAAAGAATTTATTAATGAGTCTTTCATTCTCGTTCCTTTCCTTTTCCTTCCTTTCAT
Organism: Castanospermum australe; assembly: GCA_019955255.1. Lineage (NCBI taxonomy): Eukaryota > Viridiplantae > Streptophyta > Magnoliopsida > Fabales > Fabaceae > Castanospermum > Castanospermum australe. The sequence continues at coordinate 108,031 of NSJW01000044.1, forward strand.
TTTCTTGAAATATCTTTCCTTTTAATTCCCTATACACTCCCAAATATAGCCTTAAGTACCCCACCATCACACATCCATGGTGAGCATTTATGTTTTTCAATCTTCCTACTGTTTATTATGATGAGAAAATATGTATTCAAGGCCCCTCAATAAGACACTGAATTTTTATTCACCTATGAAATTTTTGTTTTCTTATGTATTTTATTCTTCTAAGAGCCATTTAGACATCAACTTCATGATGATAATTGTTAACTAGCATGACCCACCATTGTCACTTGCACTAACTTTTCGTTCTTTGGTGCTCTACACAGTCTCTTTTGAATAGAAAGATAAGAAAACATGGTTGGGAATGAGAAACAACAGGATATGGATTCAAGGGAAAAGGAAGTAAAAAGGAAATCCATATCTTGTAATCTTATAACTAGTAATCTTATAACCGACCCCATAATTAATATGAAAAGCACATTGACCATTGAAGATTTCATAATCCAAGAAGATTGGAAGAAAATTACAAATGTGGTGATGAAACCAAGTAGAAAAGAACCATGGATACACACATATTCATAGCAACAATTGAATTATTAACAGCACAAAGTCGAAGATGGAAAAAAAAGGGGGCAAAAAAACTTGCTTGCTTTTTTCCTTAGAAGGAGAACCAATGAGGTCAAGAATCTCGAGGTCGACAAGGATGAGAGACATGAGGCCCAAGATGATTCCGACAAGAGCACAAGGAAATAGGAGATGCTGGCAACCTTGTTCGCCGGACGTAGAGGACTTTTGTCATAAATGAGCCTTTCTGGTCACTGAGTTTTTTTTCTCAGAAAGTTTTCCCTTTTTTAGCCGTTAGATATAAGTAAAATAGAGGGTTAGGATTAGAAATAGGAGGGATCAATTTATACCAGCGTAAGAATAAAATTCTTCTACTGATATTTAACTGTTGATTTCAATTTGATCATATGGTTTAAAATAACCTAATGTAATGAAGAAAAAGATAATAAATCTATATTTAATGCAGAGAAAATAAAAGAATTTGTATTTAATGAAGAAAGATAATTTTTCTCTACTTGTTAAATCTTGAAAAAATGAAAAAGATAAAAAAATAAATTACTTTTCATAAAATAATAAAAAATACATTTTTATAAAAAAAATGTATAAAATATTATCTTGAAAATCAATAATTGATGATAATAATATATTTCAATAATTAGATTAATAATCTATTAATAGATTGTTAAATAATAATTGAAAGATATATTATTAATAATATTAATTAATTACATGAAGGAATATTAAATATATTATTATTATTTGGTATTATATTAGTAATAATATTAATTAATTATTTAAATTTTGTAATTGTAATATATAACAGTAAATCCTATTAAGAACTTTAATACTATAATTAAATATAATATTTTTTACGTAGAATATTTTCTTAAAATATTTCTATAAGTATTATTAATATTTTCAAATACTATTTCAAGTAACTAATAAATTTTTAATATTCCATGTCATTTACTAACATTTATTAAAAATTATAATAATTTTTAATTATATTAAAAAATAAATATGTTATTTGATTTATATTTTAAAGTAATGAACAAAATCAAAATGTTTGTCTTCATTAAAAATAAATTTTATTATTAAAGGTAATTATTATTGTTATTTTTCATCATTAAATTTAGTGATTTTAAACCATTAGACGAAAATGAAATCAACGATTAGATATTAGTACTAATGTAAATTGATTCCTGTTTAGGGGAGGAATCAATTTGTACCAATGTAAAAAGTAATATTCTTTTACTAACATCTGACCTATGATTCGATTTGAATCTAATGGTGAGAGATTAACTAATTAAATAAAGAAAGATAACATAGAATCTGAATTAAAGGAAGAGAAAAAAATAATGAATTTATATTTAATGAAAATAAATAATTTGATTTTATTTATTAGAATTTATTTATTATATAAAATAAAAATTATATCTTAAATAAAGCTATTTATATAATCTATTTATCAAATTATTAATATGTATCATTTCATTAATTTTGAATTAAATATTTATTTCATAATTTAAATTTATTCAATTCTATTTACTATTTAATATTTCTATCAAATTTTTAATCATTTATAAAATTTCTTTTGAAAGTTCAATTATTTTCAAATTATAATATATTTTGTTAACATTTTGTTAGATATTTAAATATTTACTTGATGGATGATGTTTTTCATGCTTTTCGTATAAAGTATGAAGTTTAAGAAGTTATTTGTATAAATTTTAAATTCTAATGTCTAATCTATACATCAACAAAATTGAAGGATGTAAGCAGCAATATTTCCTTATATGAATAAAGATTTAATGACTAAAACCCTAATTTGATTTTCAAAGATTATGTTGACATTTTTTTAATTCTTCAAAAAATGTCGACATTAATTTAGTCCTTAAATTATAGAAAGTTACATTATTTTAGTCTTTCAAAAAAATTGACATTAATTTTGTCACACTCTACCTTATAAGTATAGTGTCACTTGAAATTCTAAGACAAACTTAATTTATTTAATTATTTAATAAAATTTCATCTTGATTACATGATTGAATTATTTATCAGAATAAAATAGATTACATGACTATTCTTTTTTATTACGCCTTCTTTTATATTCTTTTCTTTTCTATCTATATTTTCACTTTTATTTTCTAACTTAAAAGTAATCATTTAATATTTACATTACAAATAACATAGCATATAATAATTATAAATTAATTATTGATCACAGAAAAGTTATATCTTATACTAAAGTGCCACTTATATCAACTATGTTACAATCAAATTAATAGAGCTATTACTAAAATATTACATCGCTCTCAAAATGATACTTAATAAATTATACAACTTTAACAACTACACTAAGACTTTATCCCTGTTTATCCAAGATAATGATATAAATATCTTGAAGCACGCATACTGGGCCTAGATCAGGATCATTCACTCACATCAAATTCAATCAAGAGTGAGATAAGTAGATCTTGAATTATCTAATCCGAAAACATTACAATAAAGGAGTGAGCAATAAATATTTAGTAGGCAATAATAACAATTTATAGTTTAAAATATGTAATGTTATCAAGTGTACTACGTACAGAAAATAACTTCTCCTTTAGTAAATATCACTTTTATTCAATAAATTCTTTATCTTTAATGTTGTATTACCAATATCCTCTTTTCATTTTTGAGACCTTACGCCATGATTCCAAACCTTTATCACTTTGGAGAAGAGCTCTTTTCATTGCAAGGGCGTCCCCTGCCATAACCGTCACCTCATATGGAAATTATATGAAATTACCTCTTTTGAGTGTTATTTCCAAACTTGGTGAGATCACATCCTTAGCTTGAGGATCACATCTTAAAATATCTTTATATCATCTTCCTAAGAGGGTTATCTCTAGTTTATTTGTAATAAACATTATTCCTTCATAATCTATTGCCAAATTCATATTCTTCCATAGTCTTTCAAAACATAAGCTCAAGTTAAAACATAAGAGCATAAACTCAAGTTCATATTTAAAGTATAAAAGAGATAATAACTTCACAATCTATGGAAAGGTATAATGCTCAAAAATACATTAATTACATAATCAAGAAATCATTACACAAGAAGTGAGAGAAGTGTTGTTACTTCCTACTTCATAAACTTCAAACATCAAATCTCTTTCTAAGCACTAGCATATGTGCACTACTCCCTTCCTTCCCTCAAGAGTTTCTCTTCTACTTTGAGATAGGTGTGGGTGAAATGAAACACTCCATAGGGTATTTATAGGCTAGGGTGTGTGAAGTGGCTTTGAAAAGGGGAAAATGATCTTTCTTAGCTTTTTCCTTTAGCCAATGAGGAGTTAGCCAAGTGTTTCCCTTAATGATGGTCATCCTTTATCTTGGTCTAATAAGAAGTATCCAAGTAGCTTCTTTATCTTGTATGGTGCGTGAGCTTGGGTTGGGGAAAGGGGAAGGATTCTTCTTGGTCAATTAGATCATGTGGTCTTCCTAATGATGGATGGCTTTTGTATTGGCCAATAGAAAACACCCAAGGGGCTTATTTATCTAGAAACCAATGATGACTTAGTTGTTTTGAGTAACTAAGTTGGCTTAGTTTAGTTACTCTAACTAAGTCTTTATCTTGACTTAGGTTGACTTGGGTTACTTTCTAACCATTTCCTTAGTTTCTAACTAGATTCCTTATTTCTTGATTTGTCTAACCATAATTACTTCTCATTTTAATGCATGTCAAGGCTTGACTAAGCTTGCTCGCATGACCTTCTAGCTTCCTTGGACTTGTATGTGTACTTCCTTTTTAATCTATCCAAGTCTTTCTTTTATCATTTTCTTCATAAAGACATAAATTGAATCTTGCCTACTCTTTTTCCATGTGAATTTACTTAGGTTTCTTGGTCTTGATTTTACACATGCCATTCTTCTTTGTTTATCCTATCATGATTATATATCTAGGCTTGACAAGGTTAACTTAAGAGACTTGTCTTCTTCATGGAGCTTACATGTGAGTTTCTTGCAAGAGTTAGCTTACTTGCAAGACTTTCTTTGCTTTCCAGGAGTGTCATGTGTTCACCTTAACTTAGTAAGTTTTCTAGCTTTGCTTATATTCATTAATTCATGGAGAATTTACCTAAGAATATTCTAATCCTTCTTGAGCAAGCAACCTCACCTTTCTTCCTATAAATGTACTTGAAGTTTCTCTTTTTATCTTTTTCTACTTTAATTCTTAAGAATTATGGCAACCACTTTGTCTTGTGTTCACACACAAATTCACAAGTTCCATTCTTGTCTCTCATGTGACCCAAGCTTTCCCAAAGAGTATAAGTTCGTCCTCTAACTCATTAATGAAAAAAGGATGTCATAACGTACTCAAAGAGTGCTGCAACTAGAGACAATTAAATTTATAAAAAAAAAATCTAAGAGTCTCCATCAATTTTTATTTAAATGAAAAAATAATTAGAAAAATCTTTTTATTAAGAAAACTGGTCTTCAAAAACTAGATCAGGTTCGAGAGTCTAATTATGAACAGGAAAAGACAGAAACTTAATCCTATTACACCCTTAATACATTTGTCCTAAGACGGTTACTTTAAAATTAATTGTGTAAAAATTATTATGACCTTAAAAATGTATTTAATCTCCCCCAAATGCAAAAGTAGCAAATAACAAATAATAATGAAAAATAAAAAAAATAAAAATATTTACAATTTTGGTTTATCTTGCGTGTCTATATATTCCAACGTGTAATGAAAAGTCAAAGTCACGTAATTCTTGTAGAAAATACTTATGTTTTGTAGGATTTTAATTAAAGGTTGATTAAATGTGCAATGATTTGTGTGTTGATTAATGTAGAATGCTTGTGTGTTGAAAGTTAAAATTAATAATTCATTAAATTAAAAATGCTTTGATGATTGGTTAATTTTTTAAGAAAATAATTAATAACTATATCACTTCTAAGTCAAAGAACCATCACATCAACGCTAACTGTTAGTGATTCTAAAATTATTTTCAAGACAGACGAGTTGTCAAGGAAATGTCATCCCTAGTTGATTAAGGATTAATTTTAAATGATTGACTAAAATAAAGAAAAATTTTGTTAGTTAGTAAAAAGAACAAGAATTAGATTCTTATATCATTTATGAGTGAAAGAGCCGTAACGGTAATATTGACCGTTAGTAATCTTAAAATATTTTTTGGGTAGAAGAGTCATCACGGCAATATCGCCCCTAGTTAATTAATTAAAAGTTTTTAAAAGATTAAATAAAAGGATATTTTAATGATTACCTAATTAAAAAATCTATTTTACTTTCGAATCAAAGAGCCGTCACGGTAACATTGACCGTTAATGATGCTAAATTATTTTCAAGATAGAAGAGCTGTCACGGCAACGTTATCTATAGTTAATTAAGAATTGATTAGCTGTCACGGTAATAAGGCCTTGATTATATTATTTTTTAAATTAACAAGTTGACCTAACTCAAATCACTTGGATTATTTATTTAAGTTTTGTGAATTAATTTAAAATAAAAAAATTAAAAATAAATGATAAAACACAAATATAAGGACCATTGAAATGATTCATAATTGAAACTAAGGTACCAAGATACCAAATAAAATAAAATAAACATGATAAATTATTATGAGAAAAGCGAAAAGGACCTTGAAGATATTAACAAAATAATGTCAAAAATAAAATAAAATATACACCACAATCAAATAAAACTATTTTAACCCAAATTAACCCATTCACAATGATCCAAATAGATATATCAACCCGGTCTAATGAAAAGAATGAAACCCAAAAAAAAGAAAAACCCAATTTTGTGTGTGATGAAAATGGCGCAGTGAAGGAGTGTGTGAGAGTGTGGCTACGCGTGGGCAGTGCAAGAGCTATGTGCAAAAGTGAGCTGCTGCCATGAGTGAGTGGCAATGTGTTAGTGGCAGAGTGGAAGAAGCTTATGCTGGTGCTAATCAGTGGAAGTGCTCTGTTTTTGGCCCTTATTTGTAGTGGATGTGTACAGTGGCTCTGTTTTGGTGCTGTGACTGAGGAGCCTTGTACGGGTGCTAGTGGTGACTTGAGGTGGTGGTTTGGCTGCTGTGGAGGTGAAGTGAAGTGCGGTGAGGGAAATGTGGAAGTGTGTGTGGCAGTGGATGAAAAAGTAGGTGCCGTGTGAGTGTTGTGAGGGTGCGACTGTGAAGGAAGTACAGAGGTGCAGTGTTGTGGTGGCAGGACGGTGATGAGTGCTCTGTTTTAGGGAAAAACAGGGGCTGTGTGAGAGCTATGTGCTTGTGGAAGGTTGCCGCGTGTGATCTGTGAAGGAGGGGAAGTGTAGGAGCTGTGGATGTTGGAACAGAGGCTATGCGGTGCAAAGGTGTGTGTGCGTGGAATGTCATGGCTGTGGACTGTGGGGTAGTGATGAGTGTCGTGGGAGGTGCTTGCTAGTGAGTTGTGTGCAGAGTGGACCGTGCTTGAGGTGAGGTGTTGGCTGTGTGGTGTGTGCAAGGAGTGCAGAGTGCTACTGCATAAAGATTAAAATCACAGAGGTTTGGTTATGGAGGCGTTAACTTGAGGGAGACCCTTTCATTTCTTTCCTTTCTTTTCTCTGTTTCTTCAGATTTTTCCCCTCTTCTTGCTCAGGTTTTGTCTCCAAAATCTTCCCCCTCTCCTCTGTCACTCTCTCTTCCTTTTTTTCTCTCTAGTTCTCTCGTTCTCGGTGTGTGTCTGTGAGTGAATATACTGCCATGGGTAAGCAAACCTATGGGTCTACTATGGGTGTGAGAGAATGTGAGAAGATGAGGCATCCATGAGTAAAAAAAATCCTCTCTTTTTCCTCTCCTTTCTTGCATTGGTCTGTAACCGAATTCCCATCAGAAAGATTGTATCTCCCTTCTCACTGTGAGCTGGCCGTGTGAGGCTTGAGAAAAAGAGGAAAAAATATAGTGTGCTGGCATATGTGAAGATTCTAGAGAGTCAGCACACGCAATAAAAATTCAATAACTATATAAATTAGCTTAAAATAGTAAAAATTTTAGATTTGGGGATTAACTTATTTTCTTTGTTTTCAATTCATAAATTTTATCATTTTTAAAAAAAACTTATTTTGGCTGAGGTAAAATATAGTGTTCACAGTTGCCCTTCTTTTCTCATTTCGTAGAAGAGGGCAATGTAAAACCGTAGTTCTTCATTTTTTCGGATAAAAAATGAGTAAAGAATAAACATGCATTTTGTCTCGGAAATGAAAAGAAAAAAACTAATAACCACACACAACAACTTTTCTTTGAAAATAATAAACTATGAAATTATAACAATGTGGAAATTATGTGAATGCTTGAAATTATGTAAGTGTTGAAATTACGTCAAAGCAGAAAAATATGTAGTCAATGACTGAAATTATGTGAATATTGAAATTATGTCAATGCAAAAATTATGTGAAAGATAGAAATTATGTTAATATTAAAAATTATGTGAATGTGAAAATTATGTAAATGACAGAAGTTATGTCAATGCGAAAATTATGGGAATGACAGAAATTAAGTATATGCAAAAATGATGTCAATGCAAAAATTAAGTAGATGCTAAAATTATGTGCATGCGAAAATTATGTACATGATAGAAATTATGTGGGTGCCGACAATTATGTAGAAGTTGAATTTTACTCAATGTGGAATTGCTTGTCCAAAGAAAATTCATGTCCAATTCAACTCATTAACACATTTGTCTCCTTCTTTATAAACTAGTGTGACATTTTTGCTTGCTAGAGTTACCTCTACAACTACATGTGGTGTTTTCCTCTTTTAGGCTGTGTCTGATTTTGAAATCATGATGGATGAAGAGTCATTTCCCAAAGCTTTCAAAATTTGCCCCAGTTTATGCTGTCTTGATTCATCAAACACTTCTTGCTTCATAACTGAAATAATTGACTCAAATTTTGCCCCAGTTTGCTGATTTTATGCACCTCTTCCTTGAGAATTGTGAATGCTATCCATACTTGCAAAATCTTTGTTGATTGTGAGTTTGGCTGGCAACTTTGATCATGCACTCTTGCTTCTTTCATTAGTACAATGTAGCTAATGCCCTTACCTTCATAGTTCAATCACTTTCTTTGCTTTCTTTGTAGGCAAAGGTTTTTTCTTCTTGTTTTTTCTTTGCTTTTTCGTTTTTATTTTTCTTTTGTTTGTTTTTGTTTGTTTTCCTTTTTTCTTTTTTTTCTTTTTGTTTTTACTTTTTAAATTCACTCTTTTAAATGAAAACATTAATATCATGATCATGCTATTGTGGAATTGTGAAAGGGTTCATGTATGGGTGATATGATGGACTCAAATGTAGGAATGAAGTGAATATATGAATCAAAGGTCCAATAATGGAAATCTTTTTTGTTTTTTTGGTGACAAGATATAATGGAATCAAGTGTGAAAATCAATGAGGAGAATAAGGAAGGTCTTTCACTAATGTCAAAAGATTTGTCAATATGCTTCTGATTTAGAAATTTGATATATTTTTTCAAAAATCATTCATGGATTTTAACAAAATTTCCTTTGAGTCAGTTTTCCACCCCAGATATTACTTTATTAACATTAAACATTAAAAAAATTACCTCAATGTATGTTTCAAGCAGACCAAACCTTAATGAGGACTTTGAAAGCTTGTAACATGGCTCTGACTAAAGTGTTTTATGAAACAAAAGGGCATGAGTGTAATACCTATACTATTATAGGCACTACGTTACATAATAAATTATAGATCATTGAACATTAGTTAAAAATTTAATCTATTTAATGATTTAATTTAATCCATTTAATTAAGAATTACATGTCCATTTAATTAAGTATTCAATTTAATAATGCAATTAAACGAATGCGTATCTGTATTTAATTACCTCTAAGAGATAAAATTCTAAATTATGTATTGAAAATTTTATACTTTATAATGAATCATAAAATTTTCATCACGTGATAAATAATGATGGTTAATGTAATAAAATTCTCAATTTTATGTCGTATTCACTAACTTCAATTTACTTATTTACTACACTACATAATTAATATATTTAATTAATTAATCTAGTTAATTATGTGATTAGCAATTGATAACGTTTTTTGGAAAAATGGAATTATGATATTCATAAACTTCTAAATCTCTTACTTGACACATGCACCAAGATAAATAATTCTAAGCATACACCGAGTATGGCATAGTCTTATACACTAACGTTTTCCGTTCACATACAAAACACACAGGTACATATTATTTTATTTTTTCATTACATACTGCATACTCAAAAGAGTGTTAACATTGGATTTCCATTTGCAGGAGAAGCTATGTACATATCTACATCAAAACATCTGGCCTTACTAGACCATGTAGGAAAGAAATCCTATGCTAACATACTGCATGATAAACTACATAACTAATAGACTCTCACATAAACCAACAGTAAGTCATATTCTGCACCACTAGCTCAAATACATCATGCTCAAGATTATAACCTAATTCAACATTGATAACTAAGTAGACAAAAATTCTCATCTTCATTTTGCTGCAGGAGAATCTGAAAATATTACATACAGTAGGAGTGAGAATATAATTTCTCAGTAAGCACTCAAACAAATTTTAAAACAATAATTAAAATAATGACATTTTCAGCTGTATGATATACAAAAAAGTAGTTTCATGGTTAGTAAAATCAAAATACGGATAAACTATAACGATTTGTTTTCTGACATTCTTTTCATTAATTATATGCTCACAGAAACTTTTACTTAGGGCTTGGTCCTCTTCAATCATCTTTGCCTACACGATCCCATAACATAATCGCCATGGCAATTTTGCATATTTGAGAATTCTTCCTTGACATAGGGTGTCCCATAAACTTAAGTGGACATACTACACCCTTTTGGTGGATTTCACTCAACATATCTATAAAGTGGACCACAGACACATGTAGGATTTATCATTGACCTTTTTCCATGATTTCTCATTAGAATTTCTTTTCTAATCTTTTCTGGATCACCTCTAATTCATTTTCTTTACTTTAAGGATCATTTCCAAACTTTCATTGTTTCTTTCACTTGAATTAAAGTGAGCATACAATTAACTAAAATATTAACTTAAGACACTTAATGTCTAATTCATGAGATCAAATTTCTACCATCTCAATTATAAAAAATTTACAATATACTAGTAATGACATAGGCAAAAACCAAACTTTCTCATTTGATCTCATTGTTTCTTATAAAAAGTAAAATTGACATAATCTTTTATATTAAAACTACTAATAATTCCAAACTTCCTACCATGGCCGTGAACCACACTAAGAGTTTCTAGGGGTTTTCTCTTCACATTCTTCACTTACCAAACATCAATAGACACTAGAACATTCAAATCATTATAATGCTAAGTTACTACATTCTTAACCATCCTTAACCACCCTAGACCGTGAACCATATATAGGATTAACAAGAATTTCTTTTTCACATTTTAATCAAAAGTGCATTAAGGAGGCCCTAAACTACCTAAAAGTCATTATATCTAGGTTCATTTACACAAGGCCTCCTTTAAGGCTCTATGTGTCTGTGAGTTTAATAGGAATGCACCATATGCTTCTTTTTGAATTTAACTAAAGAAAACCTATTAGAATTCTCCTTAAAATTTATAATTTCTCTTATTTGCTAATCAATTTCCATTCTTTCCCTTAGCACACCCTAGGGCCGTGACTCAACTATGGGGTAACTAAGTTAGATTTTCATTAATTAATTAGAACCAAAACTAAAACATCATCAAAATACTGTAAGAATCTCATTCTTACCTTTTCTTAACAAAAGTTTAATTTAAACAAGAAGATGACAACATCTCCTCATGAAACCCTATCATGGTCGTGGCCTATATAAGTCATCACCTCAAAGATTTAAACAAATTTTTACTTGATTTGCACATAAATAAAGTTAAATCACATCATGGAACTCATTTCCACGCATAATCATCAAGATCAAGCTAAGAAGAGAATTATCCATACAAACCCTAGTTTAAATATAGTAGGTAAAATCCATCATCTACTTTAAAATAAGCTAATCAACTTCACAAAAATAGGTTGTATTGCCATAGATCACCCGTATTCAAGCTTAAAACCCAAAGAACATGGAAACCCATGCATCCAAGAGTGATAACCCACCATGAAACTCTATGTTTTCCAAGAAAAAAGCAAGGATTTGAGTTCCTATCTATTGAAGCTTGAGTTTTTCTTGGTTATTTTGGGCTTGTCCTTCACTTTTCTTCCCTTTTTCCACTTCTTCTCTTTTTTCTTTCTCCCTTGGCCGTTAGCTATGACTTCTTCTATTCTCTCTTTTTTTTTCCCTCTCGTGTTTGATTTGGCCGTGAGGTAGGGAACTATTGGGGATTAGTTGGTTTGTTCATTATCTAAGCAAATTTGTCTTATTAAGCAAATCAATCAAATGCAAGACTTTTGTCTCATATTTATCCAACTAATCATAACACCTAGTTAGGATGGAACTAAGCTAGTTAGGTTATAACTAAATGAGTGTAACTAAATTAATCTAGTTTAGTTTCTCTAACTAGATAATGATGACTTTTTCTAACCAATGGTGAGCTTCCAAGTGTCACCATGTCATTGGCTAATTCTTGGCCAATGGATAGCCTCCAAATGTCACAAGCTTATGGGCCAATTTTTGGGCAATCACATGGCACCACATGTCATTATTTGATTGGCCAACTTTTTATACAATCCAAGGCCTCCACGTGGCACTCTCTCATTGGGCAAACTTCCATCTAATGACATGCTTCCACATGTCATATTCTAATTGGCCAATTTCAAAAATATTACTTTTCTATTAATTTTGTTATGCCACTCTAATTAAATTCTAAAGTGCCTAGAAATATATTTGTAGACTCACTGGTCAATCTCAGCTAATTATTGATTCTCTAATTTTCACTGGCCAAAAATATTCCTGTTCACAGATTCAAAATTACTAAATTATCACTATTAAGATTTTACTATTCTATGAAATATTTCAACTGATGTTTATTTTTCCTAAGTAATTTTTAGTACTCTCTTTAATTTGGATAGCACAATATAATTTTTAAAAATCAAATAGGACAACAAACAACAATTAAGAAATAAACGATCATTAGAGGCTAATTAGGGTTTTAGAACCAAACTTAGGCAAATAGAAGTGTTACAATGAGGCTCAAAATTCATTTGTGACCTCCTACACCTTTTTCTTCAATTCTTTTCTATTTTCAACAAGTCTTGCATCACATTCATGTATCAAGAGGATTGTCATGGGTTGTAATGGAGTCTATGGCTGAATATATGGCCCATGAAAGAAAGGATTAACAAGCCCAAAGATTAATGTTGGATTGCAATGAAAATCTCCATTTTTTTTACTATTTGTGGTCATTTTCCAAGCATTATGATTTGGCACTAATTTATTCATGATTTTTGGTTTGACTTTTGTCTTTTGTCAAGAAATTTTTCATCTTTCTTTCTTCTTTGCTTTCTCTTCCTTTTTCTAACTTTCTTCTGCTTCTTGATTTTCTTATAATATGCCTTATTGACTCTTGATGGAAAAGACCATTTTTTGTATTAAATTCTCATTGGTCATTGCATATGCTTTGCATGGTTATGAAGAAAACTTTTTTAATATTTGGCTCAATGGGCTTGCCAAAGGGTATGAAGTGTTTTGGGTAGCTGAAAGAAAAGAATCCTCTTTTGACATTTGAGTGCTTAGCAAAACCTGTTGATATACTACCCTTCCCTAGGACAACCTTGAACTGTGGGTGAATTGAAAAAGAAATTAATCTTTTGGCCTAAAAGGGGTGTTAAGGGATAACAACCACTCCTTTGCATTCAGGAAAATCATGAAATGCCTCATATCATTGGAAAAATTTGCTTGTAGAACACATTTTTATTTTTGAAAACATTGGGATCTTGCATTTGTATCACTCTCAATTTGATCTATACTAAAGTCCATTATTGACATTTGCAAGAGTCTTTTTATGATTTTCATTTTGTAAACCAACATAGATAGAAGAATGTGAGTTATTGGCTAAGTTTAGGCAGGAATGGAACATGAATGCGTGGGAGGTGAAAATAAAACCAATGAACAAAATGATCATTTCATTAAAATTTCAATTAGAAGAGTGTCCAAACACCATAACTATCTACAAACTTTGGATTTCAACTAACAAATACTATTTTCTTCCTTCTCTCTCTTTTCTTTTCTTTTTTTCTTCTCTTTTCTTTTAAATGTTTGACTACAAGGAAAGAAAATAAAGAAAGCAATAACCCAAAAGAGCTTGACTAAACTGATGCACTTCTTGTATTTGCTCTTTCAACAGACTTTCCCAAATGTTGGCAAGAATTTGTGTGGAATTGGCAGTGGAGGAGGTATCAATGCAAAATGAATGGCTTATAAATGTGAGAGAGACTCGGCACCAGCTTTTTGGGAAATTATGTACCCAGAGGTATTGGCACTTTGAGTTGCAAGCAGCATGAGATCTTTACAAGTTACTTTGTTTAATGCCAATGATTCAACCAACATCTCTTGCATGACCGCTAGTTGAGATTTCAACTCAACCATCTCACCTTTCAGCTTTTCAAAGTATGTTGGATTCTGACTATCCTTAGATGTCAATTCCTTATTGTCATTGCACTCTTGGACCCTTTCCAAGTCATCACATTTGGCTTTATCAGTTAACCTACCATTTTCCTTACCCTCCTTTAGCATTTTTGAATCAAATGGTGAGCTATTTGAAGTATTTCCTATTACAGAGGTTGAAGACAAGCACTCTTATCAACTAGATTTAATAGCCAAACCAACAATTGTAGGAGGGAAAATAACAGGTATCAAGTCATATTTTGCTTTAATTTCCTCTTCCAAAATTAGTGGGGTCATTACTTTGTGCTCCACTATACCTTGCATGAGTTTTTTCAACGCTTTGCAGTGCTCTATGGGATGCCCAATCCGCTCGCAATGGAATACACATTTAGTCGATGGGTCATACCAACTTGGAAAAGGTGGTCTTGTTGGTCGAGATTTCCTTGGGCGTGCCAAATGCATCTTAGATGCGATTCTGAATAATCCAGTGATACTGATTTGGCCAAGTACCAATCAAGGTTTTTGCCTTCTTTTAATGACTCTTTCTTTCTTCACTCAAATGATGGACAGGTCGAGGGATTTGTCACAAGAAAATTTGACATTTTTGGGCAAGGACATGGCAAAAATGCTTTTAGGTTGCGTGAGCGAATTGGTGAGATCAAAATGGGCATAGATGGATGAGAGGTTTGTAGAGGAGGAATAGATAGGATTGTGTTTAGATTAGGAGGATGGAATGGAAAAAATGGTCTTCTATGCTAAGATGAAATAGGACGATGAATGATCGATGGGTGTAAATGTGTTGATCGTGGTGGGCAAAGCTGGGTTGGCATAAGGAATGAAGTATGGCAAACACCAAGACCAACTTGAGACATTGGGCAAGGATGTGAAGTAGTTGTGCCTTGTTTTGGCAGAATCCAAGTTTTCATCATTTGTCCTGTCTCATTATTCCCTCTACCATAGACATAATTGTCTCTTCCTTGATGCCTAACTGTACATTGTTGCTTAATCAAACTCTGGCTCACATGAAAAACCAAAAGGGCACGAATTTACTTCGACTGATCCATTTGACCTTGATTGAGGCAAAAAACTATGAATGGAATTGTAGAGCTATCCCCTAATTGCTCAAGTTGAATTTAACAAGATTGTCTTTAGCCAAGCAATTACAAATTAGCCAGAGCTATCCCCTATCTTTCCTCTCACCTTTTTGTAATAGAAAGATTCTCTCTCCCTTCTCACTGTGAACTGGCTATGTGAGGCTTAAGAAAAAGAGGAAAAAAATGGTGGGCTGGCATATGTGAAGATTCTAGAGAGTGAGCACTTGGAATAAAAATAAAACAAAAATAAAAAAAATAAAAAAACTAATGGGTTTGGGTTAAAGTTGTGGGCTTGATTCGTGACTTATAGAACAACAAAGATGGGATCAAGTGAGTCAAGACTGAGCATGAAATTCAATTTTTATTTTATCTTTTAAATTTTTTGTTGGCTTTTTTAACTTTGACATTTTTATTTTTTTACAATTTTCACTTTTGTTTTTTTATTTTCATAAAAATTCAATTACTAAATAAATTAGCCTAAAATAGCTACAATTTTAGATTTAGGGATTGACTTATTTTCTTTGTTTTCAATTCATGAATTTTACCATTTTTTAAAAAAAGTTTATTTTGGCTGAGACAAAAAACAATGTTTACAAAGGAATCATTGTAA
The DNA here is from genome assembly GCA_019955255.1 of Castanospermum australe. Lineage (NCBI taxonomy): Eukaryota > Viridiplantae > Streptophyta > Magnoliopsida > Fabales > Fabaceae > Castanospermum > Castanospermum australe. Next base: position 123,894 of record NSJW01000044.1, read on the forward strand.
CAATATTATAATTTCACTCTAACAAGCCACCTTGCCTTCTTCTCACATGTGAACTAGACCTTGGAAGACAAGTCTATTGTCTTCTTTGTCATGCTAGAAAAACTTAGTAAATTCTAAGAATATTCTTGTTTTACTTAATTAAGTAATCTAAACTCTTTTCACACATGTCCTTGCTTCCTTATATCTAGGTTAATTTTTAGTCTAAGTTCATTTTAGAGATGCAAGTGAGCTTATCTTAGAAGTCTTCTTCTTTTATCTTTTTCCTAGTCAAGTCTAAGTCTTCTTGTTTGTCTTCTTTTTTAGGAAGGATCATGTAAGTTTACTTTTATGTCAAGAAAGCTTCTTTTTTGTCCTATTACACTAACAAGTTTAACTTATATCTTAAGTCAAGTCTTTTGTCTTTGGTTTTCCTAACCATAGTCACTCTAACCAAATTATGACTAATAGGTAATTCTTGGATTTGTTTTAGAAACTCATATTTAGCTTTGACTCAAAACCTTGACTAGTTACTAAGTTTCTAGTTACTTTAACTTAATTTGGCTAATGTGAAAAGAATCAAATTAGCATATAATGTAATGTATAAAGAATCTTAGAAAGAATCTAGTTTAATATGAAAAGAATCTAATTGAAATCTAATTTAGTACGAAAAGAATTTATTCTAATTCTCTTATTGTTATTAAATCTTATTCTTTTATTGTTCTGTAATATTATTCTTAAATTATAAAATTAGTAATAATTACCAATAGCTTAATTTAGAGAGAATGTTACAAATTTAGTCCCTTAATTATCATAAAATGTCATCGATTTGGTCTCTCAATTATACAAAATTGACATCTATTTCATCCCTCAATCATAAAAATTATAGTAATTTAGTCTCAATCCATATACAGAAAGATGATTTTGATGTCATATTCCATGATTTAAGGACTAAATTGATATCAACATTTTTTAGAGGATTAAAGTGGTATAAACACAATCTTTGAAAGCCAAATTGGGACTTTGCTCAAGATTTAACATAATTAGACAAACATCCACCAGAGTTGCAGGAGACAAGCTTTGCAAAAGTATATCAATTAATAAATTTCAAATCTTTCTATGATGAACATAACTAAACTTGAATCTTGCATAAACTTCACCAAACAACCATTGGTTCCTTTGTCCTTGAACTAACTAGGGCAATGTCTCTCCTGTGTTTGTGGTCCTGCACCAGCTAAGAAATGACCCGTTGGTAACGCTAAAGTAGAAATATTTTCAACCAGTTAAGAATTGACCTATTGCCAAAAGAAAGACCAAATATGGGTGGCTCTTCTTCTACAAGATCACCTATTCAATGCCCTTTTGTCCAATGATCCTGTTTTACAAATATTTACAGTTATAGCTATTCACATTTTACTTATTTATTTATTTATTTATTGAACTCTATTGTGAATACCTAAACAATTTTGATTCCACCCTTATTCTTTCTTATCATATTATTTATATATTTTGTTTTTCCCTGTGTCCTTTTTTTCATTTTATTTTCTTAAATGCTAGCTGAGTTTATATAAGCTAAAGAAGAAAAACTATTATCTTTCCTAACTTAATATATAAAAAATAAGTGTAAGCCAATTTTAAAGCTTTAAGTTAAATTCTTGTTACATTAATAAATTAGCATCAATCAAAGGTCAATAGAGACTGACCAAAATTCTAAACCCTAACAACAACCATATGCAAAGGCCCAAAGGGGGGTTCTCTTTTTAGTGGATTTGGCTATCTAGTTAGTAGTTACTCTCTCTCTCTCTCCACTTAATTATTTATGTCAATTATTATCATTTATCAACAACTCACTTATAACTTTATGTGAAAGTAACTCACATTCTTGATTGTGAAAATAAATCAAAGAAAATTTGTTGATTACCCATGAGATATTGGCGTAGTAGAAGTGAACTATGCCCCCAAGAATGAAAACTGCGGTTTGATTCCTGAGAATCTCATCTCATGGGAAGGGTCATACCATTATCACTTCCGGCCAGGGAAGATTAGGCATACACCAAAAAAAAATTTGTTGATTGAAGGTAGGGTCAAATTAAAAAGTTTTAGGTGGGGTGTTATACAATAACATTTTAAAAGAGATGACATTTAATTTTTATAAATATGTCTATTTAAATAATTACATATATTGTTGTAAAAATTTTGAAGATATACAGAAAACATAGATATTGGAATTTTAGGTAAGGAGTTTCTGAGAGATTATCTATAGAATTGTATTTTCCCCATATGACTACTTGAAAATTCTAGCCCTAAGATATGATGCCTAACCAAGAATAGAGAGGCTATTATCTTTTCCTTCTAGGGTTTTTACAAAAGAGTAAGAGATTTTAGTAAATTTTAGGAGTAGTATCTGATGTCAATTTAGATTTTCGGGTTATCTTTGCCTAAGCTAGGTGAGTAGATATTTTATGTAGTGGCATTTTTTTAAATTTTTTTATGTTTTTATTTTATTTTTGTTTTATGTTTTTCGTTGGTCAATTTTGTGTAGTGAATTTAGGCTTTAGTATTTAGAATTATTTAGGATTTAAAAATGAAATTAGGTAATTTAGTTGCCTATAACTGATATATAGATTACTAGTGTTTTCTATAGTTATATAACGGTATAGGAAACCTTTAGTTCACTGAGGCGAAGTGTTAGAGAAAGACCTAATTAAAAATTTCTAGTACTATGGATAGTTTCTATTTGCTATACATTTATTTGAAATTTTTTTAATTTCAAGTCAAAGTTTATATATTAGAGCCTTAGGAACTCATAGTACAAGCAAATTTTTAAAAAACTCATAACTAATTTGTGAACATGGTTATGATGAATTGTTGATTGAATTGAAGATCTTTTCTATAAAAAAAAATATTGACTTTTGGATTGTCATGTGTTTAGGGGATACTAACCCAATGGGTCACATGGGTTAGATATCATTCGAGCTTGGCGCTCGTCAGTTCAATCTTTAAAATTGTCAAATTCAGTTCAAGCCTTGGGCTTGTTAGATGGTTAGTGTGTACTCGGTCAGTTCAAGACTTGGGCTAGTCAGATTCAGTTCAAGCAATATGCTTGTCAAATGGTTTGTTTACCTGTGAGCTGTGTACTCGGTTAGTTCAATTCTTGTGGTTGTTAGATTCAATTCAAACTATGTGCTTGTCAGATTGTTAGCTGACCCTCAGGTTATGTGCTGGGTTAGTTTTGGTTCTGCTTAGTGAATTCTTCCATACAGTTTATGTTTTAATTAGTTACCTTTAGATTTGATATATCAAAAAATATTGGTCTATTAACTTACTATTTTGCAAAATTTTTTTGAAAAAACTTATTTTGACAATAGCTTTGAACTGCTTTATTTCAAAAAGTATTATTTGTAAGATATTTCTTATTTATTAATTATTAATTGTCTTTATATGTACATTTTTTTGCAATTATTATTTTATAACTTTTTATAAAAAACTGATGCTTTCACTTGTCCCGTTTCTAGTGTAGTAGATATTAACTACTCACTGAGTTGTAAACTCATCCCAAATTATATGTTTTTAAATTATAGGTAATGAAATTGCTTCTAATTTTAACTCATGGTTTGATCAAGGGAGTTTTCAGTTATTTGATAACCTCATTACATTGTTCGTTTGGGCAAGTTTAAGAATTAGTTTTGTCTATGTATTTTGAATTTGAAACTTGCAGCCTAACTTTTAAATGTGATCCATTATTTTTACAACCATAATTCATGTTAGTATTGTATATATATTACTTAAATATTGAATTTATAATATTTGTTTTTAAGTGAATTACTAGTGGTCAAAATTCACTTCTATGATATTTTGTAAGTGTGAACTTATAAAATATAAGTTTTTTAGAATAAAGTATTTTTGAGGCCCTGTGGTAGCTATTTCGAATTGTTTGTTCTAAGTTATAGGTTTGTGACTTGTATGGTTTGGGTGAACCTACAGTAAGCCCTTATCATACACTAATCATGGACTCCTAATTTGGGTCATGACAAATAGAATTAGAGAAGATGAAGGATAGGAATTTACAGAAAAAATGAAGAAGAATAAGAAAGTACTTACATTAATGTTAAGAAAAGAGAGAAAAAAGAATTTATAAATAATCAAATATTATTGTTAATCACTTTGTTAAAGAAGCACCCTTTCAAAGAGTTGTTCTTGCATGTTCCTAGGAAAGTGTTGTTTGCCTCGATCCTTTAAATGCTAGATGTCATGGGGTACCTACAAAGGCACTCCAACGTCATGTTAATTCGGAGAGAAATGGGGGCTAAGGTATAGGTAGAGAATGAACATATTTAGGGATGGTCTCCATGGTGCATTTAAATAGAGGAGATGAAGCCCCTAGGGTTTGAAATGATGGATTATATACATGTCATTGGGCTCGAGCCCAATGGGGACCTATCGTTCCACAGCCCCCAGCTCAATAGTCGACAAACTGTGCATGTTGAGTGCCGAGATGTATAAACTACAATAAAAGTTAGTTATTTAATAATTTAATTATACTTGACTTTGTTATTATGGTGACCTAGATCAGGTTGAGATCCTATGGTCGTTTGTTTAAGTGTGCTTTTGTCCCTAATGGAGAAGGGCTTAGCATGGAGCTTAAGGTATCTAGCTCAAAGGTTAGGGCTTTTGTTGATGAGAGGTGCCTACAAGAGCAGGTTGCTCAAGAGCAGGCGGTGGATCCTCCAAAGGTTCCTGTTCTAGTTCCTCAAGCACACTCTCAGATGGTGGATGCATGATCCTTTCCTGCATAATAAGAGCTAGGACAATGATTTTCTCTCCAGCAAAACTGCTCCCTTCATCAATAGAGACGTTAGGATTACCAATATCACCCTCAAGAAATTTGGTAGTAATTGCCTCAACTATCTTTATTTCATGGGTAGGACAGTAGAATCTATAGCCTTTAGCATTGATGAGATATCCAATGAAATAACACTTGGTGGTTTTAAGACTTAATTTTGAAGCAAAAGGATCATATATTTTGACTTCAGCAGCACAACCCCACACACAAAGATGATTAAGGCTAAGTTTCCACCCTTTAAACAATTCAAATGCAGTTTTAGGTACAGACTTGGAGGGAACTCTGTTTAGGATATACATGGTTGTTTTAAGGGTTTCTCCCTAAAGGAATTTTGGTAATGCGACTTGACTCATCATAGACGTCACCATGTCCATCAAGGTACAATTTTGCCTCTCAGCTAAGCCATTCTACTCATGAGTCTCTAGCATAGTAAATTGGGAAACAATCCCACAGTCCTCAAGGTATTTAGCAAAAGGGCCTTTGAATTGTCCAGTCTCACCATCTTTGCCATAGTACTCACCGCCCTGATCTGACTTTACAATCTTAATACTTTTACTACATTGATTTTCTACCTTAGTCTTAAAAATTTTAAATTTCTCCAAAGAAAATGATTTATCATTTATCAGGTAGATATAACCAAAACGAGAAAAATCATCAATGAAGGTTATAAAATATTTATTTTCACACAAGGTTGATTTTAAAGGACCACAAATATCAGTGTGAATAATTTCCAAAAGTTCTTTACTACGTGTGGCTCCCTTTCTAGTTGTCTTAGTCAATTTTCCTCTTATACAATCCACACACTCCTCAAGATCTATAAAATCGAGAGTATGCAGGATTTCATCCTTTATTAACCTATTAATTCTTTCTTTAGAAATATAACCATGACGTCTGTGCCATAGAGAAAAAGAGTTTTCCTTAATAAATGCCCTTTTGATTCTAGTAACTTGAGCATGTAGGTGATTGAAAACATTAGAATCAAGATTTAAATGATATAAACTATCACATTTGACTACTTTGCCAATGACTCGAAAATCAGAAGATAAAAGGCAAGATCCATTATTAAAATTAAAAGAAAAACCACAATCATCAAGTCTTGACAAGGAAATCAAATTCTGCCTCATAAACGGCACATAGAGCGTTTCTTTCAAAATCAAAACAAATCATGATTCTAACTTCAACTCAACTAGTCTTATGAGCTAGACGTTGACTTTATTCCCATTCCCTTCGAACAAGTTTACTTCAGCATCACTGGGCCTTCGCTTGCTCTTGAACCCCTGCAGGGAATTAGTAATATGAATAGATGCCCCATAATCAATCCACCATGAATTCAAAGGAACATCTTACCAAATTGGATTCATAACAAATGAAAGCTAGTGACTCACCTTTAGCTCTATTTTCGAAAAAAGATTTAAAAGCATGGCAGTTTGACTTCTTGTGACCTACAGTTCTGCAAAACCAACATTTCATATTATTCTTGTGAATGCCATGCCTTGAATCGGGGGGCCTGTGAGACTGGTCAGACCCTTTATCAGAACCATTCTTTCCCTTGGACTTCTTTACCTTCTTCTTGGGAAATTTCTTGCGGTGCGGCTGAGAGACAAAATTTGCATTCTCAGATGTCACATGATTCATCCTTTCCTCCTCTTGTGCACATATGGAAATAAGTGTATTGAAATCCCATTCTTCCTTTTGGGTGTTGTAAGAAGTCTTCAGTGTGTCAAATTTCGCAAGCAAAGAGCTCAAGGCATGGTGAACAAGGAAATTATCAGCTACAAGGCATTTAAGGTCTTTAAGCTTATTAGCGATAGTAACCATCTTCAGAAAATATTGCCTAACACCACCAGTCCCATCATACCTCATGTTGATGAAAGTTTCCATCACCTGACCTGCTTCGGCTTTACTAGAAATTGCATACCTGTCCCCAATGGAATCAAGGAAAGTCTTGGCATTGTCGGAGTGAGGAATTGCCTTCACAAGTGTCTCATCAATGGATCACTTAATGAACATCAAGGCCTTGTGGTTAGCCTTTGTCCACTCCTTATGGTAGGCTTTCAGCTCATCAGTGCTTTGAGCAGTCAGGCAGCAGGTTGTTTCTCCCTGATGGCGATGTCAATGTCTAACAAAGTGAGAGCCAACTCAATATCTTCTCTCCACCTCTTATAATTGTTGCTAGTCAGAAGCTCAACACTGTTGACAATGTTACTCTTGGAAAAAGAAATTGGAGCTGAAAAATAAATAAGAAAAAATGATTATTAGCATAGGCAATGAACAATAATAACAATTACCAAAACATGGATGTAACGCATATAATAAAACTCCCTTGTGGGTGGAGAATACATCATACAATAATCAACAGTTATAAAAAATTCAATACCTATGGGCAGAAGGATTTTTACTGTTAAGATTATCCCAAAATACCTTGTCACATTAAATTAATTAATGAGTTTACCCCCCTGTGGGTGAGTTAAATCATAAATCAATTCGAATGACACATCATTCCAAAATTAAATTAACTAATAACCTCATTAATTTTCGTGAATGAACCACTATAGCGGCATACACTCACTTCAACTAATAAGGTCTCATAATAATAGGGATAAATAGTATTTTCCCAAAAGTCATTTTTTTAACATCCAATTTTCAAATTTTCCAAACATAAGAGAGTGAACATATTAAACTTATATGCCTAAATAAAATTAAAATGATATAAATTCATTGAAATTTCTGTGTAATTCCAAAAATTAGAAAACACATATAGAAAAAATAGGAAATAAAAAATAACTCAAGTGGGAAAATGTTCGGGTCAAAACTGACCCGCACATGCCCTCCACGCGCCCCACGCGCTTGTCCGTGAGCTCATCACCTTCCTTCCGCTGCGATGCGCAACGTCTCCTGTAACCAAGGAAAGGTTTCCCTAGTTTTCATCGAAAAGGCACCAAATCGGTGCTAGTAACGGCGTATTGGTGGTGGCAACATCACGAGGGTGAGAACCCCCAAAATCCAAGACCATGTCATGGAGAGATGGGGCGTCTGTCATGGACGCCGGAGCACAAAGCTTCCATGGTCGTCGATGATGGCCGAAAGCAACCCAAAATGTCCTGGTGAGGACGGATCATGTCACGGGCATTTAGGGAGTCCAGGATTCAAGGCTCCTAACAGTTTTCGTGGAACGAATACGCGTCTACCATGGACGTTGGAGCTTCAAGCTCCGTTCATGGCTGACGGTGGCCTCCATGAGAGTGGAAGCATGGTTTTTTTGACCATGGAATCCATGATCTGCACCCTGTCACCTACAACACTCAGAAAAGAGTTAGATTTGGTCATAAGAACGGATCAAGAACATGAAAGAAAAATCACAATCTCCATGAATGCAAGGTTCAACCATGGTGGAGGTCAGATTGAAGGCTTGATAACAAAAAATTCATGTAAAATTTCAATTTTAAGGTTTTAGGAACCCTAAAATTAATTTTCTAAAATAATTAAATAGCTTTGATACTACTTGCTAGAGGCAAGCCCACAGCCCAAGGCCTGCCAATATGGACTTGCACCAGGCAAGGGGAGCCCAACACACAAGAATGGCGAGATTCAACAAGGAGCGGGCTCATGCGAAGAACCATGCTCATGGGTCTGACACCACATCTTAACCCGAAACCTTAAGGCATTAGGTTTATAGATCTTCCCACTTATATGGCCTTCACTTAACCTATTCCTATCTACGTGAGACTTCCACTCACACTTGAATTCTAACATTCTCCCCTCCAAGTGTGAGTTGCTCGAGTATACGATGCCATATACCAAGCCCACAGGCCTTAGTCTGTTAACATGGTCTTGCACCACCGAGCCAAATACTTCTCCCAGTCGATCCATCGACTTTGATTCCACATATAAGTTTTAAACCCACATACTTAAATAATTCTACATCATCTATATCATAATTTAGAACACCAAATAACAGTATGAAGGAAGCGTACCTCTTGAAGACATATCGAATAAATGTTTAAGCTTTTTGATAGATCAGGATTTTCTCCTTCTTCTCCTACTTTTGTAGCCGTGTCTCTAGATGGGGTAGAAAGTCACAAAATGAGCATGGTAGTGGAGAAGGGATCCTGGCCTTTAAAAAATAGTCAGTAACCATAGTTTTCACCTATCATGGGCCTTAGGTTACTAAGCCCTACACATAATCCATCTAACTAGTACACTTATGCATTGGCCCCAAGACTCAATAGACCAGTGATTTATCAACTCATAGAATCACATTATAAACTATGTGCATTAGCTCCAGGGATTATCAGGTTATAGCATCCAACCAGTTTTAACAAAACAAGAAAATACACAATCAATAGCAGTCCAAATATAGAAAATTCTAAGAAACACAACAACCTCCTGACCTTTTAGTAACTATTTCCTAATTGTCCAAACCTTATCAAACCTCTCAGTCACTTTTCTTTGAAACAATCTTCTGTCTTTTTTGTCAAACAAATCTCTTGGGTGATGTTAACTATTTAATATTAGGAATAGCAAAAATTCCCACAGATACTCACGACGAGAAGGGGTACGGTTTCCTGTTTAATAAATAGGGTGAAGGTATGGATCATAATTCTCACCCATCATACAGCCACGAAAATCATTATACATATATTTTTTTTCCTTTTTTTTAGATCCGATGAGAATTTATATTTTCTTTTTTTGAATAGTGAATACTTTTAATGAATGAGTGCATAATGTTAAAAATTATTTACAAAATATACATGATTCAAATAATAATTATCTACTTTAGTTATTTGAATTGATTATTATAAAATATAATTGAAATTAGTATGTTATGTGTGACATTCTTTTGATTTTTCAAATATTTTAAATTGTTAAATAAAATTTGTGGTTTGTGAAGCAAATTGTTCTACATTCATGTTTTTTTTTTAATTTTTTAGTTTTATTTTAAATTATTAAATATATGTGTATACCCATGAGTGTGGCTTCCGCGAGAAATCAAGTACAGCTACTGACGGCAGTGGAACAACACTACTGACCCCCACGCCGCCACCCTGTTGACACTCTTGAATATTGTCCTTTGTCAAATGATTTGTTTTTTAAGTACCGACAGTCTACATTACTAATGTAGGATTTGGAAGGTGAAGTTATGGTAGCATAACGTAGAAGGGATTTAAGCAACCTATTTTTTCTTTTCGTAATAGCACATTTGGAAAAGTAAGTACGATGTTTTTGTTTCATAACAAAGGATAAGTAAGTATAGAATTTTTTTACCTTTTTTCTTTTTGGGTTACATAAAAAGTGTAAGTATTTAGGTAACTTTAAGAACGATTAAACTTTTAATATCACTACAACCTAATCTTAAAGATTAAAGTTCGTACTAATATAATAATACTTATAATGACAATGAGTATGTAACACTCATTACTAAAAAGGAGTTGTTTCAATTTCACTTTTAAAGTAATATTTATTAACGTTGTTATATAATATTCATATATTATTATATATGAAAAAGAAATCATTACAAAAAAAAAAAAGACAGAAGACTAAGAGTTTACCTTCGAGCGGTTACTTTGTCCATATAATAATATTTGATCTTGAGATCAAATTTAATTTATAGTGTTTTTCTAGTAAGATAAATTATAAAATATACTAATTATATTTAAAATATTTTATATTTTTATTTTTTAATAAAATATTTTTTTATTATTTAACAAATAAAAAAAAATCTTAAATTAATATTTTTTACTGTAACTTACTTTTTTCTTTTTAAAACCTCCAACTTATACTTCTTTTGTAAAACAGAAAAGGATACAAGATAGTTTGACCTTATTAAAATATATTATTAGGAAAAATCTTATTAAGCATAAATTAATAAAAAATGTTTTCTTTATGTGAATTGATAAAAATGTTTATTGTGTATCTAATAAGTACATATTTTTTAATATGATAATTATCTTTTACCATCAATTATTATTACTTTCCATTAACGATATAAAGATTAAATATTTTTTCTGTTTAAAAAAATTAAAAATTTTTTTCTGGCAAAAAATATAAATTATTGCCTAATATCATTTTTTGATTAAAAAAAGAAAAAAAGGACTTTATTTTATACAGGCGATATTTGTGGGGGTGAAATTGTGAAATCGCATTCAGGAACAGTATTACTTCTCATGGGTTTGTAATCCAGCCCCTTGTTCAGCCTCAGCTTCAACGAGAAGAGAGCGAAAGTTAGAGAGAGAGAGAGGTGGTTGTCATACAAAGGAAGAAACGAACCCTAAGAGAGAGAGAGAGAGAGAGAGAGAAAGTTTACTTTGATTTCAAGCCCTTTTCGCATTGCATTTCTGGGATCTCGAATCTTCAATCTGCAAAGGTGAGTTTTGTTTTATTTTTTTCATAAATTTTTTTTGGTTGAGTTTTCTGAAACGGAATTACGCTGGGTTTTTTTCATCTCCATTTTCATCCTCAATTCGTTCAATCAGCTGAAAATAATTGGTTGATTGATGGCCAAGTCTCACACATTGCAGCATTTCGTTTCTATAAACAAAATTTTCCTTTTTATAGGAGCTTCTTATTTTCCGAATGCATGTTGTTGTTTATTTTGTAATTTTCATGCTTTGGCTAGATTATATAGGAAAGGAATCAAATTAAAATTTCTACCTTTGATTTTTTTTTCCTCATCTGGGACCTGGGGAAACAAAAGAGAAACTTTAGCTAATTGTGAGCAACGTTTTTTTTTTTTTTTTTTTTTGGCTTCCCCTCTTTCAAATTTTCTTTCCCGGAAAATGAACTGTGGATCGGAAGCTTTTCATTTCCCCTAGTTAGTGGCTCGTGGAAGAGTTCAGATATTTCTTTTCCCAGAAAGCTTTTTTTTTTCCCTTTAATAAAAAGTATTGTTATTGAGTTTTCTGTTACATTGGTAGTGAACTGTTTCCTTCCACGGTTTGGTAGACACAATTGTTTGGGTTTGAGGTTTATGTTGGTCAAAGGAGAAACCAATGAATAAAATCAATATGTCAATTTCTCAAGCATGCTAGCTGTGGCTTTAAAAATTAGTGATCATTATGCATGATGGACTAATATGTAATTGTGTGTGCTAATGTGCTTGGTACTATTTGTACGAGGTTTGCATTGCTTATATTGAAAATGAATAGACCCAGCATTAGATCATGCTCCTGACTGTGGGGAAGGGGGGCAGATAACATTAGTCAACTATCTGGAATAACATCTATGCATAATGGAAAAATCAGGTTTATGAGATGGTTGGACAAATTTTAGAATTGCATTTGGGCTTATAAAAGAAAAAAAAATAGATCCATAAAGCTGTCAGCATGATGTGGACTTTTATCTCAATGGTATATGCTTTTATGGAGTCTTGAGCTCTTTAGTTCTTACACATTTATCTCAATGAAATATCTAGTTTTACCCTTTTATGGTTGTTGAGATTACTGAGATGCTTTTATTTTATATCAGCCTGGGTTACATGTGGGTGGGTGCCTTGTTGTACTAGTAATTGAAGAATGTGGGGAGTAGGAAATGTGCCTTTTGCGCTAACTCGTTTGGTGCTTCAGTATGAGTAGTGCATTCGCATAAACATCAAATTTCAATTATTTGAATATTTACAGGCATGCTTTTAGCCTTATAAGATCTTTGTATTTGGTTTCCATGGAGAAGGGAAAGGCCATTGGTTGTAGTTTTAAGTTAGGAAAACAAGCAGAAAGATCATATTTGTTGAATCATGGATGGCTTGTTTAAATTTCATTGAAAGATTTTTCCATAATTGTCTATGGTACTTTATTCCCTTTTTTACCTTTATCTTTAAGTGTATTTACTTGGCCACATTCTTTGGTAATTCATAGCATGTTATTTGTCAGGTTCTGCTTCTATGGCAAATTCAAAGGGCTCATCGGGTATCAGAAATTTGATGTATCCTGGAAAGCATGCTCTGCTTCCTCCTAAAAGTCCATTTCCTAGTGTTTCCCAATCCTATGCTGATTATGTCCCAAATCCTGCAGTTGGTTCCAATGTTGCTCGGAAATCTAGAGAGGGAAACGCACACCACCAACGTACTTCGTCTGAAAGCCTTGTTATAGAGGAGCAGCCTTCATGGCTTGATGATCTACTTAATGAGCCAGAGACACCTATTCATAGGCCTGGTCATCGGCGTTCATCAAGTGATTCTTTTGCATACTTAGACACAGTTAAAGTGTCTAACAACAGCTATGCAGATCAGGATGAGTATCAATATAAGAATTTGATATCTGTTCCATCTTGGTCATCTCAAGACTTTGATCACAGCAAAGATGCTTGTCATATACCCATGTATGCAGAAATGAACACAACAAAACAGAAATATAGGTCATGGGACTCTTTTCTAAATGCTGTGACACATCCAGGTGGTGTTCCATCTGGCAAAGACAATGTAGCTTTTCAAAGTTCAGGATCACCATGTACACCACATGAAGCAGATGGGGTTCCATCAACTGCGAATGTAAAGAATGATCCAGTAGAATCTGGTACACAGGATGCAAAATCATTTGCTGAAAGAAAGGATGGTTCACATGCAATGGCATCTGCTTCTGAAACAGATACAAAACGTGCTAAACAGTATGTAGTTATTTTCTCTAGTTTCTGAAGTTATTGCTATTACAGTAATTTGCTTGGTTTTCCCGCTAATAAATGACTTGGAGGCTGCAAGTTCTTGCGGATGGTTTCATCTTCTGCTGTTCTCTTTGTTTGCTTTTCCATGCAGAATGGTCAATTGTTGGCTTTTTTAAATTTTTCTTGTTAAACTGCTTGACTGATAGCTATAGTATCAAATGCAAGTTTGTGGTGCATAACTTTTGTAATATTCCTAGAAGGATAAAAGATATAACAATTATTTGTGCACAGAGTGAAGTCTGCATTACTAAAGCTCAGTGTATGCTATTTCTTCACATGCAATGAAATTAGGGAATAAAAGAAGTTACACCATGCTTGTCCTCATATAACAAAATTTAGTGGTTTTATATTTATTTTTGCTATTTGATTCACGAAATTTTTATGCAACCAATAAATTCATATGACAAGGGAAAATTTCTGAAACACTTATAATGCAGGCAATTTGCTCAACGTTCAAGGGTCCGTAAACTTCAATACATAGCTGAGCTGGAAAGAAATGTACAAGCTTTACGGGTAAGTTTTGGCATAAGGCAATATTCTGCATGGTTTCAGGGTGATATTTACTGAAAATACATGTATGGGAAAGTTGAAAGTTCTGATTCTGATTCTTTTTATGTCAATACATAGGCAGAAGGGTCTGAAGTATCAGCTGAGCTTGAATTTCTAAACCAGCAGAATCTTATCCTTAGTATGGAGAATAAAGCTCTCAAGCAACGTTTGGAAAGTTTAGCACAAGAGCAGCTTATCAAATATTGTAAGTTCCTATTATATGAGAATTGACCAATTAGGTTTTCATGTAATGAAAGTCTTTTGTTACTTGGAAATGTCAATCTGGATACTGTGCATTTCAAGGGAGTTGTGATATGCTCACATAATCCTTGTGAAGTTACGATGCATTTTTTTTTTTATGTATTAATAGAAAAGAAACATGTTAGGTTTATCAAGGGCTTAAGGAAATGTCAATCTGGATACTGTGCATTTCAAGGGAGTTGTGATATGCCACATAATCCTTGTGAAGTTACGATGCATTTTTTTTTTATGTATTAATAGAAAAGAAACATGTTAGGTTTATCAAGGGCCTTAAACCCAGTGCGAATATACATTTGTGCAGAGAATAGACAAATGAGTTGGATTATAGATAAGTATCTCTGTCATTGGTGAAGTCATGAGTCTCCTGCAACTCTATTTTATATGTTAATGGAAGAACCAATCAGCTACGATTCAATCCCTTTCATTGCAAAATCTGACAGATACAGTATTCTTTGTTGGTCACTTCTTTTAGTCCTACAAAAGAAGTCTTGTTTCTGATTTCTTTATAGAAAAATCTCGTAAACTGATTGTGAAGTTAGGAGTTAAATGTATGATTTCAATCAAACGTGAGACTGAAATTTTGGCCCCCCTTAAAGTTCCTTTTTGGCATGATTAGTTTCATCAAATATGACAGGAATTTGTTTTATGCCCTAAAAATTTTGCAATGTGAAATTCAGTGGAGCAGGAAGTTCTGGATAGAGAGATTGGAAGATTACGTGCATTGTATCAGCAGCAGCAGCAGCAGCCACATCAGCCACAACAACAATCATCTGCTAGCCATCGACGCACAAACAGCAGAGACCTTGAATCCCAGTTTTCAGACCTTTCTTTAAAACACAAGGACACCAATTCAGGGCATGACCCCGCAACTGGTGCACTCCGAATTTAGATTTGCAGAAGCTGTAGCTATGTTCTGCCTCTACATTCAGCTGGTGTTGCCACACCTGCAACATAATTGTTTCCTTCCCATGTGCGGGATTGTGCAGAGATTTCCAGCATATATGCCCTCTCTCTGCCCGCTTTGCTCATTTCAGCCTTTTCTTAGCCTTTCCCTTTTCTGTTTGTTTAAATTAATATCATTTTATGTGCACCTGGTGGTCATTGCAGAAATCTTATTCTGTTTCAGTCAGTTGACCTACCGGAGTGGTAACTCAGCAGCTTCAAAGCTTTCAGTGATTATTATGTAACCATATTCCTCCATTGTGAATTTCCACAGCTGTGGAGTTCAGCGTATTGCAAACAGCAAATTTCTCAGGGCTGTTTGAATGTGCATTATTTGTATGGATTATGTTAAGCTAATGTTTGTTATATGATTCTAATGAAGTTCATGTTTTCTTAATCACACACGATAGCAGTGAAAAAATTGACTCGGGACAGGGTTTAGTCACTGTTATATACATTTTGGTTTGGCGGCAGAATCAGTCAGGGCTACATCAAGTTTCCATTTTGATGGGCTACTATGTCTTGCTGTATTAAATGGCATCAAGAAGATATCATTGTAGTTTTATTCATATTTTTATTGTTGTACCTGTAACGATTCATGGGAGAAGTCATCATGAGATTTAGGACACGCTTTGGAAGCAGGTGACGTTGGTTGGACCATCACAACGTAGTTAGTCAGTCTAATAGCTTATTTGATCTTGCCATAATAAAGGGAAACATGACCGTGTTTGGAAGATTTCTTTCTCCCTTGAAGGGTATGTGTGGTCAGGGGGTAACAAAGGGTGAATTTTTAATGGAAGGAAATTTCATGAAAAAAAGTATGTTTAGCCATCAGTAGAAACTGGGAAGATCCAGAGAGTTAAATTACTTTCTCTCTCACGAGTTCAATGTTACTCTAGACGTGGGTGGAGTGGCAAAAGGGCTAAATGTTTTTGCCTCGTTACTCTTGCTCAATGCTCAACAATGAAGATGCAACGACACCAGCAACGACGAGTAGAGACAACTCCGGCGAAGGTGACAGCAACAAGAACGATAGCAAGGACAATGGCCTCTTCCACTCCCAATCTTCCATCATCTGAGAGCTGGAGCTACCATCGGAGGAATGGTTGAGTATGGTCCACCCGTTGCATGGTAAAATCGGTATTAGTCTTTGCCTCTGGAAAGTGTCAGATCCATTACCAAGCCTTGGATTCAAAGGGAGTGCGGTTACTGAATAAATTGACTTGTGTAACATATCTATATATATATATATATATATATATATATATTAGACCCAATAAAAATTAGAAAGGGTTTAAGCTCTATAAAATAGTCCAAGACCAAATAGTGAACCCAAACACTAATAAAAATAGTTTAGGATTAAGAGATAGCCAATCAAGTGCAAAATAGTTTAAAGCTAAGTATAGGTCAAGTGAAAAAGAGTTCAAGCCCTTAGCCTACATGAAGATAAAAATAAAGGATCAAAACCCATGATAGCGAAACCAAGAATAGCTCAAGGCTAAAACCAAACCCAACAACATAAAACACTAAGCAAGCATGGCTATTGATAGATCTAAGCCCAATAAAGATCCAAACCCAAGAAACCTAGAATCTAGCCCAATCTATGAAGCAAGTAAAAAACATAAATAACCCTATTTGCAAGAACAGTTATGTTATTTGCACACCATATTTCCTCTACCATTTTTACACCTCATTCACGTCATCCTCTTTTGTCCATCGGGTCAACTCCATGTCGCAGAGTAGGGTTCTATCATTTCATTTCATTCCATTTGGCCATTTCATCTTCCCGCCTCACCTTGCCTCGTCATTGCTATCGAAAAAGGTAGTTTTCCTCCCTTCTTCCCTCTTTTTCGGTCGTCTCTCGGTCTAAGTTCGTCTTCTGGTCACTTCCCCTCTCCCTAGCCACCCACTGCCCCTCTCCCCAGCCATCCACTATCCCCAACTCTGTCCCTTTCTCGTGGTCGTTCCCTTTCCTTAAGCCACTGTCACATGCGTTATTTGTCATTGGTCACCGTCTTCTCCTACCAGAGGTGAAGGTGAAGGCCACTTTAACACGAAGTTTAACCGTCTAATTTGCAGGTGAAGGTTAGTTTTGTTTTTACTTTTGGCCTTTTGTTTGTTTTTTTTGGCTGTTTTGTTCCCTTCCATTTTATCTTTGTTCATTTTCTTTGGGAACGTGCAAATAAAAGAATTGTATGCAAATATGGTATGCATATAACAGAATTGTATGTAAATTTATGCAAATTTGGATAGCATAATGTGATGAAGAATGTAACCCTAAACCCTAAGCCATAAACATTCAAAAGTTGGACACTTGAAAACTTCAAATGCAAGCGCACACAATCATAAACTTGAAAAGTTGGAAACTTTGAATGTTCAAAACTTAAAATGCTGAAAAGGAGATTGTTGCAGTGTGCAATATGCAATGTGTAAACCACTTTTAACATTAAGTTAATCACTTTTGTACATGACTTAACAACATTTAACACTTAATTAAACACTTCTTAACATTGTGATGGAAAATTTTATTCAGTTAACCACTTTTAATATTATACTAACCACTTTTTTACACTGAGTTAACCATTTCTAACACTCAATTAACCACTTTTCTACATTGAGTTAACCACTTCATTCAGCTAACCACTTCCAACACTAAATTACTTTTCTACATTTAGTTAACCACTTTTTTTAGTTATCCAACTTGAACATTTCATTAACCACTTTTTAACACTGTGATGGAAAACTGCAATTGTAACATCCGCCCTTAACTTAGAACAAAATACATAACCCTAATTGTCCTAATAGTTAATATAACAATTATTGCTATTTTTTACTCTGTTTAAATTTTACTATTAAAATATAACTGTTCAACTAGAAGAGAGCACTAAAAATTATGTATGGGAACTAAGCATTAGTAAAATACCCAATGGAATAGTGAAAACTGAACAGTGACAATTTAGTAATTTTGGATTTGTGAATAGGGGCATTTATGTCTAGTAAAAAGTTAGAGATCAATAGTTAGCTAAATTGATCATTTAGTCCATTAATTTATTTCCAGTCACTTTAAAATTTGATTAGATGAGAATAGCATAACAAAATTAATATAAAAGTAACTCTTGTAGAATCTTGTAGAATGACCCAATAAGATAATGCCACTTGTAAGAATTCTATTGTCCTAGAATAAACCAATTAAGTTATGATATGTGTAAGCATATTATTAGAGGAGAATGGGCTGATGAGATGTTGACATATGAAGGCCCATGATTGGCTAAAAAATTGGCTAATGAAATTGTGACATGTGGAGTTATGTAATTGGCCAAGGGTTGGCCAATAGAATTGTGACACTTGACAATATGTGATTGGCTAAAATCTTAGTCGGGTCTTGACACTTGGAAGTATGTGATTAGCCAAGGATTGACCAATAGGATGTTGACAAATGGAAGCATGTGAATGGCTAGGAACTTGACCAATAATGTCTTGACACTTGGCAACACATGATTGGTTAGAAAAAGTAATCATGACTTGGTTAAAGAAACCAAAACAAACCATATCTAGTTTCTACTATTTGGTTCCATTTGAACCAAGATAGTCACAAGCTAACTAGAAGCCATCATGAATTGGATAAGTATAAGACTACAAGGAAAAATGTGATTGGCCAGCCTAATAAAACAAAATAGAAACAAATGATGACAACAAACTAAACAATTCCCTTAGCATTCTCAAGTGCACAGCCAACTAGAGAGATAAGAGAAAGGAAAAGAAAAGAAAGAAAATAGAAGGGAGAAGCCATGTCCACGACCAAGAGAGAGGAGAAGAAGAAAAGAAGAGAAAGAAAAAAGAAAAAGGAGGAAAAGCCATGATCAAGGGGGAGGAAGCTTGTCTTCAAGAGGTAGGGGTTTAAACCTAAGCTTTTCAAGCTTTAATCTATGTCTCATGGTTGCCTTCTATAACTTTTAACACTCTTGAATCCATGGTGGTTTTGGGGTTCTTGAGTATTGAACTTAAATATGGATGATTCATGGCAACATTGAGTAGATCTATGACTTGATTAAGTGAATTTAGCTTGATTGCTTCATGCTGTCAACCTAGGGTTTTTGTGGGTGGCTCTTTGCTAATGGTTAGATCTTGTCAAGATTGAGTAGGTGAATGCAAATCTAAGCATAACTAGATGTGATCTATGCTTATATATAATTAATTATCTTGAAAAGTGGCTTAGGCCACTACTTGATGCTCACGGCCATGGTAGGCCTTAGGTTTGATTATGTGTGTTGTTATACAAATATGTCTCTTTTATGATGCTTGGATGTGAATTATGGTTTGATACTATGTGATTTACTTAGATGTTTCTTGGATGCTTACTTAGAGTTACTATGATTGTTTCATTGACTTTAGTTTTAATTTAGTCAATATTGAATGTATAGGTGTAAATTAATGGTGATTAAATAGGTTTCCATGTTTACCTATATCTTAGGAGCTTGAAATAGATATAATTTTCTTTATGGTAACTCACGGCTGGAATAGGCATCAAGGGAAATATTGTAAATTAATAAGTAGATAAGAGTTTCTTATGATATTTTGATAATGGTTTATATGAAACTATGATTAAATAACTTAAATTAGTTTAAATATGTCACTTAGGTACTCACGGTTGTGTAAGGTTACAAAGGAAGATATGTATTAGTTAATTAGATGTGAATGAGATTCCAACATTTTTAGTGTATTTTAATGTATCTCTAAAAATTACCTAGGCTCAAAGAAGTGAAATTAGCTAAATATTACCTTGAGAGGGCCATGGCCATAAGTGATTAAGAGGCAAAGAATATGTACTTGGTTTGAATGGTGATGTACATGTATGATTTAATGAGTTAAATATATGCTTCCAATTTAAAAAATGTTAGGAGAAGGCCGTGATGCACCATTTTAGGGTACACATCCATGTAAGTCCAAAAGGAAAGGCTTTATGTTAAGTTCAAAATAAAATACCTAAGGGAAAACCATAATGTACTCAAGAGGGGAAGGTATGATCATTTTAAGGTTATGAAGAAGATGATGTGGTTTGAGTGTAGGGTGATGAGATTAGAATGTTTTATAAAGTTTAGAGTGCTTCAATGCAAGAATTGAAAGAAAAAGCTAGAATACCCAAAGAAGGTGAATTTGGTTATATTATGGCTTATATATTAGTTTCGTGCAAATGGTTAAAAGTGAGAAGAATAAGAAAGATAATCTTAAGCTTTGGTCAAGAATTACTAAATTACCTCCTATTATAGATTTATGGGCATTAAGGTAAAAGATGATATTTAATTTAAGGTTTGGTAGGTCTTATGTATGCCTAGCCTTTAGAAAGTAAGAATAAGCATTTGAAGGTTAAATTGACAGGTTTTAATTTAGGAAAATCTCTTTTGTTTAAGTATGACTCAAGTTGTGATTTCATGGTAAGATATGACAATTAAGTATTAATTTTAATGATGTATGACTATTATAATATATCTAGAATATGTTTAAGATATTTATAATATCTTTATAATATTTTAGAAGATCTTAGAAATATATTATGGAGTCAATTAGTCATCTGATTGAGAACTCCTAATTTCATTATGTTTCTTGTATTTCCTTATTTGATTAGAATTAGTAAAATATAAATAGGGATTAATGCTGTCTTTTGTATCACATTAAACAAATCTTCCTCTTATCAATCTCAATTATCTTTTCTTTTTTCTCTCTACCTAAACCCTATAATTTCAACATAGCATCAGAGTAATACCATCCACCTTGAGGGTGTCCATGCTTTTTGTTGTGTCGTGTTTTATAAAACTCCTTTATAAGTTCTCCTTTATTGTTATATTTTCCCAACCCATTCTCTTCCTATCAGTGATCATGCCAACTGTGATTTCTTTCCCATTTATGAGTCATACCAGTGTGACATCTCTTCAATGTTTGTGCTTGTCATGTTATTTTCTTCCCATTGACAATCATTCTGATGATGATTTCTTTCCCACTGATGAGTCATATCAGTGGTGATTTTTTAATATTGGTGTTCGTGATGTTATTTTTTTTCTATTGACGATCATTTCGATGGTGAATTCTTTCCCATTGATGAGTCATATCATCAGTGGTGACATCGCTTTAATACTAATGTTTGTCATGCTATTCTCTTCTCATCGACGATCATTTTGATGATGACCTCTTTTCCATTGATAAGTCATATCAGTAATGACATATCTTTAATACTTGTATTTGTCATGTTATTCTATTCCCATCGATGATCATTCCGATGGTGACTTCTTTTCTACTAATGAGTCATACTAGTGGTATTTATGCTCAAATCGTCTGATCTGCCATCTAGTCAAGCAGATCTTTAGAATCTCTTAAGTTGTTTGGGTTTACTATCTAGTTAAGCAGAACCTAAGAATCCTCACGTCTTTTAGGTCTTCCATCTGGTCAAGCAGGAGTCTAAAATCCCTTGTTCTCATGTCGTTTAGGTATGTTATTTAGTCTAGCAGAACTCTAACTCTTCAGGCTGATGATCATTCCAGTCATCTTACTGAGTTATTACTAAGTTATTTTTCTAGCAATGTTCATCTCTTCAGTGTCTCCAACATCCTGAGTTGTCTTTCAGTCATGGAGTCCACTTTATAATATCTGTATAATATTTTAGAAGATCTTAGAATATATTATGGAGTTAATTAGTCCTTTAATTGAGGACTCCTAATTTTATTATGTTTCCTGTATTTCCTTATTTGATTAGGATTACTAGAATATAAATAGGGGTTAATGTTGTCTTTTGTATCACATTAAATAGATCTTCCTCTTATCAATATCAGTTCTCTTTTCTTTCTTCTCTCTACCTAAAGCTTATAATTTCAACAATGGCCATTAAATGACAAGGTGATGTGTGGCCAATGATGTTTGGCCATTAAATGACAAGGTGATAGTAAAGCTTTGTACTTGATGAATGACCTAAGAATATGTAATTACCTTAAAATCACACTTGTATCAATTGCATTTTCACTGTAAGTAAAGTGGAATAAATACTCTAAGCTTGAAAATGATCATCAAGAACAGAAAAAATGAAAATGAGGTGATCCGGAAATATTAGAAAAGAAATGAGAAAGAAAACACCATGGAGATGATCCAAAGGCACGTGATCCATGAAAGTCTTATATGTGTCTAAGGTCCACTTGATATGGTCCACCAAGAGTGTGAATATGTTGAGTGGAATCCACCAAAAGGGTGTGGTACAGCCACTTATGTTAGGAGACGCTCTATGTCAAGGGAAAGCTCTCACTCATGATAATGGCCATTAATAATGAAAGTTAAAAGGGCCTATGCCCTAAGATATGAGACCATATAAGCAAAGATAATTTAAAGAGGGTTAAAGCCCTGTGTTAGTAAGACATGTGAGGATGTAACTGATAAGGAGTCTAATGCTTGCTAAGATAGGATAGAAAGAGTAGAATTAGTTAAATGATTGTTAGCAAGCCTAGTCATTCAAAAGTGGATCAAAGTCCAATAATTTGGTCATTTAACCACATGCTGAACTAAACTAACCACTTTTTTACACTAGATTAACTACTTACTTGGGATCATGTGGTAGTAGTGTAAAATATCTTATAATTTACTCTCATGTTGAAAGTTGCTTTATGCCATTATTTGGAAGGTCATTTGGGGTCTTCCATCACTTGGCCATTTAAAAGTGGACCAAAGTCTACTTATTTGGTCAATTAACTACTTGTTGATTTAAATTAACTACTTTTTTACACTGAGTTAACTACCTTTTTAGGATCACGTGAGAGTAGTGCAAAATCCCTCATAATTTACTCTCATATTGAAAGGTGCTTTATGACATATTTTGGAGGCTCATTTGAAGGGTTCCATCACTTGGCCATTCAAAAGTGAACAAAAGTCCTTTAATTTGGCCAGTTAACCACTTGCTAAACTAAATTAATCACTTATTTACACTGAGTTAACCACTTATTTGTGATCATGTGGGAGCAGTACAAAATCCCTTATAATTTATTCTTACGTTAAAGTTGCTTTATGTCATTGTTTGGAGGGTCATTTGGGATGTTTCACCACTTGGCCATTTAAAAGTGGAACAAAGTCCACTAATTTGGTCAATTAACCATTTGCTAAACTAAATTAATCACTTTTTTATACTGAGATAATCTCTTTTTTGGAATCATGTGAGAGTGGTGCAAAATCCCTCATAATTTACTCACATGTTGAAAGGTCATTTATGACATGTTTTGGAGGCTCATTTGAAGGGTTTCATCACTTTGCCATTCAAAAGTGACCAAAATCCTTCAATTTGGTTAATTAACCACTTACTGAACTAAATTAACTACTTTTTTATATTGAGTTAACCACTAACTTGGAATCATGGCGGAGTAGTGCAAAATCCTTTATAATTTACTCTCAGGTTAGAAGCTGCTTTATGTCATTATTTGGAGGGTAATTTGGGTGTTTCATCACTTGAAGGTGCAAGTTAAGTGGTTAACAACATGTAAAAAGTTAGTTAATAAAGTGTGAAAAGTGGCCAGTAAAGCCCCAAGAGGTTTGGGAATGACTAATGTTGAAAGTGACAGTTAAGTAGTTAACAATATGTGAAAAAGTGGTTCACATAGTGTGAAAAGTGGTTAATGAAGCCCTAACAGGTTTAGATGTTGTTAGTATTGAAGGATACATGTTAAGTGGTTAATAATGTGCAAAAAAGTGGTTAATGTAGTGTGAAAAATGATTAATGAAGCACAATGAGGTTTGGATGTGTTTAGTGTTGAATAGTGTGACTTAAGTGGTTAACAACGTACAAAAAAGTGGTTAATATAATGTGAAAAGTGATTAATGAAGCCCTAATAGGTTTGGATGTTGTTAGTGCTAAAAGATGCATGTTAAGTGGTTAAAAACATGTAAAAAATTGATTAATGTCGTGTAAAAAATGGTTAATGAAGCACAATGAAGTTTGGATGTGGCTAATATTGAATGATGCAAGTTAAGTAGTTAACAATATGCAAAAAAAGTGGTTAATGTAATGTGAAAAGTGGTTAATGAAGCACAAGGAGGTTTGGATGTGGCTAGTGTTAAATGGTGCAAGTAAAGTAGTTAACGACGTGAGAAAAAGTAGTTAATGTAGTGTGCAAAGTGGTTAATAAAGGACAACAAGGTTTAGATGTGGCTAGTTTTAAAAGGTGCAGGTTAAGTGGTTAACAGCGTGCAAAAAAAGCGGTTAATATAGTGTGAAAAGTGATTAATAAAGCACCAAAAAGTTTAGAAGTGGCAAGTCTCGAAGGTGTAACTTAAGTGGTTAATAACATGTAAAAAAGTGACTAATGTAGTGTGAAAAGTGGTTAATGAAGCAGCATGAGGTTTAGAAACAACAAATGTTGCAGGTGCATGTTAAGTGGTTAATAACGTATAAAAAAGTGATTAATGTAGTAAGAAAACTGGTTGATGAAACACCATGCGATAAGTTTACTAACTCATAACCACCGCCAATAACACCTGTTCTTCTCTTGAACCTAACACATTCCATTGATGGTAATAGTGTCCCTTTTCAAACCATTGATGATAATCTCATAATGAAAACATTTTGTTGCCCCCCTAAATAGTCACCTTTCAAACCACTTAAAAAAAAGGCATTTATAACCGATTGAACACTAACCTACAAGTTAGATATTTACTAAGAACTTGCTAGCTGGGAAAAGAAGAAGTGGTCGGAGAAGCACTGGATAGAGCGCAAATGGAGATGAATGAAGAGCAGAAATTTGAATTGAAGAGAGAGAAAGAAATAATGAGCTTTTGAGCTCCAGAATCATATTTGATATCGTTCTCACTAATGTGGCTTTACTTTTTTATACTGTTTGCAACATAGTGGCTTCAAGTTGCATACATGGTTATTTGGTGTAAAAATGGTGGAGTATTTTGGTTTGCAAGAAACATTTTCATTACAAGAAATCTCATGTGAACTATCAAGAAAAGAGCAAGGTTGCTTGTCCACATGAAACTAGTATATTTCTAGGATGATTCCCATGAATTTATGTAGAAAAAGACAAAAAAAGAAGTTTTAAGGAAGGAAGCTAGGTTGCTTGTTTGAATGAAACTAGTATATCTTTAAGAATATTCACAGTGCATTAATGGAAGAAAAGACAAACCACATTAATTAGGAAGAAGCTCACGTGAGGGACAAGACAGAAGCTTGTGTGAATATAAGATAGGAAAATAATCTTGAAATAACTAGGAAGCTCACGTGTAAGCTCCATGAAGAAGGAAAGTTTTCTAAGTTAACTAGTCAAGGTTTATCTTACATTTAATGGGGTGTAATCATGATAAGTTAAACTAAGAAGGAAAGAAAAATCAAAAGACTTCTAAGATAGCATGAATCACCCTAAGACTTAGCTTTTATGAACAAAAGACAAAAACCTTATCCTTCATGCAACCTCACATGTAACTACTAAGAAGGAGAGTAAGATTACTTGTTCATATGGAGCTAGTATATTCTTAAGAAAATTTACTATGCATTAATGAAGGAAAAGACAAAACTTGGTTCTTAACTACAGAACACGTGAGGCACTATCAAGGTGGCAAGAAGGTTTTGCAAGCAAGCTTAGTCAAGGCTTATCTTGCATTAAATGATATACAATAATGGAAAGTCTAACCAAGAAGCAAGGCATCTAAATAGAAACCAAGAAAATAGTTAGAAAGTAACTAAGTTAACCCCAAGTCATCCAAGAACCTAGTTAAAGTAACTAAACTAAGCTAACTTAGTTACTATAAACAACTAAGTATTCATGACTAAAGGGGATAAGGAGCCAAGTGGATAGCTTTTATTAGATCAAAGCAAAAGTCAAATCCCATTAATGTTAACACATGGTTAAATTTTTATTGGTGCTTAGAAAAGTTAGAGATAAAGCTTCTTGAAAGCTAGAACACGTGTGATACATCAAAGAAGAGGGGAAGCTAGCCTAAATCAAGGCTTATCTCATAATAAATGACAAGTAATCATTAAGGAAGAAATTTTCCCCCTTTCCAAGTTAGAGTGCATGGCCATGCAACCCCTACAAGAGCCTATAAATACTACTTGCATGGTTGTTCACTTACACACACACAAGAAAAGATGGGAAACTCTTGAAGTTTAGAGAGTGAGAGCTAGTGCACGTGTGCTTGTGCTTAGAGAAAGAATTAAAGATCAAAGATTAAAGATAGAGAGTAACAACACTTCTCCTCTCACTTCTTGTTCAATGATTATTGATTATGTTCTTTTAATATATTTTGAGCATTATGTTTTAATTGTTTATTGATACCTTTCCTTGAATTTTGAAGTTATTATCTTTTCTATGCTTTAAAGATGAATTTGTGCTTATGTTTTTTAGGAAAGACCATGGAAGAATATGAATTTGTAAATGGATTATGAAAGATTGATATTTATTACTAGTAGAAAAAGCTTGAAATGATCCTTTTGGGGAGGTGATCTAGAGATGTTTTGAGAAATGATCTTTAAGCAAAGGAGGTTATTTCCCAAATTTGGAAATGACCCTCAAAGATAAGGAGGTGATCTTACATGATTTCCATTTGAGGTAATGGCTATGGTAGGGGAACACCCTTGCATTGGAAATTGCTCTTCTCCACAGTGGTAAAGGTTTGGATCATGTGTAAAGTTTCAAAAATTCAAAAAGATATTGGTATACAACATAAAGAGAAAAGAGTTATTGAATAAGATTTAAGTTTGTAAAAGAAGTTATTTTCTATACTTAGTACAGTTGAGGGAACATTGCATGTTTTGAATTATAAACTGTTGTTATTGCCTACTGAGAATTTATTTCTCACTCTTTTATTGTAATGTTTTCAGATTAGGTAGCCAAGATGCTACTTATCTCACTCCTAATTGAATTTGATGTGGGTGGATGATCCTTATCTAGCCTTAGTGTGGGTGCTTCAAGATATTTATATTGCTATCCTAGATAGACAAGGTTAAAGTCTTAATGTAATTATTAAAGTTATAGAATTCATGAAGTATCAATTAAGGGCTACGTAACAGTCCTATTTGAATGTATAATTGAAATTAGATGATACTTTTGTATGGTTTGCAATTATATACTTAAGTTGATGTGAGATAATAGTCTAGTTTAACTCTTTGCTAGTTTTAATACTTAAAGTTTATAGTTTACCTTATTCTTTTGCAAAATAATGATTAAACACATAGAAACATGGTATATGAGCTCATAAGTAAAGTTATGAAGGAACTAATGACCTAACATTTGAAATCAAGTAAGAAAAATAAAAGCCATTTTCGGCCTTCTGGGAGCACCAACCTTTGAGCGCCAAGGCGGTGAAAGCCCATAATATGAGTGGTTTTCTATATGTTGGGCCCTTAAGTGGTGGGAAGTTGGCACTTAAGCGGTGGTAAGGTAGATAACTTAAGGCCCCATTTGGTATACTGTATAGGCAATGGATTATATAGTATAATTAATACTGTCTATCTTTATGTAATGTTTGGGCAAGACACCGAATAGTATTATATCTGGTCAAAATAATTTGATTTAATCTTAACCTTATAACATATAGAAATCAAATTATACTATCTCATACAATCTTATACAGTCAACTTTAGATAAAATTATTTCAATAGGATAAATTACAATATAATATCTTGCATAATAATGTATAGTATTAATTGAACGGGGCCTAAGTGTTTTCTTTACTAGTTTGAACTACCTTGAAGAGTTTCTTGTGGTTAAGATCATTTTGAGTTTTTAAACTAGAATTTGATTCAAAAGTCTAAATAGTAAAATGAATTTTTAAGAAGCGAAGTGATAGTAACTTAAATTGATACCGTAACATGTTTATAAATCATTTTTAAGCTGATAAGAGATTCATTATGCTATTGTTAAGATAGGAATAAGAAATTCTAAATTCCATAACTTTAATAGCAAGGGTTTCATTAAGGTAATTTAGTTTATCTAAAATTAACTTCTTAACTAAAATATAGTAAGCTTATAAGGGTTAAAGTTAGGACTTAAACTAGAAGAGTTTAGTGATTTAAGAGAAGGGTAGATGTGAAAGACAGATCAATTGTTTAGCAACCTCGTGGATGATTTTAATCATTCAGGTACTAATATGAAGAAACTCTTATCTTATGGAAACGAAATTGGTGATTCACTCTTTAGCTTGAGAAATTACTGTGAAAGAGAACAATTCCCATCAATTAGTAATCACACTTGTTGGATCATTGCTCCTTATAAGATCATTAAAATGTCACTGGTGTCTTGACCAATAATCTTGAAATAAACTATCCTTAACTTATTTTTACATTTCCTCATTTTTTTTTTACAATGGCAGTACGTCATTCTTTCATTTTTTTCAATTTTTTTTTATAATGGCAATACAAAGGTTTTTCCCTCAACCTAATCTGTACATGATGGGGTTGGATTATGTAACATCCCCTAAATTATGAAATATATCTTGTGCTTCGATTGTGCTTGTGAATGTACTATTTTCATGTGTTATATGTTTAAAAGCCCATTAGAATTTTAAAAAGGGTCCAAGTCATATAATAAAAGCCGATATAGGGTGATAATTAACCCTAAGTAATTATGATTTAATCTTGGGATTAAGCTTAATTAAGAAACCCACAAAGCCTAAACTATAGAAGTCTAAGCCCATAGACCCTAAAACTAAGACTATAATCAAACTTAGGGCCTAATTGCAGTGTAACCCATGAACTCTAGCTCAATTTAAGTGTCATTAGAAGATAATTAACCCAAGAAAGAAGAATAAACCCAACTCAAAGAATAAACCCAATTAGAAAATAAAGCCTAGAATAAGGCAAGACTAAAATTCAAAAGCCCAAAAGCTTGACCTAAATAATGTAAGAGAAGAAAAAGACAAAGAACTTGTCTTCTTAGTAGGCACTCACCTGAGAGAGAGTGAGAAAGAAACAAACAAAAGCAAACAAGGAAGAATCTAAGAAGCACATTGACATGAACTGTCAAACTCACTCAAATTAACCAGGCTTATAAATAAATTTGTAATATAGGACAACCTGGATCGTCTCCCAAGGATTTTTGCATATAACTAAATCACTCAATTAAAAACTAAAACAATAAACAAGGGGGGTTTTAATTCGATTAAAATTAAAGCAAGAGATAAAACGAAATTAACAATTTAAAAGCAATCAACCAACCCAGAATTGAGGTTTCAAGGACATCCGTCACTGGACAAAGAATTACTGAATCTCGTGGTTGACCCTAAACAAATCGAAAATCCCTGCATTCATATAGGAACCCTCTCTACTAGACAATGACCTAGCATTTAATCAAACTCTTGGCGTGTTCACTCATGCCATCGCACAGTGTTCACTTCAACCTGTTTCGATTTTAAGTCCCTTGGGTTAATCAACCTAAATATTAAATCTAACATTTAATCCCTTTTCCTGGATGATCAAAATACAGAAATCATAAACAAACCTCATGGGCAAACCTCATCCGCTCGGATTCAACGCACACAATCGTGTTGCTAAATTCGAGTAAAGGGGGGAAGAAAAACGGATTCAGTTCATGGATAGCACGGATCCTCTGGATTCAACAACAGAAACCTCAACTCATGGGTTGATTGAATGGAAAGTTAGCCTACCATGGCTGAGAAAAAAATAGAAAACGAAAAGGAAAGAAAAAGAAGAACAAGATGAACAAGATGAGAGAAAAGAGAAGAGGTGTAGATCTAAAATTTTTCCAAAATCAAAAGCAGCACTGTTCATGTTACCCTAATATGCTATTTAAACCTAAAACTAAACAGGGTCAGGGCTCCAAAACTGGCCCAAATTAAAAACATAACTAATGGCTTTGGTCCTAGGTAATTTAGACTCTTAATTACAAAGTTAAGCCTAATTAACTAAACATAGCTCCAGAATTTCGTGACTGACTTTGACTCCAATTTTGACTGCCTTCTTGTCCGAATTTGGCCTTCAAGCCTCTAATACTATTTGTAGCTCTTTGAGTTATCTGCAAAATGAAAGAAGAATGAGGTTAATCTGATACCTAGAACAAAAGTTATGATCAAAATACTGGAACAATATAAATCTGGAAAAATAGCACGAAAATGAATTAAATCCAACTAAAAGCCCAAAGCCCAATTTGGACCAAAAATCATTAATTATACACTAAACAGCCCTAAAATCATTAATCAGATGCAACAATTAAGTGTGATAAAATTCAATTATCAAATGCCCCCACACTTATCCTTTTGCACTCCTGGGCAAAATTAAAAACTCAAAACAAAACTAAAGAAATGATAAAACAAAAATAAAGACTAAAAGATAAACCTCTCCTTTCTAACAATTGTCAAGAATGCAAAACTTGAATAAGGAACACAAAATTTCAAAAGATCAACCAATCATGACAGAAATTTCTTCATCTCAAATTATAAAACATGGCAATCTCAATTGATGATGCTAATCACGCAAAATGGCCTCTCAAGGTATGCTCTCAATCAATCTCTCAAGTGTATAGGGTAGCAAGTGTATCACTCAAATTCTACGCAAGAAAATTGCCCTACCATAAGCTTGCTAAAATTCTACTTCACCACTACTCAAAACACATGCATGCACAAATCAAGAGGACTTATTATTCAAGGTTGTAAATGGGGCTATGGTGAAGGCCTGGAACAAGTTTAGAAATGAAAGGCTAAGCACCCAAGAAATTTAAAAAGAGCATTAGTCAAGAAACACAAAAGTTTGCTCAAAACCAACTAAATGAAATGCACTTTTACAAAACAAGTCGCCTTTTTCAACAAAACTCTTTTCCTTCTCCAAAACTCATTATTACACCAAACTTTTCTCAAATTGACTTTTTTTTTCATATATATACATTTTTTTTCAGATTTTTTACTTTTTTTTTCTTTTTTTTTATCTCTCTTATTTTTTTGAGAAAAATTCCACAATTACTTACACAAGCACAATGACCAAACTAATGCCAAATGATAATTAGCATCGGATACCTCCCCCCACACTTAAAATGTTGCACGCTCTGGGCAACCCCCACACTTAAACATAATACTAAGGTGAAACTAATGCTTAATAAATTTCCAAGGTGCGGAATAAAATGGTTTTACGCTAAGGCTTGTAAAGTGGCTAAGACAAGGATGATACAAAAAGGCACGAAAGGGGCTAACCAACGGGAATATAATGCAAGGGATGGCTATCTGGCCAAAGTGGTAAATAAAAGAAAGAAGGCCTCTATCATATTTATGCATGCCAGTGAAAAATGCAGTTTCGAAAAGAAAAAGGGCAAGTTCTAGAGAACAAAATCATGAGCAGAAAAACACACAAGAAAGAAAGAATGGCAGAAAATAAATTCCATTCACACAGGCCCAAAATCTGACAAGGGTCAGTACCAGCACGCAATCAGCATCACAAAATCAACTACCAAGTCAGATAATCTAAGAGTTGAGAAATTCAGTCCAACTAGAATGATCCATCAAAAACAAAATATCCAAGTTGAAAACTATGTACATATCAACAATTATCAAAAGGAGGGTCCAGACTGTATTATTCGCAAAATCCTGTTATTAACAATCAAAGTTGAAATTAAAAGTGCAAAGAAAAGAAAAGAAAAATAGAGAAAATAGGAAGAAGACTCCCTATCCTCCTAAGGAAGGGTACGTGGCATCAGTGAGCCTAATCTCTGCCTCCGCTGGCTGCTGCTGGGGTCTCTCATAAAAATGCTTAAGGCGATGTCCATTCACTGTGAAAGTACTCCTGGTCCACTCATCACACAGTTCTACTGCTCCAAAAGGAAAAATATTAGTAATCACAAAAGGACCATCCCATCTAGATCTAAGTTTACCAGGCATAAATTTGAGACGAGAGTTAAATAAGAGGACTTTCTGGCCCACAACAAACTCTTTTCTCAGGATTTGCTTATCATGGAATGCCTTTGTCTTTTCCTTGTATAAACGCGAACTCTCATAGGCATCCAATCTAAGCTTTTCCAGCTCTTGCAATTGCAGCTTCCTCTCCACTCCCGACTAGGTCAAATCCATGTTGCACTGCTTAATGGCCCAATATGCCTGATGCTCCAACTCTACCAGAAGATGACATGCCTTACCAAAGACAAGCCGATAGGGAGACATCCCAATCGGAGTCTTGTAGGCAGTCCGATATACCCACAAAGCGTCATCTAGCCTCTTGCTCCAATCTTTTCCGGTTAGAGTTAACAGTCTTTTGAAGGATTTGCTTAATCTCTCTGTTCGAGATTTCAGCTTGGCCGTTGGTCTGTGGGTGGTATGCTGTGGCAACCTTGTGAATCACTCCATACTTCCGTAATAAAGCATCCATGCTTCGGTTACAAAAATGAGAGCCCTGGTCACTGATAAAAGCTCTAGGAACACCAAACCTGCAGAAAATGTGAGACCTGACAAAATCTTGCAGCTGTAAAAGCTGCTCATCAGGAAAATCATCCCGAATGGAAGAGAGGTCAGAAGGATGGTGAGTGATCCGACTCAAGTGATCAGCTACCCAGTTCTCTGCTCCACTTCTATCCTTAATCTCAATGTCGAATTCTTGGAGCAACAACATCCACCGAAGAAGTCGAGGCTTAGCATCTGCCTTTTTCAAAAGAAACTTCAAGGCTGCATGGTCAGAAAAGACAATCACCCTAGTATCTAGCAGATATGACCTAAACTTATCAAGTGCAAAAACTACAGCCAAAAGTTCTTTTTCAGTGGTTGTGTAATTAGACTAGGTAGAATCCAAAGTGTTGGAGGCATAGGCAATGACATGAGGAGCCTTATTGACTCGCTGAGCAAGAACTGCACCAACAGCATAGTTGGAGGCATCGCACATCAGCTCAAATGGAAGGGACCAATCTGCTGGCTGGATCACCGGAGTTGTGGTCAAGCAGCGCTTCAAATGATTAAAGGCCGACTTACACTCATCATCAAACACAAAAAATCTGTGTCATGCTGCAGAAGGTTGGACAGGGGCCGGGCAATCTTGCTGAAGTTTTGGATTAAGCGCTGGTAGAATCCTGCATGACCAAGAAAAGAACGTACTTCCCTCACAGACGCGGGGTTGGGTAAAGCAGTAATAATATCTATCTTAGTAGGATCTACCTCAATACCCTTTCTAGACACTATGTGTCCTAAAACTATCCCTGACTCAACCATGAAATGACATTTCTCAAAGTTCAACACAAGATTGGTCTCAATACATTTATTCAAGACTCTAGCCAAACTACCCATGCATGCATCAAAAGAAGACCCATACACAGTAAAATCATCCATAAATACTTCCATGAAATCCTCTAAAAATTCATAAAAGATGCTTACCATGCACCGCTGAAAGGTTCCAAGCGCATTGCAGAGTCCAAAGGGCATCCTTCTGTATGTAAATTTTCCAAAGGAGCATGTGAAGGTAGTATTCTCTTGATCTTCAGGTGCAATATGGATTTGGAAGTAGCTTGAGTAGCCATCCAACAAAACAATAGTGAGACTTGCCAGCCAACCGCACCAACATCTGATCAATAAAGGGTAAAGGATAGTGATCCTTGCGGGTGGCCTGGTTAAGCTTCCGGTAGTCTATGCAGACTCTCCAGCTGTTCTGAGCTCTTGTGGGAATTAGCTCATTTTTCTGGTTGGCCACTACAGTCACTCCAGACTTTTTGGGAACTACCTGAACTGGGCTGACCCACTGGCTATCAGAGATGGGATAGATAATGCCAGCTTGCAGGAGCTTAGTCACTTCCTTTTTCACCACATCCAGAATAAGGGGATTCAGGCGCCTCTGAGGTTGCCTCATTGGCTTTAGCACCCTCTTCCAATGAAATTCGATGCATACACATGGAAGGGCTAATGCCAACAATGTCAGCTAAAGTCCACCCAATCGCCTTCTTATTTTCCTTCAATAATCTCAACTGCTGCTTTTCTTAATCAGGTAGAAGGTTTCTTGCCACAATGACTGGCAGCTGCTCATTCTCCTCCAGGAAGGCATATTTTAAGTTATCAGGCAGAGATTTTAGCTCCAACTTAGGCGGCTGCTCAGTAGAGGGGAGAAGCTTGGAGGGTTGCACCAATTCTGCAGCATGTACATCAGTTGAACCTGTAGTACTTGAAAATAAATTCAAGGAAGCAGAACTTTCCCTGGACTGCACAATGTTCACATTAGAATTAACATCACCAGGCAAGTCAGAATCACCACTTAAATCAGAATCACCATCACTATCTAGTGCATCACAAAAACTAGAAAAGCATGAAAATTCAGTGCAAAACAGGGCACCATTCATTATCAGTACAACCACAAACAACAGCGTCATTAACAGATGCAAAATCTGGATAATCAACACACAATTCAGCATAAACATCATCAACCACATCATCAATCACATCAATGCACAAAACTGAATGCTCTTCCCATAATGTTTCATGGCATCAAAGATATTAAAATGCATAATACTATCACCAAATTCCATGGAAAGAGTACCAGAATGCACATCTATCTTAGTCCTAACTGTTTTTCAAGAAAGGCCTCCCGAGAATAATCGAGGGTCCACTACTAGGAGACTCACCCTCCATCTCTAAAATGTAAAAATCAGCAGGAAATATTAATTCATTTACTCTAACTAAAACATCCTCAATCAGACCAGCAGGGTGAGCATTACTCCTATTAGCTAACTGGATAACAACACCAGTAGCACGCAAAGGACCGAGGCCAAGAGAATTATAAACAGATTCAGGCATGACATTTATGGAAGCACTTAAGTCTAACATGCAATCATCAAATTTACAATTTCCAATTATGCAAGGAATAGTAAATGTCCCTGGATCTTTGCACTTCTTAGGCATAGGCTGGATGAGTGCTGACACATTCTGTCTCAAGCTCACTCGCTCATTCTCCTTCAGTCGCCTCTTGTTGGTACATAACTCCTTCAGAAATTTGGCATATTTGGGAATCTGCTTGATCACATCTAAGAGAGGGATGTTAACTTCAACTTTTCTGAACATCTTTAGGATATCCTTCTCTTGTGCTTTCTCTGCCAAG
Organism: Castanospermum australe; assembly: GCA_019955255.1. Lineage (NCBI taxonomy): Eukaryota > Viridiplantae > Streptophyta > Magnoliopsida > Fabales > Fabaceae > Castanospermum > Castanospermum australe. Next base: position 159,143 of record NSJW01000044.1, read on the forward strand.
TTTTTGGATTAAAGGGCTCTCTGAAGGAAAGGTAGAGAGATGGGGGTTTCAGACTCATCATTGGCTTGCTTCAATGTTTCACTTTTCTTAGCATCAGTCTTCTCCTTTTCTGGGGTTGGTTCAACCTCAACTGCAGCTTGCTTGGGCTCTTCTAGTTGCTTGCCAAACCTTAGGGATATAGCACTGACATTCCCCTTCGGATTAGGAATTGTCTGTGAAGGAAGAGAGTTGTTAGATCCCTAGGGTTGGAGCTAGTTCAGTAATGTTGCTAATTGCCCAATCTCAGTTTGCAAATTCTGAATGGAAGACTCAGTTCTCTGCTGGAATTGTAAATTGTTCGTTGCAAGCTACTTCACCAAGTCTTCCAGTGAAGGACCACTACTGGTCTGCTGTTGTGCTGGTGGCTGCTGTTGCACTGGCTGTGGAGGTACAGACTGTTGGAAATTCTAATTGTGCTGTGGAAACTGCCTATGTTGGTATTGTGGAAAATTCTGCTGGTTCTGGTTCTGAATCTAGTTCTGGTTCTGGTTCTGGTTCCACCTTAAGTTTGGATGATCTCTCCAGCCAGAATTATAAGTGTTTGAAAATGGATTATGTTGCTGCTGATACTGTAGCTTTCCTGGAAAGACTCCTGCTGCAGCTACTGATTGGTCTGGAGAGGTGCCCTCTTGCAAAGTTGGGCAAGCATCAGTGGGGTGGAGTGGATCAGAACAGATACCACATAGTCTACTTATCTGTGGAGTGGGAGAATGCACTGTTTGTGTCACTGCCAATTGCCTTACTAATGAGGTCAATTCGTCTAGTCTATTTTTCAGTCTTTGGTGGTCTGCACTGGATGCTACTGCTGGTTTCTGGGCACTGTGATATTGGATTGGGGGTGCTTGAATTGAGAACACCCCACTGCTGGTTTCTCTAGTGGCGAATTGTTAGGAATTAGCTGCCATGTTTGCTATCAATTCTCTGGCCGCAGCAGGTGTCTTATCAACTAAAGCTCCACCACTGGCTGCATCCACCATATTTCTGTCCATGGGTAACAAGCCTTCATAGGAGTATACTATCAGCAACTGATCAGATATCTGGTGGTGTGGACAGCTTGCACATAGCCTCTTGAACCTCTCCCAGTATTCATGCAAATTCTCTCCATTTGCTTGCCTTATGCCACATATCTCGTTTCTGATTGCAGTGGCTCTTGAGGCTGGGAAAAAAACTTCTCCAGAAATAATCTCTTCATGTCGTTCCAGCTTCCAATGGATGAGGGTTGAAGGTAGTACAGCCAGTCCTTAGCTCCTCCATCTAGAGAGAAAGGAAAAGCTCTCAATTTAATCTGCTCCTCATCAATTCCTTGTGGTTTCATTGTGCTGCAAACCACATGGAACTCCTTCAAATGCTTATGTGGATCCTCACCTACAAGACCATGAAACTTGGGAAGCAAATGGATAAGACCAGATTTAAGCTCAAAGTCAGCATCAAGATCAGGATATTGGATGCACAAAGGTTGATAGTTAACGTCAGGTGCAGCTAATTCCTTTAAAGTTCTATTTTCCATGCTCTCAGAATTAATGAAACTATCACTAGAATAAGTAAAATCTACACTGTTAGAAGAATTAGGAAAATTAACAGATGGAACAAAATCAGAATGCTCAATATGCTGAATATGCTCGGATTGAGGATCAAGTTCAGTAACAATCCTATGACTTAGCCTAGAAGCCCTTCTAGCAACATACAATGTTCTCTTTATTTCAGGATCAAAAGCAATCACGTCATGTGCATTGCTACTACTCCTAGTCATACAGCATAAGGCATAACAGGCAAAAACACTAACAGCATACAAAATATGTAAATTACACTAAGAAATTAGCCAAAATAAAATCAGAAACACTATCAAATGAATTTTAAAAATTATGGGGACCACCACATTAAAATTCTAAAATGTATTTTTGATTTTCTATAATTTTTTTTGGCAATTTTTAAAAATCACGAAAATAAAAAAAATTTAAAAAGTGGTCTAAAAGATGGAATTTAGCAAGAAAACTCATACCAGATGAAGGAATTTTGAGATTTTGACACCAGATTAACCCTAAAGAGGTTAGTTTTTCTCAGGATGGTGGATAAACTTTGGATACCAAGTCTCAGCACCTAACTCCACAGGTTAGTCCAATTATGCGACACTTTCGACACTTTCAACACTACTAAGCTACTCTACTCTACTCAAGTGTGGAAAAAGGAGCAAAATGAAACGCAGCTACTCTACTCTAATCTACTGTTAATATGCAATAATCAAGATCAAAAGAGCAATGCAAAAATTTCTCGGCAACGGCGCCAAAATTTGACGTGAACTGTCGAACTCACTCAAATTAACCAGGCTTATAAATAAATTTGTAATATAGGACAACCTGGATCGTCTCCCAAGGATTTTTGCATAGAACTAAATCACTCAATTAAAAATAAAATAATAAACAGGGGGGTTTTAATTTGATTAAAATTAAAGTAAGAGAAAATTAAAGCAAGAGATAAAACGAAATTAACAATTTAAAAGCAATCAACCAACCCAGAATTGAGGTTTCAAGGACATCCGTCACTGGACAAAGAATTATTGAATCTCGTGGTTGACCCTAAACAAATCGGAATGCCTGCATTCATATAGGAACCCTCTCTACTAGACAATGACCTAGCATTTAATCAAACTCTTGGCGTGTTCACTCATGCCATCGCACAGTATTCACTTCAACCTGTTTTGATTTTAAGTCCCTTGGGTTAATCAACCTAAATATTAAATCTAACATTTAATCCCTTCCCTTGGATGATTAAAATACAGAAATCATAAACAAACCTCATGGACAAACCTCATTCGCTCGGATTCAACGCACACAATCGTGTTGCTAAATTCGAGTAAAGGGGGGAAGAAAAAACGGATTCAGTTCATGGAGAGTGCGGATCCTCTGGATTCAACAATAGAAACCTCAACTCATGGGTTGATTGAATGGAAAGTTAGCCTACCATGACTGGGAAAAAAATAGAAAATGAAAAGGAAAGAAAAAGAAGAACAAGATGAACAAGATGAGAGAAAAGAGAAGAGGTGTAGATCTAAAATTTCTCCAAAATCAAAAGCTGCTTTTCATGTTATCCTAATATGCTATTTAAACCTAAAACTAAACAGGGTCAGGGCTCCAAAACTGGCCCAAATTAAAAACATAAACTAATGACTTTGGTCCTAGGTAATTTGGACTCCTAATTACAAAGTTAAGCCCAATTAACTAAACATAGTTCCAGAATTTCGTGACTGACTTTGGCTCCAATTTTGACTGCCTTCTTGTCCGAATTTGGCCTTAAAGGCTCTAATACCATTTGTAGCTCTTTGAGTTATCTGCAAAAAGAAACAAGAATGAGGTTAATCTGATACCTAGAACAAAAGTTATGATCAAAATATTGGAATAGTGTAAATATGGAAAAATAGCACGAAAATAAATTAAATCCAATTAAAAGCCCAAAGCCCAATTTGGACCAAAAATCATTAATTACACACTAAACAGCCCTAAAATCATTAATCAAATGCAACAATTAAGTGTGATAAAATTTAATTATCACACATGCAAAGAGATAAAAAGTAGTGTGAACAAAACATAAAATACTGATGAAAGAAAGGAGAAGCATCACGTGGAGAGCTAGGGAAAGAGTTTTGGTCCTCCAAGTTAACTCAAATTCAAAGATAAGACTCATTAATTACAAGTAATCATGGTTGGCCTAACTAGAAAGTAAGGAATCTAGTTGAAATTTAATGAAAAAGTTAAAAAGTAACCAAGTCAACCATGACTCAAAAAGGGAAATCTAGTTAGAAACTAACCAAACTAAGTTTGAAAAAGTAACTAAGTAATGATGAACTTAGAGATAACTAAACATGTGTAATCACCCTAAACAAGCCAAGTGTAAAGATAAGCAATTAAAACATAAGACCACATGGTCTTGAACTAGAAAATTCTTCCCCTTTCCCAAGCAACAATCATGTCACACAGACCCACACAAGATGCACAACCATGCACTCCCATGAGCCTATAAATACTTCAACCCATGCTCCTCCAAGACACACACCGCCCTAAAGCAATAGAAGAAACTTGAGAGTAAGAAAGGAGAGTGCACATGTGAAGAACTAGAAGGAAACTCTTGAAGTTTCAAGTTCAAACAAAGTGTAGGAAATATCAAATCTTCTCCCAAATCTTCTCTATTTCATGTGTTCTTATTATTATCTTGAGTTGTTCCTCACTTCTTTCTCTATTGTTCTTTATCTTCTTCATGAACTAGTGAGAGAATGCTCTACTATGCTTCTTTTGTATGAAATTTCTATTTTGAGACTTGTAATTGTATTATGAATAATCAAAATAATGTTAGCTATGTTACATTACCAATTAAGTTAGAAATGATCCTCTTAGGGAGGTGATCATGATAAATTTGAGAAGTAATCCTTATGAGGGGTAATCTCACCTAATCTTGGAAATGATCCTCAAAGGAGGTGATCCCACATGATTAAGGTCACACCAGTGACAATGGCAAGAGAACACCCTTGCAAGTGAAAAGAGCTTTATTTCTATGTTTCTATCATGTAAGGTTTTGTAAATGAAGAATTGATAAATTGATAATCTAGCATATGCAAGGAACTCATTGAATAAGAGAAAGTTGAAGAGGAGAAGCATTTTTTGTATATGATACAGTTGAAAACATTGCATGATTTTTAAACTTAATTGTTGATGTTTCCTACTGAGATTATTTGTCTCACTTTGTATGTGATATTTTCAGATTAAGTTCAAGATGCCTTATGTCACTATTGTAGTGGAAATAGAAGTTATTTAGATTGATGTGTCGAGGGTAGACCCCGTTCGTGTCATACAAGACATATGAGTCATCCATTTTGATAACTAAGGAGGTGGTGTAGTTTAGAACTGGGTTATGATGCACAATGTAACTTGAAAGTATCACCTTATGGAGCTTTTTGTATAATATCACTAACTCACTTTTTGATTGTAAAATAGATGTAGGTGATACTATATGTAACCCGTAGCTTTTGTATAACATGAAATAAACTTAGTTTGTTATAATCATGAGTTGTCATATTGATTACTTCTTATGACCAATTGTTATAATTCCAAGATCAAGTATAGTTAAACCCATCAAAACCTAATCTAACTTTTGTAAAAGAAAGTTTAATAGAAATTAGAACAAAGTGCCATAACTACAATATAATATAGAATTCAAGAAAAATTCGTGCAGTATTCTGCTACTTGGGTAGTTAGGCACCAGCCTCTAGGGTGCCTAGGTTGTGCCTCACTGCATTCTGGGCGCCTGGGTACAAAAACTAGACACCTGGGTAATGGTGCCAACACCTAGGTAGTGGGACTGAGCACCTAAGCGTGGCCAACACTAGCGCAGGGTTCAATTTTGATCCTTGGGTGCTTAAGTAGTGGAATCCTAACGCCTAAGCGGTGGATGGGCAGAGAAGATGTATTCTTTTGCCTTAAAAGAAACCAACAATTAAGGTTTCTAAATTAGATTTTAATTAAGCTAAAGTTTAAAAACCTAGAATCCTCATATGGTTGTATAAAAATCCAGTAAGAAACCCAAGCATATAAGGTTAAGTTTTGAACTCCAATAAGTATGGATTTGAAATTTGTGTGAAATCACTTCATTGAAAGATCTTAGATTAATCCAAGTTATCATTAAGTATATAAAAGCCCTAAAATAATTTGCATCTAGCATAGTTTAATTAGGATAAGTTTAAGGATTTTATCTCAACTATTTATACATAAAATGTAAGTTACTTTTAAAGGTTAAATACTTAGATACAAAGATTAAAACAAATTCTTAGATTATGAGCTAATTTAACTTAACTATATTCATTAACTTATCTAATCGTGCACAAAGAAATTTAACCAGATAAGCATATAGCACATTACCTTTAAAGTGAAGCGTTACAAATTAGGTTGAACGTACATAGAAACAAAAAAGCTAAAATGAAAGTTAAAAAAATCCAAATAACATATTGAGAACCACCACCAGTATGATGTCAAATAATTAGTACCTTGTTACTCACTTTAAGAACCGCATTGATCAACCAGTAGGTAAACAAATATTCACCAGTCCCACAGGACAAGTTAAAATGTTAGAATAATTGTCCCAACCTTTTATTCCCAAACAAAATCAACCCATATTAGAGAGACAACATTAATTTAAACATAAATTCATGGATACTTGGTACAAAAATTTATATAAATGTCACACAGTACTAATCATTCTACATTTGGCAGGAGTGTTTCTTTACGTGCGTAATGATCCGACATTGACAACCATACAAATGAAGCAACATATATTAAAGAGAGGACCACAATAACAGGTATGATCCAAGCTCAAAATTACGAAAATATATCATTTTCTCATGCTTCAAATCAATTCTTTTGAGGAATTGGTGCATATAAATTGATCAGCAGTAGTAATCAAATTAGACAACCCTATATAGCTGCCACAAACCTTTCCTTTCTGTCATTCACCTTCTCCTACATAATCACTTGAAATGGAAAATTCAAATCCTCTCTCTGAATAGTCTCTTATGAAACTGCAGTTTGTACGAGTTTAGAAGCCGCATCTTGCTTACCCAGATTCCTCAAAGTGCATTTCATTAACACTCATGTGTGCCTACGTCTTTTAGCATTGTCCTCTGTGAACAACTCCCAATTACGATGATCAAGGTTGCTCAAGTCACTAAGGTCTGCAATTGCCAACAAGTACTGAGTAAGCTTCACAAGCTCCTGATCACTATCTCGGTTAGCATGAGCCTTCCTGAATGGTTTAATTGTCAAACCATTCTGTGGGTTCATCACAAAATTTCTTCGAAGATCATCAAACATGATAGTGTTTGAAGCATTGTAGAACTGAAATAAAATAAGAAACCATCATCAATTCAGCTAGCTGATGGTTGACTGTAGCAAAAAATTCAAATAGTACTGGAATAAATTAAAAAAAGATAAAGTAGAGTACAATAATTCAGTTCGTTAAATAGTTAAATTTTGCAATTTCTTTAACTTAAAAACAATATACTCCATATACCACGTAGGTTATTATCCTCACATGCTTTAAATATTTTTTTAGGTTTTCAGGAAGATGACATTGCAGCAGTAGTTTGTTTGGGTGTTTGATAGGAACCACTTTCAGATATCAAAAGACCGGATGGGAACCTAGAATTGACAGGTTCTGAAACTAGAAAACTAGAAGGAAAATACACAAAAAGAGCAGATAGCCCAAGCTTTCGAGAGGGTTGGTCTCTCCCGCCCCAAAATCCTTACTCAATTTCTACCTCCCTCGCACTTGCTATCTTTTCCCCATTATATTCTGCTTTTCCACAACCGAATTTTCCCTTTTTTCCCATTACTCCTTGCCAGCTCAGCCTGAGTATTTTCTTTTATTTCCCATTCTGCCCCTCTTCTACTTCTCATCCCCTTCCTTGGCATACCCCTCTATAGTAGGAGTCTATCAGTGTCTTTTTTCTCCTTGGATAAAAAGTAAACTATCAATTTGGCTGTAGATGGGTAAATATAATACAAATATGCTAATAAACATTAACATAATTCTATTTCCTTAAAGAAGATGCCTGGAATTTATACCTCAGGGAACTGAGCCCAGATCAAACCTAGTGGCTTGCAATCAAAGACACCTCGAGAAGTAGACTGAACGGTGATCATTGCTAGGTGGTCAAGAAGTGCGGTGACTTTGTAGTTAGGATTGTCCAGAACTCCAAGTTGTCCCATCTTCAGGTTAATCCACTTCATGCTGCAGGAAGTGCACCATTACACGAAAATGGTAAAAGTAGAGTTCATATAACAGTTTTCCTAAGAAAGATAAGATAGATTTGACTCCAGACATGTTATGACAATCTTCAAAATGACAATAATGATGCCTATATGGTTTCTCTGTTGTGCAAAAATTTGCAATTATTAAAATATGATCTTTTTCTTTTGTTTTGTTTTTTTTTTTTAATAGTTTTTGTGCGCATGTGTGTGTGTCTGATAGAACTGAAAAGTATAGGTACTTTTGTATTGATTTCCCGAGTAAAAGTCTTCTCTGCTACTGATATCAGAGATCAGATAAAGGAAAAGGTTCACAAGAACTCTCAAACATGAAAGAAAATACAAGATAACCCAGGCTTTCGAGAGGCCTGGTTTCTCCCTCCCCAGTCTCCTTACTCAGTCTATTCATATCCTTTTTCTGGTTCCCTCACTTCTCTTATCCGCTTCCTGCTAACCAAATACCACTTGCATCAGATGCTATCAGCTGCCACGTGTGCAGCATATTGTTACAAGAGGTCACACATCCCTCATTGTCTACGTGGTTTAGATCCCCTGCTACCTCCACCCATCTTCCTAAAATACACCAGGTGGGTGCCTAACAGTATCATTCATGGTTCAGTATCATCTACAGATGTCTACACAGTTATTCTACCAAAATAATTTCATAGGAAATATACAGGTGGGTAAGAAATAATAGAGTAAATCGCACCTGGTTGCAGACCATATCATAATGTCATACTCTGAATAAACTGATGTAAGAAACTCATGAAGGTCTGCAGAGGATGACAACAGGAAGGGCCTTTTAAACAAAAAAAAATTGAAAGCAAGCAAAAAGTTGCCATGAACAGAACACTTACAAGGTCTCATAAGCTCAAGAGGGTTCTCTGCTGTGGAACGATGATCAAATAGGGTGTAATCAATATCCAGAACAAGAAGTTTCTTTCCTTTCCGACATGGATTTTGAAGCTCAATCTGTAATACGAGGTAAGACACAAGGAAGAACATTGACAAAGATATGAAAAAAGGATTAAACAGGAAATTAATATTCTTATATGTGATAAAGTACATGCACTGATAATGGATTGCATCACTGTCCAATCTTCTGGCAAAAGAATATTCAGGTGGTAAAACTATGGCCCAAATATTTGCTTGTTTAATAACCATTTATAGCTATGTAATTTGAACGATTTAATTACAAAAAGAAACACCAAAAGAAGCTACATAATTGGCAAACAAAACGTAAGTCATTCTGGAATGACATAGCATTGAATGATGAAATTCAATAACTCTATTCCCAATGCCTTCCATTTTGGTCCTTAAATTGTGCAGCCCATAATAGAGGCAAATCAAATAAGGGGCAAAGACCCTCAAAAGGTACAATTGCAGAATCTTCCCAATTTTAAGTAAATGCTGAAAATAAAAACTGAAAGAACAAAAATGTATGGTCGGGAATACAATAATTAAATAAGTAATATAGATTTCCCCATTTCCCTCATACAGTTTATGGCAGATCACCCTTGAGATACTTCCACAGCCTGCTCTTTAATGTCAGAAAGTAAGCTCAAGCCTTAAGAACAAAGAATGAAAATATATATTTATGACTGTATGTGTATGTATATATGAAGAGATAGAGTGGGCCAATCCAATCTCATTTTATTAGCAGATATTACAAATCGTTATCTTTTATATACATTATGCATTACCCTGAGTCAACATTTTATTTAAATTCCTTGGCCATATCTAAAATGATTCTATAGAAGAATGGAAGTAAAATCAATGGACAACATGACTTAGAGTATTCAAAAGCTTCAATTGATTTATTTTCTAGCAAATCAGAAAAAGTGATTGATATCCAGAAAATGAATCACCTCTATAATTGGAAACCTGAGCAGAACCCGCCTCACATTTCAATAATAAAAGGGAGAAAGCATAGAATAAAGATACTTGAGAAAGACAAGAGACACTACAGAACCGCTAGAAGCAGTGCCAGTGACTGCAACAGCAAACCAGTCTCTTCGTCTTTGTGCGTAGGGCAACTTTAAAGCCAAAGCAAATTAATATCACAATTTGAGGCATTAGTTTTGGAGCAAAACATAGAAAGAAGGCCTCTATCAGTATAGATAATGTAACCAGAGTAACATAGTTCAGTAGGTTAGTTGAAAGCAAGAAGCAAACTTCATTTCCAGCAAACCCATTTATAGCATTCTGAGTTCTAACTTGAACAGAGGTGGACCTTTTAAGCCCTTGACATAACTAAATCTCTCAATGTAATCAAGGTGGTTTTAAATTTTAACTGTGGCTTCCTACAGCCCGAATTAAGTACATTAATGTATGGAAGTTGATAGAATTTTAACACATTGCACACCCCTCCATATAAAGAGAAGGGGGACAGCAGAAAGAGAGCCCCCCCCGGGGGGGGGGGATTCTTTCCTAATACTCTCAAGAAGATCTCAATGGCTTAAATTTAATATTAATTTTATCATTTAAAATTATATATTCAATCCAACGGCTGAATTTCTCCCTAGGGTAGTGGAATACAAAAGAGGATTTACCAAACTAAACATAGGCTTCATTTACCTTCAATTTGAGGGCACACATTTATTTATAAAACAACAACAACAGCAATCTAACATATGAAAGAACCTCTGATCATTATGGAATTACCTTGTATTGATTTACCCGTCTCCTCAACTTTTGCTTGTTGACTTCCATGTCTTTGATGTCTACAGCTTCTTCTTGACCGAGCTCAAAATCGTCAACAATCTCAGGCGCGTCCACTGGATCAACAATTAGCTCTTCTTCAGTAGTACTGCAAGTTTAATCCCTTTCAATAATACATGTTGAGAAATGAATTATGTTCCAGAAAGGGATATTCCCCTTTAGTAACAAAGTCTAAACCCCCTTTGCTTTTGGAACATGCTTGTTAACAAAGCCGTGATTCATTTCCATTGGGCCATAACATCACAAACACAAAACCCCATTTTTCATTCTAAAAAATTTCCAGGAAAGTTTCAAATTTTACTTGTTAATGATGTGGAGAAAGAAGAAAGGGAAATACCCGATCATGGTCATCTTGAAAGAGGACTTGAGAGGGAGTTGCGAGAGCAAGAGCGAGTCGTTGGCGAGTTTGGAGCCGACTTTTGGGTAGAGAAGCTTCTGGCGAATGGGCAAGACGTTGGTGAGCTCGCAGATTCGGCGCTTCAATTCGCCGACAGTGTCATCCCCGCAGACTCGGACAGTGTACTCCTTCCCGCTCCACTTCAGTGTGAGGGTCAGCTCCTCCTCTGAAACCGACGATGTTGATGCTGTGGAAGCCATGGCTGAAGCCTTAAGCTGCTCCTCGCACCCACTCTTCCTTTGGCCCACTGTCCGCACTTCTGTCTACAAATGAAATTCCGCAATCTTTTTATATATGTGTTTGTGATCTCCAAAAATAAGTTTCGTACGCTTACTTCTATAAATAATTTTTTAAAAAAAATTTAATTTCATCAATTGAACAGGTGAATTATATAATATTATAATAATAATTATATATATTAAATTTAAAATAAATTAAATATGTATAGATATTTAATTTAATAATTAATATTTAATTATATTTTAAAAAATATATTAAAGTTAAATTATTTTCTCCTTCACTATTATTTTAGCTTTGAATTTGTGCAAAGACTACAAGAACACAACTTGCACAAATTTTTTAAAGAATTCAATTAAATACAAAAGGAACAAGTCTTACATGCTCTATGCGCTTTACACTTAATGGTTCAATTTACTAAAAAACATTTCCTCTAATAATACAATTTGACTGCATTAGATCATGTCATAGTGTGTATGATTTATGTATATTACAACTAATAAGAATTTCCTATGTTTCTAAAGTAGCTTTCTTAGTTTCTAATAGGTTTTAAATAATACTAAAAATGATAATCTTTGCATACAAATATGTGCATACAAAGAATTGAGCGAGAGGCCATTGCAAGAAAAATAGAGATTGAAAGCATGGCAATTTCTAAGGAAAGAAAAGGGACAAAAGGAAACTATGGCAGGAGAAACCATGACAAAAACAGACCCAACGCATACTTGATTTCATGGTTCGTGGCTAGATGAAGTAGTTGCAAAGAAAAGGGAATGAAGTGATGGTGAAAGGGAAGGGGACTAGCAAAGGAGCAAAAGGATGACTGGATAACTAGCTACTTAGGGGAATGAGACAACGGATGGAAGCCTGAGAAGTGGAAGGGGAAGGGGAAGATGCTTGTGCGGGAAAAATGGGAGAAATTAAGTATTAAAGGAGAAAGAAGGAGAAGTGCACATTTTAATTAGTTTTTTAGTTAGAGATAGATGGAACCATTCCATTCCTAAACAAATTTTTAATATTCCATTCAATTAGAGATGGAAATGTTCCACCTTTGAAATAAAAATTTAAAAAATTAAATAAAAATATAATAACAATGGTTTAGTTTCATCTCTATGACAAAAATAAGGAAAAATTAATTTTATATTCAGTGATAGAATAATTTTACCTCTAAATATATGCAGTTTTTAATATCTTAAATAAAATAATTAGTGACAGAATTAAAGACAGAATAACATAGAGATGGAATAGTTCCATCTCTAATTTCATCTCTAATATTAATAATTGATTTTCTTGTAGTTTTGTGTACTTTGTCTCCGGAGATGAAATAAATTCCATCTTAAAATCTACATTTTCTAGTAGTATTCATAGTAGGATTGAGGTGGGGAGTTTCCAACCATTTAAGCTCAAGGTGGCTGGGCAAGTATGATGTTTTCATCGATTTATTTCGTTTGGGAGTTGTATTATTTGGAGTTCTTCTCTTTGGGCCTCTAGATGCTGCATTTTTTCAAAGAGGGATGAGTGGTTGTCGGTCTTATGAATGATTGTTTTTGTAGCCCACAAGAACATAAGAAACTTCTTATCCTTTTTCCACTTGCTCCCAATTTTGGTTATGGGTCCTTTTTTTTTTTTTTTGGAGTTGCTTCTCTCAAGATGCCATTGTGGTAGAAAAGGTGGGAAATTTTGTTTTATCAATTTCCCACAAAATGTATACCATTGTTATGCTCCAATTCATTCTTCCATGGCCAAGGCAGCTTTTGGCTTAAATATCTGAATGAAATCATTGAGGGACCTGCAAAGAGGACTCCAATAATCAAATAAAAAGATGCTTCAAGAAGAATGTACACATGATAGGTTGATCTTTTGGAAGCACCATATGGAGAGATTGGCCACTGCTTGTAGCTTTGGATGAATGGTCCCTCAATGGGGTGTTCCAGCATGACATAAGAAAAAGAGTAAAATTAATTTTTAATCCTTGAGAAGTGCATACTTTATCAATTTAGTCATTTAGGGATTAATTTTATCAATTGTGTCTCTCACTCTTTAAACCCTCAATAATATGGTCCCTCTATCCATTTCACTATAACACCATTAATGGAAAGTGTTGACATGTCAATGAAGGATGATGTAGCCTTGATAACTTTGTCAAATTACTTCAAAACTACATCGTTTTGCCCTTTCCCAGTAACCCTATTTCAAAATTCTCCCTTCCCCTTCGTGCCCCTCCCCTTCTCCCCCATTCTCATGGCCCTCTCCTCCCAAAATCCGCCATTCCTTTGCTTGGAGCTGTAGCTAGAGTTCTTCAATGCAACCTATAGGTAAGTTGAAAGGTTGAAGACTGCCAATGATTAGTTGGTATTGGTTTGAAGGAAAAGAAAGCTTAAACATGTGAAGCTTTAAAAGTTTGTAGCTTCACGTGATGAAGCTTTGGTAAGGATCTACACTCCTTTGTTTTTCTCTGAAAAAATATCTTATATGTTAAAAGAAAACAAGGAGTGGCATGGCTTTAGCCTGTTCCACTAAACAATGGAGATAGAAAGGAGACGAAAAAAAATGAAAATACAATATAGAGCAAAAATGAGTGGTTAGTATACCTTTGAGTTCTTTCCTAAGATTGAAAATTTGGTAGAGTGGAAAAGAAGATCAAAGGTATATTGAGAGTAAGGGTGAATCACTTTCTCTCTGGTTTTTTCTTCCAAACATGTCTCTTTAATTTTCTAAAATAGGAAATTGTTTTCTTTCCCTATGGTGAACTCTATTTCTAGTTCTCCTCCCCTCTTTTTTTTTTTCTTTGGTTGGTTTTGATCCCCCTTGTGGTTTTTACTGTGAGCAAGGCAAAGCATAAGCCATTTCATTGTAAGGCTCTCCTTTTGTCCATGTAGATAATGTGACTAATTTGATGCCAAGGACCAAAAGTATGCTTCCCAGATAGTGCCGAAAGATGCAGCATATTAGACACTAGGCTTGTTGACCAAATCTCTCTATTCTTGTCCTTTATAGAATATGTTTTTGGTATATGCAAATTGTTTCTTTTGCATTACTTTTTAGTATTTGACTTGCCATTCCTTCTTTCATTTACTAAATTTGTTTGTATCTACATACCATGATTGCAAGTTATAGTTAAGGGGAAGAATGAATAATAGATTTGGTATAGGCTAACTCAAATAGACTCTGAAGAAATGGTAGGTCAAGGGAAGATTAGGGAATCAATTGTAATTCTAAGTGAAAGAAAGGGTAGATATTGGGAGGACAGAGCCGTGGGATGGGGGAGAAGGGGAGGGACATGAAGGGGAAGGGAATTTATGAAACAAGGTTACTTGGAGGGGCAAAATGATATAGTTTTGGAGTGATTTGGCAAGAGTTATTGATGCCACATCATTCTCTCATTGACATGTCAACACTTTCGTTAACCATGTAATGGTGAAATGGATGGAAGGATTATAATCTTGGAAGGAATGTCAACGAGCCTCATGGGGGCAAAGAGTACTCTTCTCGTTCTTGCCCCCATACATGGGCACTCATTTATAATCTTTATAAGGAAACGGATATCTATAGATATTCATGGGTATTTAATAATTTAAAATAAAATTTTAAAAATCACAAATTAAAAAGCATAAATTGTTAAAATTTAGCATCATATATTACAATTTTATCTAACAATTTAAAATACGTATAAAATTAAAATAATATATCAAAAATAACATAAAAAATTCAATTATGTTTTGTAATAATCAATTCACATAAAAACTTATTATTTGAATGATACAATTTTTTTCTTTTTATCATTATGAACTCATTCAATAGAAAAATTTCATTGTAAGATAATAAGAAAATATAAATTTTTATATCATCTCAAAGAAAAAGAGAAAAATGATCATAATATATGTAGAATGTCAAAATAAGAAAAAATTCGTGAGTATCGTGGGTACCTATGAAGCAGATAGTATGATCCCTACCTCATCCTCATTTATTAAATGGATATATGTCTCCTACTTGTCGCGGGTAATCCCCGCAAGTGTGGGTACTTTTACATTTCCCAATTATTGCGAATTTGAAAATTGAGAATCATAATTGATAAAATTATTTCCTAAAAAACTTTAGCACAAAACCATGCAGACAAGGGTGGATGACATCCAAACCTTACAAGAAACTATATTGCAAAACAAATGCTACTCAAAGAAACCTAATCTCCACAAAAAATAAAAGAAATCATTTTATATATATATATGGAGATTGCTCAATCCTCTCATTATATTTTACATCAGTGAATGTTAGCAAGCTTCACATTTTCATTTGGACAATAATGTCATATTTTTCTATTTTTAATAATAAAAAATTTAAAAATATTTAAGACATTTTATTAATTTCTCTTCTTCTCTTTTTTTCAATTATTATTTTTTTCTTCTTCTTTTTTCTCAACTTATTATGGAAGAGAAATAGTAACTAAAAAAAAAGAAGAGAAATAATGATTGAGAGAAAAGAGGACAAGACATAAAGAAAATATTTGAAATACCCTTGAATTTTTTGTTTTTAAAAATAAAAATATAGAATTTTATCCATCCAGTCATTACATTGAAAGTTCTATGAAATAAATTAAGTTTATAAAATTATATACAATTTAAAAATTTATTGATATTTTATCGCAATACTTTATTTTACGTATAATATGTATTAAAATATAAATAAATATCGACTACTACATGACATATTTATGAATGTCTAATTTATTTAAAATTTGATATGCATTATCATTAAAATAATTACATAATTTAATAGTTAGATTAGTTAAATTGACATGTTATAAAAAAATTATTAGATAGTGTAAGTATTCAAAATTTATACTACTAGATATAAGTGAATCTCCACATCTATGTATATATATATTAGTAGAATCCACTTACTTTAAGAGTACTTCTTAATACATTTATTACGAGTAACTTTTTTTAAACATTGAACCTTACTAATCTAACAATCAAAATAAAAGTTTTCATGAAGTTGATTACGTTTATAAAACTTCATAAATTTTTAAAATTAATTGATATTTCTATTAATAATGTTACGCAAAGTGATAATTTTCTATTAAATGAATTTTTATACGACAAAATTCACCATGTGCTTGTGGGTCAGTGTTTTGATAGAGCCTATGTGAAAGTGATGAGCATGGTAGTTGAGTCACTTGAGTATTTTCTTATGCATTTTAATATTGTTTGTCATAATTGAACTACGCAAACAGATATTATTATAGTGAAAATTAAACCACACAAACCGAAATTGGTGGTTGTGTACAATATACAATATATAAACTTTGTTTATTCAATTTATACAACTATCTCTAAATGTTGCACATTTTAATTTTAAGCTTGTAGAGGCAGGGGTAAGTGTAATATCCTCTCTTTCTTAATTAAGCTATTGATAATTATTACTAATTCCAAAATTTAAGAGTAATATTATGTACAAGTATAGATTTTATAATAATAAGAAAATTTTAATAACTAGATTGAATTAGAGTAAATTATTTACACACTAGATGAGATTTGATAATTGAATTTTATCACACTTAATTGTTGCATTTGATTAATGATTTTAGGGCTGTTTAGTATGTAATTAATGGTTTTTGGTCCAAATTGGACTTTGGGGTTTTAATTGGATTTAATTCATTTTGGTGCTAATTTTTTAGATTTACATTGTTCCAGTATTTTGATCATAACTTTTGTTCTAGGTATCCGATTAACCTCATTCTTATTTCGTTTTGCAGATAACTCAAAGAGCTACAAATGGAATTAGATGCTTGAAGGCCAAATTCGGACAAGAAGGTAGTCAAAATTGGAGCCAAATTTAGTCACAAAATTTTGGAGCTATATTTAGTTAATTAGGCGTAATTTTGTAATTAGGAGTCCAAATTACCTGAGACCAAAGCCATTAGTTATGTTTTAATTTGGGCCAATTTTGGAGCCCCTGACTTGGTTTAGTTTTAGGTTAAGACAGCAGATTAGGGAAACACAAAAAGAGAGCCAGACATTTGAAAAATTTTGGATCAAAAACACCTCTCTTCTTTTCTCTCTTCTGTTCATCTTGTTCTTCTTTTTTTCTTTCTTTTTTATTTTCTGTTTGTGCCCAGCCATGGTAGGCTAACTTTCCATTTAATCAACTCATGAGTTGAGGATTCTGCTGTTGAATCCAAAGGATCCGTGCTCTCCACGAACTGAATCCGTTTCTCTTCCCCCTTTACTCGAATTGAGCAACAGATTGTGTACGTTGAATCTGAGTGGATGAGGTTTATCCATGATTTCTGTATTTTGATCATCCAGGGGAAGGGATTAAATGTTAGATTTAATATTTAGGTTGATTAACCCAAGGGACTTAAAATCAAAATAGGTTGAAGTGAACATTGTGCGATAGCATGAGTGAACGCGCCAAGTGTTTTGATTAAATGCTAGGTTATTGTCTAGTAGAGAGGGTTTCCATATGAATGCAGGGATTCCGATTTGTTTAGGGTCAACCACGAAATTCAATAATTCTTTGTCCAGTGACGGATGTCCTTGAAACCTCAATTCTGGGTTGACTACTTTTAAATTGTTAATTTCGTTTTATCTCTTGCTTTAATTTCAATCGAATTAAAACCCCCCTATTTATTGTTCTGTTTTCAATTGAGTGATTTAGTCCTATGAAAAAAATTCTTGGAAGACGATTCAAGTTGTCCTATATTACAAATTTCTCTATAAGCCTAGTTATTTTGTGTGAGTTCGACAGTTCACGTCAAATTCTGGCGCCGTTGCCGGGAAATTTTTGCATTGTTCTTATGATCTCGATTATTGTATATTAATAGTAGATTAGAGTAGAGTAGCTGCGTGTCATTTTGTTCCTTGTTCCATACTTGAATAGAGTAGAGTAGCTTAGTAGTGTCGAAAGTATCGAATAATTGGACTAACCTGTGGAATTAGGTGCTGAGACATGGTATCCAAAGTTTATCTACCATCTTGAGCAAAACTAACCCTTAAGGGTTAATCTGGGGTAAAAATCCTGAAATTCCTTCATCTGGTATGAGTTTTCTTGTCAGGGGCATTTAGGTCATTTCACTATCAACTATCTCCGATTGCCTTGAATTTGTCAGTAGCTAGGAAAAAATTCATAAATCAAGACCACTGTGTTAGGGACTAACAATGGTGGATGGGCCCTATTTTTGCCAAATTCCATCATTTAGACCACTTTTTTAATTTTTTTTATTTTCATGATTTTTTTTAAATTGCCAAAAAAATTACATAAAATCAAAAATACATTTTAGAATTTTACTGTAGTGGTCCCATAATTTTTAAAATTCATTTGATATTGTTTCTGATTTTATTTTGGATAATTTCTTAGTGTAGTTTACATATTTTGTATGCTGCTAGTGTTTTTGCCTGTTATGCCTTATGCTGTATGACTAGGAGTAGTAGCAATGCATATGACCTGTTTGCTTTTGATCCTGAGATAGAGAGAACATTGTTGTTGTTAGAAGGGCTTTTAGGCTAAGTCATAGGATTGTTATTGAACTTGATCCTGAGTCTGAGCATATTCAGCATATTGAGCATTCTGATTCTGTTCCATCTGTTAGTTTTTCCTAGTTCTTCTAATAGTATAGATTTTACTTATTCTAGTGGTAGTTTCATTAATTCTGAGAGTAAGAATAGTAGAACTTTAAAGGAATTGGCTGCACCTGACGTTAACTATCAACCTTTGTGCATCCAATATCCTGATCTTGATGCTGACTTTGAGCTTAAATCTGGTCTTATCCATTTGCTTCCTAAGTTTCATGGTCTTGCAGGTGAGGATCCACATAAGCATTTGAAGGAGTTCCATGTGTTTGTTTGCAGCACAATGAAACCACAAGGAATTGATGAGGAGCAGATTAAAATTGAGAGCTTTTCCTTTCTCTCTAGATGGAGGAGCTAAGGACTGGCTGTACTACCTTCAACCCTCATCCATTGGAAGCTGGAACGACATGAAGACATTATTTCTGGAAAAGTTTTTCTCAGCCTCAAGAGCCACAGTAATCAGAAACGAGATATGTGGCATAAGGCAAGCAAATGGAGAGAATTTGCGTGAATACTGGGAGAGGTTCAAGAGGCTATGTGCAAGCTGTCCATGTGGTATCTGTTTCTAATCCACTCCACCCCACTGATGCTTGCCCAACTCTGCAAGAGGGCACCTTTCCAGACCAATCAGTAGCTGCATAATCCATTTTCAAACACTTATAATCCTGCTGGAGAGATCATCTAAACTTAAGGTGGAACCAGAACCAAAACCAGAACCAGATTCATAACCAGAACCAGCAGAATTTTTCACAATACCAACATAGGCAGTTTCCACAGCACAAACAGAATTTCCAACAATCTGCACCTCCACAGCCAGTGCAATAGCAGCCATCAGCACAACAGTAGACCAGTAGTGGTCCTTTACTGGAAGATTTGGTGAAGCAGCTTGCAACGAACAGTTTGCAATTCCAGCAGAGAAATGAATCTTCCATTCAGAATTTGCAAACTCAGATTAAGCAGTTAGCAACATCACTGAACCAGCTCCAACCCCAGGGATCTAACAACTCTCTTCCTTCACAGACAATTCCCAATCCGAAGGGGAATGTCAGTGCTATATCCCTAAGGTCTGGCAAGCAACTAAAAGAGCCCAAGCAAGCTGTAGTTGAGGCTGAACCAACCCCAGAAAAAGGAGAAGACTGATGCTAAGAAAAGTGAAACATTGAAAGCAAGGCAATGATGAGTCTGAAACCCCCATCCTTCTACCTTTCCCTCAGATAGCCCTTCAGTCCAAAAAGTTGACAGAGAAAGCACAAGAGAAGGAGATCCTAGAGACATTCAGAAAAGTTGAAGTCAACATCCCTCTCTTAGATGCGATCAAGCAGATTCCCAAATATGCCAAATTTCTGAAGGAGTTATGTACCAACAAGAGGCTACTGAAGGGAAATGAGTGAGTGAGCTTGAGCCAGAATGTGTCAGCACTCATCCAGCCCATGCCTAAAAAGTGCAAAGATCCAGGGATGTTTACTATTCCTTGCATAATTAGAAATTGTAAATTTGATGATTGCATGTTAGACTTAGGTGCTTCCATAAATGTCATGCCTGAATTTGTTTATAATTCTCTTGGTCTCGGTCTTTTGTGTGCTACTGGTATTGTTATCCAGTTAGCTAATCGGAGTAATGCTCACCCAGCTGGTCTGATTGAGGATGTTTTAGTTAGAGTAATTGAATTAATATTCTCTGCTGATTTTTACATTTTAGAGATGGATGGTGAGTCTCCTAACAGTGGACCCCCGATTATTCTCGGGAGGCCTTTCTTGAAAATAGTTAGGACTAAGATAGATGTGCATTCTGGTACTCTTTCCATGGAATTTGGTGATAGTATTGTGCATTTTAATATCTTTGATGCCATGAAACATCCTAGGGAAGAGCATTCAGTTTTGTGCATTGATGTGATTGATGATGTGGTTGATGATGTTTATGCTGAATTGTGTGTTGATTATCCAGATTTTGCATCTATTAATGACGCAGTTGTTTGTGGTTGTACTGATAATGAATGGTGCCTGTTTGCACTGATTTTTCATTCTTTTCGAATTTTTTGTGATGCACTAGATAGTGATGGTGATTCTGATTTAATTGGTGATTCTGACTTGCCTGCTGATGTTAATTCTGATGTGAACATTGTGCTGTCTGGACAAAGTTCTGCTTTCTTGAACTTATTTTCAGGCACTACAGGTTCAACTGATGTACATGTTGCAGAATTGGTGCAGCCCACCAAGTTTCTTCCCTCTACTGAGCAGCCGCCTAAGTTGGAGCTGAAATCTCTGCCTGATCACTTAAAATATGCCTTCCTGGAGGAGAATGAGCAGCTGCCAGTTATTGTGGCAAGAAACCTTCTACCTGATCAAGAGGAGCAGCTGCTGAGATTATTGAAGGAAAATAAGAAGGCGATTGGGTGGAAGTTAGCTGACATTGTTGGCAGTAGCCCTTCCATGTGCATGCATCGAATTTCATTGGAAGAGGGTGGTAAGCCAGCGAGGCAACCTCAGAGGCGTCTGAATCCCCTTATTCTAGATGTGGTGAAGAAGGAAGTGACTAAGCTCCTGCAAGCTGGCATTATCTACCCCATCTCTGACAGCCAGTGGGTTAGCCCAGTTCAGGTAGTTCCCAAAAAGTCTAGAGTGACTGCAGTGACCAACCAGAAAAATGAGCTAATTCCCACAAGAGCTCAGAACAGCTGGAGAGTCTGCATCGACTACCGGAAGCTTAACCAGGCCACCCGCAAGGATCACTATCCTTTACCCTTTATTGATCAGATGTTGGAGCGGTTGGCTGGCAAGTCTCACTATTGTTTCTTGGATGGCTACTCAGGCTACTTCCAGATCCATATTGCACCTGAAGATCAAGAGAAGACTACCTTCACATGCCCCTTTGGAACATTTGCATACAGAAGGATGCCCTTTGGACTCTACAATGTGCCTGGAACCTTTCAGTGGTGCATGGTAAGCATCTTTTCTGAATTTTTAGAGGATTGCATGGAAGTATTTATGGATGATTTTACTGTGTATGGGTCTTCTTTTGATGCATGCTTAGGTAGTTTGGCTAGAGTCTTGAATAAATGCATTGAGACCAATCTTGTGTTGAACTTTGAGAAATGTCATTCATGGTTGAGTCAGGGATAGTTTTAGGACACATAGTGTCAAGAAAAGGTATTAAGGTAGATCCTGCTAAGATAGATATTATTTCTGCTTTACCTTAGCCAGCGTCTGTGCGGGAAGTGCGTTCTTTTCTTGGTCATGCAGGATTCTACCGGTGCTTCATCTAGAACTTCAGCAAGATTGCCCGGCCCCTGTCCAACCTTCTATAGCACGACATGGATTTTGTGTTTGATGATGAGTGTAAGTCGGCCTTTAATCATTTGAAGCGCTGCCTGACCACAACTCCGGTGATCTAGTCACCAGATTGGTCTCTTCCATTTGAGCTGATGTGCGATGCCTCCAACTATGCTGTTGGTGCAGTTCTTGCTCAGCGCGTCAATAAGGCCCCTCATGTCATTGCCTATGCCTCCAAGACTTTGGATTCTGCCCAGTCTAATTACACAACCATTGAGAAAGAACTTTTGGCTGTAGTTTTTGCACTTGATAAGTTTAGGTCATATCTGCTAGATACTAGGGTGATTGTCTTTTCTGACCATGCAGCCTTGAAGCTTCTTTTGAAAAAGGCAGATGCTAAGCCTCGACTCATTCGGTGGATGTTGTTGCTCCAAGAATTAGACATTGAGATTAAGGATAGAAGTGGAGCAGAGAACTGGGTAGCTGATCACTTGAGTTGGATCACTCACCATCCTTCTGACCTCTCTTCCATTCGGGATGATTTTCCTGATGAACAGCTTTTATAGCTGCAAGATAAGCTTCCGTGGTATGCTGACTTGGTAAATTATTTGGTTACTGGTGTTTTACCTGCTAATTCCACTAGGGCCCAGACTCTGAAATTGAAAAGTGAATCTAAATACTATGTTTGGGATGACCCTTATTTGTGAAGATTCTGTAATGACCAAGTAATTAGGAGATGCGTGCCTGATAATGAGTTTCATTCCATTTTACATTTTTGTCATGCTTCTGCCTGTGGTGGTCACTTTGGACCCCAAAGAACTGCTAGTAAAGTGTTAGATTCTGGTTTATTTTGGCCTTCCTTGTTTCATGATTCATATCTGTTTTGTAAGTCATGTGAGAACTGTCAAAGGGTAGGGAGTATTTCCCGTAGGCATGAGATGCCCCAGCAACCTATACTATTTCGTGAAGTTTTTTATGTTTGGGATATTGATTTTATGGGTCCATTTCCTATTTCCCATAGTTTTACTTACATATTGCTGGCTGTTGATTATGTCTCAAAATGGTTGAGGCGAAAGCCACCCGGACTGATGATCTGCTGTGGTTGTAGATTTTGTAAGGTCTCACATTTTCTGCAGGTTTAGTGTTCCTAGAGCTATTATCAGTGACCAGGGCTCTCATTTTTGTAACCGAAGCATGGGTGCTTTATTACGGAGGTATGGAGTGATTCACAAGGTTGCCATAGCATACCACCCACAGACCAATGACCAAGTTGAAATCTCGAACAGAGAGATTAAGCAAATCCTTCAGAAGACTATTAACTCTAACTGGAAATATTGGAGCAAGAAGCTAGATGACGCTTTGTGGGCATATCGGACTGCCTACAAGACTCCGATTGGGATGTCTCCCTATCGGCTTGTCTTTGGTAAGGCATGTCATCTTCCGGTAGAGTTGGAGCATCAGGCATATTGGGCCATTAAGTAGTGCAACATGGATTTGGCCCAGTCGGGGGTTGAGAGGAAGCTGCAATTGCAAGAGCTAGAAGAGCTTAGATTGGATGCCTATTAAAGTTCGCGTTTATACAAGGAAAAGACAAAAGGCATTCCATGATAAGCAAATCCTGAGAAAAGAGTTTGTTGTGGGCCAGAAAGTCCTCTTATTTAACTCCCATCTCAAATTTATGTCTGGTAAACTTATATCTAGATAGGATGGCCCTTTTGTGATTACTAATATTTTTTCTTTTGGTGCAGTGGAACTGTGTGATGAGCGGACCAGGAGGACTTTCACAATGAATGGACATTGCCTTAAGCATTTTTATGAGGGACCCCAGCAGCAGCCTGTGGAGGTAGAGATTAGGCTCACTGATGCCACATACCCTCCCTAAGGAGGATGGGGAGTCTTCTTCCTCTTTTCTCTATTTTTCTTTTCTTTGCACTTTTAATTTCAACTTTGATTGTTAATAATAGGATTTTGTGAATAATACAGTCTGAACCCTCCTTGTGATAATTGTTGAGATGTACATAGTGTTGAACTTGGATATTTTGTTTTTGATGGATCATTCTGGTTGGACTGAATTTCTCAACTCTTAGATTATCTGACTTGGTAGTTGATTTTGTGATGCTGATTGCGTGCTGGTATTGACCCTTGTCAGATTTTGGCCCTGTGTGAATGGAATTTATTTTCTGCCATTCTTTCTTTCTTGTGTGCTTCTGCTCATGATTTTGTTCTCTAGAACTTGCCCTTTTTCTTTTTGAAACTGCATTTTTCACTGGCATGCATAAATATGATAGAAGCATTCTTTCTTTCATTTACCACTTTGGCCAGATAGCCATCCCTTGCATTATATTCCCGTTGGTTAGCCCCTTCGTGCCTTTTTGTATCATCCTTATCTTAGCCACATTACAAGCCTAAGTATAAAACCATTTTATTTCGTACCTTGAAAATTTATTAAATATTGGTTTCATCTTAGTGTTGTGTTTAAGTGTGGGGGTTGCTTAGGGCGTGCAACATTTTTAAGTGTGGGGGGAGGTATTTGATGCTAATTATCATTTGGCATTAGTTTGGTCATTGTGCTTGTGTAAGTAATTGTGGAATTGTTGAAAAAAAAATAGAAGAAGAAAATCTGAAAAAAATATATATGATAGAAAATGAAAAAAAAATGTCAATTTGAGAAAAATTTGGTGTAATAATGAGTTTTGGGGAAGGAAAAGGGTTTTGTTGAAAAAGGCGATTTGTTTGTAAAAGTACATTTCATCAGCAAACCTTTGTGTTTCTTGACTAATGCTCTTTTAAATTTCTTAGGTGCTTAGCCTTTGATTTCCAAACTTGTCCATGCCTTCACCATAGCCCCATCACAACCTTGAATAATAAGTTCTCTTGATTTGTGCATGCATTTGTTTTGAGTAGTGGAGAAGTAGAATTTGAGCAAGCTTATGGTAGGGTAATTTTCTTGAGTGGAATTTGAGTGATACACTTGCTACCCTATACACTTGAGAGATTGATTGAGAGCAAACCTTGAGAGGCTATTTTGCGTGATTAGCATCATCAATTGAGATTGCCATGTTTTATAATTTGAGATAAAGAAATTTCTGTCATGATTGGTTGATCTTTTGAAGTTTTGTGTTCCTTGTTCAAGTTTTGCATTCTTGACAATTATTAGAAAGGAGAGGTTTATCTTTTAGTCTTTACTTTTGTTTTATCATTTCTTTAGTTTTGTTTTGAGTTTTTAATTTTGCCCAAGAGTGCAAAAGGATAAGTGTGGGGGTATTTGATAATTGAATTTTATCACACTTAATTGTTGCATTTGATTAATGATTTTAGGGCTGTTTAGTGTGTAATTAATGGTTTTTGGTCTAAATTGGACTTTGGGGTTTTAATTAGATTTAATTCATTTTCGTGCTAATTTTCCATATTTACATTATTCCAGTATTTTGATCATAACTTTTGTTCTAGGTGTGCGATTAACCTCATTCTTCTTTCGTTTTGTAGATAACTCAAAGAGCTACAAATGGTATTAGAGGCTTGAAAGCCAAATTCGGACAAGAAAGTAGTCAAAATTGGAGCTAAAGTCAGTCACAGAATTCTGGAGCTATGTTTAGTTAATTAGGCGTAACTTTGTAATTAGGAGTCCAAATTACCTAGGACCAAAGCCATTAGTTATGTTTTAATTTGGGCTGGTTTTGGAGCCCCTGACCCGATTTAGTTTTAGGTTAAGACAGCAGATTAGGGAAACACAAAAGAGAGCTGGACATTTGGAAAATTTTGGATCAAAAACACCTTTATTCTTTTCTCTCTTCTGTTCATCTTGTTCTTCTTTTTCTTTCTTTTTCGTTTTCTGTTTGTGCCTAGCCATGGTAGGCTAACTTTCCATTTAATCAACCTATGAGTTGAGGATTCTGCTATTGAATCCAGAGGACCCGTGCTCTCCATGAACTGAATCCGTTTCTCTTCCCCTTTTACTCGAATTGAGCAACACGATTGTATACGTTGAATTTGAGCGGATGTGGTTTGTCCATGATTTCTGTATTTTGATCATCCAGGGGAAGGGATTAAATGTTAGATTTAATATTTAGGTTGATTAACCCAAGGGACTTAAAATCAAAACAGGTTGAAGTGAACACTGTGCGATAGCATGAGTGAACGCGCCAAAGTGTTTGATTAAATGCTAGGTGGTTATCTAGTAGAGAGGGGTCCTATATGAATGCAAGGATTCCGATTTGTTTAGAGTCAACCATGAAATTCAGTTGCCCAGCCACGGATGTCCATATTAAATTATATTCTTTTTACATAATACTAAGATTCTTTACGCACTAAACTATATGATAATTTGATTCATTTCACATAAGCCAATTTAGTAAAAAGAAACAAGTTAACTAACCATGACTCACACATGTTAGTTGAATAAGACAAAAAAAAAAAGAACATGCTTTGACCTAAAAGTAAACCCATGTGAATCTTTTTAGCTTGTTTTCCAAGTATTGCCACATAAAAGAAGAAAAAACCCAAGTGATTCTTCATAAAAGAAGAAAAAACAAGAATACTTTGCTTAACCTTACTTAACAAAGACTTCCAAAAAAAGACAAACGAAGACTCCTAGGATAAACTCACATGGGAATGAGTTGACATGCATCTATAAAATTAACCTAGACTAAGAATTAATTTAAATACACATGATTAAGAATTTATGAAGAAGAAGACAAAAAGAAATATTTTAAGAATAAACTTACTTGCTTACTAAGTCTTCCAAGAAGAAAAGACGAAGACAAAAGACCTTGGAAGACTAGGAGGAAGGTATACATAGAAAAGGAAGAAGGAAGGTTTAGCAAGTAAGGATTGGTTAAAGATAAGAAAAAAAATCTATCTAGTCTAGAAGACAACTTGTAACATCGCCTAAATTATGAATAATTATATGCTTGTGTATTGAATGTGTTTGTTTGACACCTATTAGAGTTTTAGAAAGGAATCAAGTCATATAATGAAAGCTAGTTTAGGAGGGACAGTTAGCATTGAAATCATGAAACATATATTATGCTTTTTTTGTGCTTGAAAATGTATTAATTATACATTTTATGTGTTAAGATAGCCCATTAAAATTTTTAGAAAAGAGTCCAAAAGTTATAAAGTAAGAATAAAAGACAAACCCAAACTTAATTAGAATAAATGATAAGCCCATGTGACACAAAACCCAAAACCCAATTTTGTGAATTAATACTAAAATGCATAGCCCAAAGACCCCAGAAACTAAGACTATCTCCAAACTTAGGCCCTAATTATAGTGCAACCCAAAAACTTTATCCCAATTTAAGTATTTGGTTAATTAAATTAATTAGCTCAAAGAAGTTAGGCATAAATCAAACCCAAGAAAATAACCAAAAATTAGAAAAAACAAACCCAAAAGCCCAAAAAGCTAGACCCAATTGATGAAAGAAGAGAAAAGACAAAGGACTTGTCTTCCAAGGAAGAGTCCTATCGTGAAAGAGAGAGAAAGAAAGAAGAAAGGAAGAAGCAAGAAGCATGTGGAGGTTTCTAGGAAGATGCATGACTTAAAGATAAAGTAGTGTGAGCAAACATAAAAAATTAGTAAAAGAAGGAAGGAGCCTCATGTAAATGGGCTAGGGAGGAAGCTTAGCCTTCCAAGTTAACTCAAATTCAAAGATAAGACCTATTAATTACATGTAATCATGATTGGTTCAACTAGAAAGTAAGGAATCTAGTTGAAATTCAATTAAAAAGTTAAAAAGTAATCAAGTCAACTAAGTCAACTAAGAGTCATAAAGGAAAATCTAGTTAAAAAGTAATCAAACTAAGTCTAACTTAGTTACTTTCAATAACTAAACAATCATAAATTATAGATAAAAAGACATGTGTGATAACCCTAACATGACAAGTGGAAAGAGGAGACATTAAAACCAAAGACCACACTGTCTTAAACTTGGAATTCCTCCCCTTTATCCAAGCCACTCTCACGTCACACACACTCACCAAAGCCCATGGCCATGCATCCCCCAAATGCCTATAAATACTCCCCCTCTCCATGCATAAAAAAGCACACCACTTCCAAGCAATAGAAGTAAACACTTAAGAATAAGAAAGGAGAGTGAGCACGTGAACAAGGAGGGAAACTTTTGAAGATTTAGAGTTCAACAAGAGGAGGAAACATCAACCCTTCTCCCAAACCTTCTTTATTGATGTGTTGTTATTATTTTAAGTTAATATCTTTCTTCTTCTTCTACTTTTTCTTCATGAACTAGTGAAAGGATGCCCTATTTATGCTCTTTATGTTAAAGATTTTTTTGGAATGATAATTGTATCATGAAGATAAAGAAAGCCATGCTACATTACCAATTAAGATTGGAAATGATCCTCTTATGGAAGTGATCATGATGAATTTTTGAGAAGTGATCCTTATGGGGGCTGATCTCACCTAAGTTTGAAAATGATCTTCAAAGGAGGTAATTGATAATTGAATTTTATCACACTTAATTGTTACATTTGATTAATGATTTTTTAGAAGCTGTTTAGTGTGTAATTAATGGTTTTTGGTCTAAATTGGACTTTGGGGTTTTAATTGGATTTAAATGGATTTAATTCATTTTTCTGCTAATTTTTCAGATTTACATTGTTCCAGTAATTTGATCATAACTTTTGTTTTAGGTATCCGATTAACCTCATTCTTATTTCGTTTTGCAGATAACTCAAAGAGCTATAAATAGTATTGGGCTTGAAGGCCAAATTCGGACAAGAAGGTAGTCAAAATTGGAGTCAAAGTCAGTCACAGAATTCTGGAGCTATGTTTAGTTAATTTGGCGTAACTTTGTAATTAGGAGTCCAAATTACCTGAAACAAAAGCCATTAGTTATGTTTTAATTTGGGTCAGTTTTGGAGCCCCTGACCCGGTTTAGTTTTAGGTTAAGTCAGCAGATTAGGGAAACACAAAAAGACGGCTTGACATTGGGAAAATTTTGGAGGAAGAACACCTCTCTTCTTTTCTCTTTTCTGTTAATCTTTTTTTTCTTTTTCTTCTTTTTTTTCATTTTTTTGTTTGTGCCCAGCCATGGTAGGCTAACTTTCCATTCAATCAACCTATGAGTTGAGGATTCTGCTGTTGAATCCAGAGGACCCGTGCTCTCCATGAACTGAATCCGTTTCTCTTTCCCCTTTACTCGAATTGAGCAATACGATTGTGTATGTTGAATCTGAGCGGATGAGGTTTTTGTCCATGATTTCTATATTTTGGTCATCCAGGGGAAGGGATTAAATGTTAGATTTAATATTTAGGTTGATTAAGCCAAGGGACTTAAAATCAAAACAGGTTGAAGTGAACACTGTGCGATGGCATGAGTGAACGCGCCAAGTGTTTGATTAAATGCTAGGTGATTGTTTAATAGATAGGGTTTCTATATGAATGCAGTGATTCCGATTTGTTTAAGGTCAACCACGAAATTCAGTAATTCTTTGTCCAGTGACGGATGTCCTTGAAACCTCAACTCTGGGTTGATTGCTTTTAAATTGTTAATTTTCGTTTTTACCTCTTCCTTTTCAATCGAATTAAAAACCCCCCTGTTTATTGTTCTGTTTTCAATTGAGTGATTTAGTCCTATGCAAAAAATCTTTGGGAGATGATTCTGGTTGTCCTATATTACAAATTTCTTTTATAAGCCTGTTAATTTCAGTGAGTTCGACAATTCACGTCAGTGATCCCTCTTGGTTAAGGTCACATTAGTGGCAATAGCAAAGGGACGCCTTTCCAATAGAAAAAGCTCTTTTCCTATGTTTCACTCTTGTAAGGAATTCACAAATGAAGAACTGATAAATTGGTAATCTAGCATATATAAAGAACTCATTGAATAAAAGAAAGTTGATGAGGAGAAGCATTTTCTGTATAATATACAGTTGAAAACATTGCATGGTTTTTAACTTAATTGTTGATGCTTCCTACTGAGATTATTGTCTCACTTTGTGTGTCATGTTTTTATATTAAGATCAAGATGCCTTATGTCACAATTGTGGTGGAAATAGAGATTGTTTGGGTTGATGTGCTAGGGGTAGGCCCTGTTCGTGTCATACAAGACATACGAGTTGAAGTAATTGCATTCATATAAAATTTCTATTTTTATTAACTTTTTTAATGTTTCTTATATACATTATATGAGTTTGGTTTTCTTACAGGTTGGAGCTTTCCATGAGACCATTGATCGCTACCACTTCAATTATAAAGTCTAAGTTTGAGGGGGCTTAGAGGAACTAGAAAGAGGTTGATGATGTAGTTAGAGACGTGTGGTTTGACGAATTTTGCATTATGTAGTTTATTGTATTTAGGGTTAAAATTTAATTTTCCACTTGCACTGTGGGGCTAATCACTTTGCCACTCTATGGTTTTGAATTTTTCAGTTTTCTCCATGTGGTTAATTCTTTTAGAACTTCACCCCTTGTGGTTTTTATTCCATTAACTTAGACTTTAGATTCATCAATTTTAACTGAAGTAATTAGGATTTTTATAGTCCTTTAGCTTCATATAAATTTATATAATAACACAACTACATATTGTTTTAGGCAAATGGATAGATGTTTGATTTAAAAATTTGGTGTTGTGATAGCAAGTAAGTATTATTGAGTTAAATGAAATATTAATTATGCAAATTAAACATATCTTTATGTGTAAACTGACTGGTTTAATAGATTATAATATAAATAAATACTTTCTTAGTTGGTAAAATTAAAAAAAAAATACAAGAAACTCTCAAATAAGTTAGGTAATTAAACCACATAAAAGCAAAGTGCTAACAAAACTAATCACAAGAGGCAAACTAAATTTAACCCTTATATTTAACAATTAGTTTACATATTTTATATTTTAAATTATTGTTAATACACTAATTAATATTTACTTTATTGCAAAGAAAATATAAGTGACTACCTTCTAATCATAAACAGATTAGAAATGTGCTTCTACGATAAAGGATCTGACTTACTTGAAGGTGCAATAAATAAGGTTCGAAATAGGACAACTTGCGGAAGCATGAATCCCTTCACAGATTAGGGATACATTGGAGACAATGGGGAGGAAACTTGCGTGGGTGGAGAAATCAAAAGAAAAATAGTGATAACAAAAAATATGATATGTGAGTGTCACTGCACGCTAAATGCTTAATTTCAATAGGGGAACACAAAAAGAAATTGGTAAGTAATTTGTATTATATTTGTAATTTATTTTATTTAAGTTCTTTTGACTTACCTTGCCTATTATCTTTCCTAGAGAGAACACAATGACAGTTTGCCATCAGCTTATGAGCTCTTCCCTGCACACACAAAAAGGGAAGCCAAATGAGAGAATCTCACAAAAAGCACAAGGAGTCATTGTAAGTACAAGTTTGAACATAACTAAGGAATGTTGTATAATTAGATTGTTTTGAAACTAAGCAATTTTAACTTGAAGATATCTAACACTCAAATATATAATCTCTAAATAAGTATATGAAACATTTAAGCAAATAAGAAAACGGATTAGAACCATTTATGAGCATGTGAATTTCACATTAAGTAAAATGATATAGAGTTACAAGCTCAAGGACAAATTTATTATCATGTCATTCCAATGAATAAGTGTACTTATCTAGCATATTAGCATAGGTAAAGAACATTTTAAAGCATAATGCTAGAGAAACATAACTTAAGATATAATGAGGCATCAATCAAGTCTCTAACTCCCCACGTATCATATTTTATCACATTAAAGGGCAAACAGGGGTAAGGTTAGAAATCACCATCCATGTATTCCATTTTTATGTATAGGTGACTCCAACTTTAAAACTTCAAACTTCCTTGAGGGTGTGGAGATTCTTCATTAAATTCTTTAAATTCTCCATTAACATAAGGCATCCCCTAAAACATAAGTGGTCATTCCACACCTTTTTAGTGGATTCCACTCAACATATCTATCCACACTCTTGGTAGACCATATTCACTAAATGGACCACATATACATGTAAGACTTTCATGGATCACATGCCTTTGGATCATCTCCATGGTGTTTTCTTTATTATTTCTTTTTTAATCTTTCTAGATCACCTCCTTTTCTTTTCTTTTTTATTTACTTGAGGATCATTCCAAAGCTTGGCATATTTCTTACACTTTGCTTATAGTGAGCATCAATGGACACTAGTTTGATTTCAAGGAACTTAATACATTCATAGGCCATTCATCAAGCATAATGCTTTAATATCATAAATTCATTCCATGGTCATACATCATTAACTTACTTTCATTGGCTACTTAATCATCAAGCTCAATGCTTTAATATCATCATTTCATTCAATGACCATACATCATTGAGGTTTATGCTTTAAAATTATAACTTACCTTGAAATCACAACTTAAGTCATACTTATACAAGAAAGGATTTATAAATCAAAATCTCACACTTATCCTTCAAATGCTCAATTCTTGCTTTCTAAAGATTAGACATTCATAGGGCCTTCTCAATTTTCCCCCATAATGCTCACTAAATCCACCATAAGAAGTAAACTAGCCTTTCTAGGTCAAACTTAAGAATGCACTTCTCATGCTTTTACTTTCAACCCTAACTTACATTCTAGCTAGGTTCCTATGTCAATATACATTCCAAGCCATAGACTAATACTTAAAGCATACAATGGACAAGTCTTCTTCCTTTGGACAACATAGTTTTTATAAACTTTCTCATTGAAACATACTAATGCTTGATCAAAACGTCATAATTTCATTATCATACACTCAAATAACATACCTTCTTTTATAAGCCTAATATGATCATACTCTTCCCTCTTCGGTGCGTCTTACTTTTTCCTTAAGTACTTTTCTTAAAATACATCTTATTTTCCTTAACACATATAAATCTCATCATCACTCAAATTAAACACAAAGCCTTTCCCTTTGGGCTTTCATGGCCGTGTACCTTAATATGGTGCATCATGGTCTTTTCTTAACATTTCTACTTGAAAGCACATCTAAACCTTATCAAATTCTACAAGCCACACCACCATACAAACAAAACACACATCTTCCCACTTGTAACTCTATATGGCCAAACACACTAGATTGATGCACCATGGTTGTTTCCTCAATTCTTTGCCATTTACAACACATCCAAGCTTCAATAAAATATATAAATCTAACTCACCCTTAAGTTAAACACATCTATCTCCTATTGAAACCTTATATAGCCGCGTATATCTTAGAAATATATCAAGTAGTTTTCAAACTATTTAAGCATGATTCATTTATATCAACATCAAAACATCACAAGAAGCACATGACCACTTAATAACCCACATAAACACTCTTAATGGCTACCATGGCCGTGTACATCAAGGAGTGGCCTAAGCCACTTTTCAAGCTATTTAATCATAGATAAACATAAAACACATCAAGTCACCCTTAGATCTACATCCATACATTCAATCTTGTCAAGATTAAGCTAAGATCAAGAAATCACTCATATAAACCCTAAGTAGGCATCAAAGAGGCAATCAAGTAAAACACACCTCATCAAGTCATAAATCAACATAATCTTGTCATGAATCATCCATATTCAAGCTCAGTACTCAATAACCCCAAACCACCATGGATTCAAGAGTGATAAAACCATAGAAACAACCATGAAACTTAGATATGGAAATGAAAAGCTTAGGTTTAAACCCCTACCTCTTGAAGACAAGCATTCCTACTTGATCTTTATCTATTTCTTCCTTTTCTTCTTTTTTCTTCTTCCTCCTTCTTCCCCCTTGCTTGACTGTGCAGCACCTTCTCTTTTCTCTTTCTCTTTTCTTTTCTTTTTTCTTTTTTTCCTTCTTGGTTGTGAAGGCTAGGATAGTTTTGGGATTAGTTTGTTTGTTTAATTTTGTCTATGTTATCTTATTTATTTTTGCCTTCACATGCCATCCAATAGAATTAGGGCAAGTCTCCTACTTAGTCACCATGGTCATCATAACCTAGTTTTATTTGAACTAAACTAGAATAGTATTTGGTCCTTCTAGTTTGGTTAGGTCATGACTTTAGGATATGTTAGGGATTAGCTAGTTCGTTTATTTTATTTTAAGTTATCTTATGATTTTATCTTCATGTGGTAGCCAATAAGGCACTAGCAAGTGACTACTTAGTCACCAAAGCCATGATGATCTAGTTGAAATGGAACCAAATGGGAATAGTGTCTAGTTTGGTTTCTTTAACCATGTCATGATTACTTATCTCTAACCAATTAAATGCTTCGAAGTGTCAAGACCTCATTAGTCAATTTCCTAGCCAACCACAAGCTTCCACATGTCACAACCTTATTGACTAAATCTTATCTGATCTTAGGATTTTGTCTTTATTAGGTAACACAATGGGAGCCAGGCAAGTGCCATGATTATTCATCAAGTTCATGATGACTTAGAATGGAACTAGATTGGTCTAACTAGATGATGTCTAGTTTGATTATTTGAACTAGACTTTTATCTTAGCTTAACATTACTTCTAAGATTTCTCTTCTTCCCTATAAGTTTCACGTGATCTTCACTCTTGTATAACCTCCAAACTTTGTCTTCTTACTCATTAATTCTAAGACATGGAATGTAGTCTAGAAAATCTTCTACGTTGTTTCTCCTATATGCCTCTCACGTGGTCATTCATGTGTCTTTTTCTTTAGTTTTCTTTTCCATTATTTCTAGGCAGATCATCCTAGGAATATTCTAATTCCACTTAAATAAATAACTTAACTTTTCTATTTTGAAATTTCATGTAAGCCTACTTGTAAAATAGGCTTTTTTCCTTAGTTTCTCATACTTTATCTTATTCCTTTCGTGTTTTATGCCTTAAGACTAAATAGATCCAAAGAATATTCTATTTCTTAATAAACAAGCAACTTGATACTTCTCAGATCATTCTAAGCCTTGTCTTTATTTGCCAACCAATAAAAGCTAGCCATTTAGTTACCTTAGGTGCCATGCCTTCATGATGACTTGATTAGGTTTGAATCAAAATAATATTTATTTTGGTTACTTTAACTAGATTCTTTGCTTCTTGGATACTCTTTAATAATAACATGTAATAAATTTAAGATAAACCTTGACTTAGCATTACTTATTAGACTTTTCTTGCTTCCTAAGAGTGTTTACTCATATCCTATGCCCAAGCAAATCTTCTAATTTTGTCTTTTACTTCATCCATGAATAAGAAATCTTCTTAGAAATATCTTATTCAAATATTCTAGCTTTTTTTCTTGGTATTATAAGTTTGGTTACTTTTAAGGGGAATAGTTTGTCTTTTCTTACTTCTTGGGTTAGGACCTTGGGTATAACTAGGGTTTAGGCTCATGCTTGGCTTTAACCACCTTTATAAGGCTTGAACCCTTTTTAATCTTTTTCGGTTCTCATACTTACTGATAAATTAACATCATCTATATATATATATATAAATTTAGGGGAATATTGTAAGAGGGCTACAATTGTTATGCTTCTATTGGCTACATTTGGACCAATTAAGAGTCTACACATGTGACAATTCTATTTGTCACTTTCTTATTAATCAGGTTATGCTATCATCACCTAGTCTGATTAAAAACTAATTACGACTTAACTAAAGGATTAATAATTTAATTTATCTCATTATTGGTTTTTAAATTTTTACTGGACAAAAGTGTCCTCACTCACAGGTCCAAAATTACCAAATTGTCATTGTTTAGTTTTTACTGTTCCATTAGATATTTTAACTGGTTTTTATTTTTCCTAGGTAGTTTTATGTGCTCTCTTTAATTTGAATCGCCAAATAATAATAATAAAAATTAAAGTGGGTGAAAAATATTGATAATTGGTATAATAACTATCCGGGCAATTAAGGCTATGTATTTTATTTTTAAGTTACGAGCGGATGTTACATGGTGATTTAAGTAAGATTTTATATTTTGAGATGTCCAACTTTTAGGAGAGACTTCCATTCTTTGTACCATTTCTGTCACATTTTTCTTCTAAGTTTGTATCATATTCAAAAACTCTAACACACGGTAAACTTCTCCTTAAATGTACTCATTTAATTCTTGTTCCTCGAATAATCATATTCAGAGTAAATCTATCTCATATGCTAGATTAACGAGAAAATTGTTTTTTTCCTTTAAATACCTTCAACAGTATCAATATATTCTTTTCAAATTTATCTCATGTAATAAGTGGACACCTAGTCCATTATGAAACCATATATATATACTAAGTATATCATGAAACCTTAAACTGCTAGACTTAATTAGCCTTTCTACTTTTACACCTTACTAGCCTGCATTCCATTTCAATACAAGCATATCCCATATGCTTAACAATTATGTTCATATCTTACCAAGAATATAAAGCAATTAAACAAATAACTCTGACTTGTCGTAGATTATCATACTTAAAAGATAAGGAATCCACAATAGGTTTTCATGTTTGCACTTGCAATCATGTCAGACTTTGACTTCTCCTATGACATAGACAATGAAGGAAATTTATTGATTTAGAATTTTTAACAGAAACGATAAACATCCTAATAGGTCTCTAATAGTATCTCAATTATGAGTATACCTGGGTTCAGACTATAATTTTGACATTGTTACAGAACACTTGCTCCATTATCTACAAGGATAACCTATAGCTCTGATACTAATTTTGTCACAACCCAAATTGGGGGTCCATGACTAACGTATAACAAGGGCTTAGTATATGCTCACCCAAGCCATACAAGCCTCAAAACTTTAACTCTAAATAAACAATTCACAATAGCCACCACAGGGCCTCAGAAATACTTTATTCAAGTATGAATTCAACCTTTTAATATCCGAAAGGTGAATATCAATCACGAATAATTTACTACAAAATAAAATATCATAAAATGGTTCAATCAGTGACTAACACATATGATACTGACACAGATCCTTCTTGTAGAAATAATGAAGCACTTGTAAGAGTCAGGCCATTAGGCTTCCAAATTCAAATATAAATATAAAAGATAAATATTGAAACTTGCCCACACGAGCAATGTGATGAGCTTTCTAAATAATTGAGAACTTTCTCGATCAAATCAGAGGAGTTAAACCAGAATCAATCTCATTACCTGTATTTGAAAAATATATAATTTGGGTGAGTTTATAACTCAGTGGACAGTCAATATCTACTACACTAGAAGTGGGACAAGCGAAGGCATGAGTTTTTCTCTAAAACAAATATATAAAAATAAATACTGAATATGTATATATAAGAAAAATTATTAACATTACTAAA
Organism: Castanospermum australe; assembly: GCA_019955255.1. NCBI lineage: Eukaryota > Viridiplantae > Streptophyta > Magnoliopsida > Fabales > Fabaceae > Castanospermum > Castanospermum australe. Next base: position 196,421 of record NSJW01000044.1, read on the forward strand.
CAACAATATAACTAAAAAATAATATTCTCTGAAATAAAATGGTTCAAACCTGTGATCATAATAATTTCTATCAAAAAGATTTCACAAAATAGTAAGTCAATAAACCAATATTTTCAATATATCAAAATCTGGAGTAATTAATTAAAACATAAATGGTATGGGAGAATTCACTAGGCAGACCAGAACAAATTGAGCACACAACTCGTGGGTAAGCTAAACAAATTGACAAGCCCAAGACTTGAACTGAAGAGACCGAGTACACAATTCATAGGTAAACTAACCAAACTAACAAGCACACGGCTTGAACTAAATCTAACAAGCCCACATCTTGAACTGGCAGGCATCACGCTCGAGAAAGATATCTAGCCCACGTGACCCATTGGGTTAGTATCCCTTAACTAGCTAGGATCTAATCTGATTATACAAGGTACACCAGGCTAACATTCATTGCTATTAGATATAGCGTCTGACAAGGATTTCTCCCAAAGAAATTGTTTTCAAAAGTCCTAGTAATACATAGAAAAAAATAAATTTTCTTATGAATAGAAATAATATCAAATTTATAAAAATAAACTTAATTCAAGAAAATGATATCTAACATTAGAAAACTCAAGCCTTGTCATAGTTTGAATTTTCCTTCTATTAACATAATAGATGTCCATATCAATTTCCATCAATGGTCTAAATTGAATTTTCCTTATGTTAACATAATAGATATCCATATCAAGTTCCATCAATAGTCTAAAGCCATTGTCAATATGAAGTTCATACAAATGACAAATCTAAAAGGTTGATATTTTCCACAATCACAAAATTTTCAATTCAATGGTTCAAAACTATTCTGATATTAGTCTAAACACATGACAATTCAAAAATCAATATTTTTCTTGACAGCAAAATTTTCAATTTAATCAACAGTTAAGCGTGTTCACAAACTAGATATGAGTTTTCTAAAAGTCTAGTTGTCCCAAGAGTCCCTAACACTATACTATATTCAAAATTCAATAGTAAAAAAATTCTAATCCAGAATATCCAATTACAATACTAACAATATCTAATTGGGTCTTCTTCTAATAATTTGCTTTGGTGAATTAGAGATTTCCTGTATCATTCTAGCTTAAGCCAGAATAGCCCAAACTTTGAATCGACGTTATATACTACTCTCAAAATTTACTAGAACCTCTTACTCTTTTACAAAGAGCCAGAGGAAAAAGGCAATTAAACTTGTTTATCTCAGGGTTTATATATAAACATTCCTTGGATAAGGAGTTTACTATTTTTCCTTTTGTTGAAATTATAGGATTTAGGTAGGGAGAAGAACAAAAAGAGGATGGAGACTAAACAATAGTATTAGTTTGATATGAGAAAAAGGTGATAGGTGTATCATATGTGTTACCAAAAATAAAGTACTAACTCCTATTTATATTATAGTATCCTAATAATATAAAGAAATAAATAGGAAACTAAATGACATTAGGATACAACTTCTGAAATTACTTTCTCAATTAGAGGACTAATTGATTCCACAATATATTCTAAAGATCTTTTAAAATATTCTAAAGATATTCTAAATATTCTAAAGATATTCTAAATATATTTTAATAGACTTCTTTCTCAAATGCAAGACTTAAATTACAAACTTCTTCCTCTTTTTTTTTAATTTCCCCTTTTTTTAAACTTATCTTAAATCTTTTTTTTTTATGGATCATCACAGTCCTCCTCCAACGATTTCCAATTAAATCCTTAAATCTTAAATATTTCTGTATCTCAAAGCCTAAATTTTCTATTGAAAATTACCCTATAAAAAATAACATAACATAAAATAAAATAAAAACAAAAAAAATGACACTAAATAAAATTTTTACTTACTAGCTTGAGCTAGGATAACCCGAACATTGACTCGACGTCAGATCCTGCTCCTATAATTTATTATAACCTCTTACTCTTTTACAAAGAGCCTTAACGGGAAAGGCAATTGAACTTATTTACCTTTGGGTGTATATATAACCTTTACTACGGGAAAGGAGTTTACTATTTTTTTGATGTAGGACTTAAAACTAAAATAATATGGAACCTCTTTTTTTTTGGCTTCGATTTGGGACTGAAATAACAACTCCTTTATCTTTCTTTTGTTTTTTAAACTTATCTTAGTCTTTAGCATAAGAACAGTTCTCTTTGATTGACCACAGTTTTGGATAATGAACTAATATGAAGTCTAAAGGATCTTTACAACAATTTGAATGGATCTCTGAATTAAACAATTAATTAACATCGTCAATCTAATATGACAAATATTGATAGCAGTTTTTTTTAACCTCCTTAAAACTTTGGCTTGGTTGATCAGTTTAGCAATATAATCTAGTCAAACATTTTACTTCTTTCTTTACTAAAACCATCAGGATCTTCATACTTAATATTTAATGCATTAACTACAAAATACTTAAATTCACTTAAAGAAATTCTATTATTATAACCCTTTACGGATCTTGAAACCATTCTAATATCTTACAACATCAATCACTCTCTATTAATGTATAAACTCAATCAATTAATCAAGTTGTTAGACTTCAAATGTCTAAAAACTAACCATAATGGCTATAACCACTGTAAATCAAATTTCTTCATAATCATGCTTCATTTTGTCCCTATATAGAAAAGATTTGAACTAGTACAATAAATCAAAACCACATAGTTACTTCTTTCACTATCCCACCTGAGAGCCTTACATTTCTCTACCTCAAGGAACCTTTAATTTCAAACACTCAGACATAAACCTTAGTCAGTTTTTAATTCTAAATATTGTTATACTGCAGTATTCTAACCATCATATTTTATTTTCAAATAACTCATTTAACATTAATCAAATCAAGAAATTTTCTATTGTTATCCATATATATATTAACTCTATTTGGGTGAATTTCCCACCATGAACTCTGTAACACCGTACCTAGTGTAGGCATTGTGTTACATGTTAAAGAAATTAAGTAACTAAAACAAAAAAAATATCAATTTATTTATTATTTAATTTATTATTTAATTTATGATTACGTGACTATTATTTAATAATAGAATTTATCAATTCATTTAATATATTATTTAAGCGATTACGTGTCATTATTAATTTACTTCTAAAGAATAAAATTTTCGGTCGAGTGCTGAAAAATCTAAGATTTAATACTATTCCATAAAATATTAGTCACATAATAAATGAATGTTGCTAGTATATAAAATTTTCTAATGAAGTGATATTTATTTTGTAATTATTTCATTTCTTTTTAGTAATTACGTGTATAAAATTCTCATAAAAATTTCTTGGCTTATTTTAATTGTAATATCCATTTAATCCTGGTACTTCCATACGTAATTTCATATAAAAATTTCAACTATTTACAAAACAAACATAAAACTAATACATTATTATTAAACAGTGCTTAAACACTCAGTCATACGTTTTTTTATAATTTTACATCGAAAGTATGTTAACCTTAGATTTTCACCTACCTTCAAAACTATATAAATATCTACATCAAATTATGTCTGGCCTCACTAGGCCATATACGAGGGAAATCTTAAGTTAACATATCATAACTACATACTAAAACAAAGAAAACTATATTAGTGCTCCACAAACCACCTACACATCATGTTCTAGAGCACTGGAACGAACTGATCCTGCTCATCTTCAGTTGTCTGCTGGAGTTGTCGGCTGGAGGCTCTGGAAACACCATAATCCACAAGGGTGAGAAATATAATTTCTCAATAGGAACTCATATATATAAAAATAGAAAACAAGGTTTCATAGCATTTCCAACTGTATTGCATACAAAGAAAATCCAGTCTCATGGTTAGTTGATAATCTCAAGTATGGATGATGAATGACAACTTGCTAAATCTTAAACTTTTCTCTTAATTACATGCTCACTAAGCTTGAACTAAGGCTTAGCCCTCTTTTTAAAATACTCTTTGCCTATATAGTCCTATAATATAACTATTTGACAATTCTCTTTGGCATAGCTCGTCTTCAAAATTTGACGTGAACTGTCGAACTCACTCAAATTACAGCTTATAAAGAAATTTGTAATATAGGGCAACCTGGATCGTCTCCCAAGCAATTTTGCATAGAACTAAATCACTCAAATTGAAAAATTGAACAATAAACAGGGGGGTTTTAATTTGATTGAAATTAAAGTAAGAGATAAAACAAAATTAACAATTTAAAAGCAATAAACCCAAAATTGAGGTTTCAAGGACATCCGTTACTGGACAAAGAATTATTGAATTTCGTGGTTGCCCTAAACAAATCGGAATCTCTGCATTCATATAGGAACCCTCTCTACTAGCAATCCCTAGCATTTAATCAACTCTTGGGTTCACCCAGCCATCGCACAGTTTCACTTCAACCTGTTTTGATTTAATCCTTGGGTTTAATCAACTAAATATTAAATCTAACATTTAATCCCTCCCCTGGATGATCAAAATGAAATCATAAACAAACCTTATGACAAACCTATCTGCTCGGATTCAACGACACATCGTGTTGCTCAATTCAAGTAGGGGAAGAAAAACGCATTCATTCATGGAGAGCACGGGTCCTCTAAATCACAACAGAAACCTCACTCATGGGTTGATTGCATGGAAATTAGCCTACCATGGTGGAAACAGAACGAAAGGAGAAAAGAAGAACAGATGAAAGATGAGAGAAAGAGAAGGTGAATCTGAAATTTCTCCAAAAACAAAAGCTGCTGTTCATGTTACCTAATTGCTATTAACTAAAACTAACAGGGTCAGGGTCAAAATGGCCAAATTAAAAACATAACTAATGGCTTTGGTCCATGTATTTGACTCTAATTACAAGTTAAGCCCAATTAACTAAACATAGCTCCAGAATTTCGTGACTGGCTTTGGCTCCAATTTTGACTGCCTTCTTGTCGAATTGCCTCAGCTCTAATATTTGTAGCTTTTGAGTTATCTACAAAACGAACAAGAATGACGTTATCGATACTATAACAAGTTTAATCAAAATACTGGAACTATAAATCTGAAAAAAAGCACGAAATGATTAATCATTAAAGCCAAAGAATTTAGACAAATCAATAATTAACACTAAACAGCCTAAAATCATTATCAATGCAACAATTAGTGTGAAAATCAATTAAATGCCACACTTATCTTTTGCACTCTGGGCAAATAAAAACTCAAAACAAAACTAAAGAAATGATAAACAAATAAAGACTAAAGATAACTCTCCTTTCTACATTGTCAAGAAGCAAAAAATGAATAAGGAACACAATTTCAAAAGATCAACCAATATGATAGAAATTTTTTTTCTTCATCTCAAATTATAAAACATGACAATCACAATTGATGATGCTAATCACGCAACATGATCTCAGGTATGCTCTAATCAATCTTCAAGTGTTAGGGTGAGTGTATCACTCAAATCCACTCAAGAAAATTGCTACATAAGCTTGCTCAATTCTACTTCTCCACTACTCAAAAGTCGTTTTTCAACAAAATCTTTTCTTCCACAACTCATGTTAAAAATTTTTTCAATTGACTTTTTTATATATATATATATTTCAGATTTTTCTTCTTCTATTTTTTTTTCTTTTTTTTTTCTCTTTGTTTTTTTGAAAAATTCCACAATTACTTACACAAAGCACAATGACCAAACTAATACCAAATGACAATTAGCATCAAATACCTGCCCCCACAATTAAAATGTTGCATGCCCTGGGCAACCCCCACACTTTTACAAACACAACACTAAGGTGAAACCAATGCTTAAATAAATTTATCAAAGTGCGGAAATAAAATGGTTTTACGCTTAGGCTTGTAATGTGGCTAAGACAAGGATGATACAAAAAGGCCAGAAGGGGCTAACCAACGGGAATATAATGCAAGGATGCTATCTGGCCAAAGTGGTAAATAAAAGAAAGAAGGCCTCTATCATATTTATGCATGCAAGTGAAAAATGCAGTTTCGAAAAAGAAAAAAGGGCAAGTTCTAGAGAACAAAATCATGAGCAGAAGCACACAAGAAAGAAAGAATGGCAGAAAATAAATTCCATTCACACAGGCCCAAATCTGACAAGGGTCACAACACAGCACGCAATCAGCATCATAAAATCAACTCCAAGTCAGATAATCTAAAGAGTTGAGAAATTCAGTCCAACCAGAATGATCCATTCAAAACAAAATATCCAAGTTGAAACTATGTACATCTCAACAATTATCACAAGGAGGGTTCAGACTGTATTATTCGTCAAAATCCTGTTATTAACAATCAAAGTTTGAAATTAAAAATGTCAAAGAAAATAGGAAGAACAAATAAGAGAAAAAGTGAGAAGAAAGACTCCCAATCCCTCCTAAAGGCTAGGCAGAGGGTACGTTGGAGAGGAGGATTTACTTATCATGAAAAAAGAGGCAACCTGAGAGTGAGTCAAGCCCTAATCTCTGCCTCCACAGGCTGTTGCTGGGGTCCCATAAAAAAATGCTTAAGGCGATGTCCATTCACTATAAAAGTCCTCCTGGTCCGCTCATCCACACAGTTCCACTGCACCAAAAGGAAAAAACATTAATAATCATAAAAAGGACCATCCCATCTAGATCTAAGTTTACTAGGCATAAATTGAGACGGGAGTTAAATAAGAGGACTTTCTGGCCCACAACAAACTCTTTTCTCAAGATTTGCTTATCATGGAATGTCTTTATCTTTTCCTTGTATAAACGCGAACTCTCATAGGCATCCAATCTAAGCTCTTCCAGCTCTTGCAATTGCAGCTTCCTCTCCACCCCCGACTGGGCTAAATCCATGTTGCACTGCTTAATAGCCCAATATGCCGAGGCTCCAACTCTACCGGAAGATGACATGCCTTACCAAAGACAAGCCGATAGGGAGACATCCCAATCGGAGTCTTGTAAGCAGTTTGATATGCCCACAAAGTGTCAACTAGCCTCTTGCTCCAATCTTTATGGTTAGAGTTAACAGTCTTCTGAAGGATTTGCTTGATCTCTATATTCGAGATTTCAGCTTGGCCATTGGTTTGTGAGTGGTATGCTGTGGCAATCTTGTGAATCACTCCATACCTCCGTAATAAAGCACCCATGCTTCGGTTACAAAAATAAGAGCCCTGGTCGCTGATAATAGCTCTAGGAATACCAAACCTGCAGAAAATGTGAGATCTGACAAAATCTACAACCACAGCAGAATCATTAGTCCGGGTGGCTTTCGCCTCAACCCATTTTGAGACATAATCAACAACCAGCAATATGTAAGTAAAACCATTAGAAACAGGAAATGGACCTATAAAATCAATACCCCCAAACATCAAAAACTTCACAAAACAGTATAGGTTGCTGGGGCATCTCATGCCTACGAGAAATACTCCCTACCCTCTAACTGTTCTCATATGACTTACAAAACAGATATGAATCATGAAACAAGGAAGGCCAAAATAAACCAGAATCTAGCACTTTCCTAGCAGTTCTTTGGGGTCCAAAGTGACCACCACAGGTAGAAACTTGACAAAAATGTAAAATGGAATGAAACTCATTATCAGGCATACATCTCCTAAACTACTTGGTCGTTACAGAATCTCCACTAATAAGAGTCATCCCAAACATAGTATTTAGATTCACTTTTCAATTTCAGAATCTGGGCCCTAGTGGAATTAGCTGGTAAAACACCAGTAACCAAATAATTTACTAAGTCAGCATACCATGGAAGCTTACCTTACAGCTGTAAAAGCTGCTCATCAGGAAAATAATCCCGAATGGAAGAGAGGTCAGAAGGATGGTGAGTGATCCGACTCAAGTGATCAGCTACCCAGTTCTCTGCTCCACTTCTATCCTTAATTTCAATGTCGAATTCTTGGAGTAACAACATCCATCGAATGAGTCGAGGCTTAGCATCTGCCTTTTTCAAAAGAAATTTCAAGGCTGCATGGTTAGAAAAGACAATCACCCTAGTATCTAGCAGATATGACCTAAACTTATCAAGTGCAAAAACTATAGCCAAAAGTTCTTTCTCAGTGGTTGTGTAATTAGACTGGCCATAATCCAAAGTCTTAGAGGCATAGGCACTGACATGAGGGGCCTTATTAACCCGCTGAGCAAGAACTGCACCAACAGTATAGTTGGAGGCATCGCACATCAGCTCAAATGAAAGAGACCAAATCTGGCGACTGGATCACCAGAGTTGTGGTCAGGTAGCGCTTCAATTGATTAAAGGATGACTTACACTCATCATCAAACACAAAATCTGTGTCGTGCTGCAGAAAGTTGGACAGGGGCCGAGCAACCTTGTTGAAGTTTTGGATGAAGCGCCGGTAGAATCCTGCATGACCAAGAAAAGAACGCACTTCTCGCACAGACGCGGGGTAGGGTAAAGCAGTAATAACATCTATCTTAGCAGGATCTACCTTAATACCCTTTCTAGACATTATGTGTCCTAAAACTATCCTTGACTCAACCATAAAATGACATTTCTCAAAGTTCAACGCAAGATTGGTCTCAATGCATTTATTTCAAGACTCTAGCTAAACTACCCAAGCATGCATCAAAAGAAGACCCATACACAGTAAAATCATCCATAAATACTTCCATGCAATCCTCTAAAAATTCAGAAAAGATGCTTACCATGCACCGCTGAAAGTTTCCAAGCGCATTGCAGAGTCCAAAGGGCATCCTTTTGTATGCAAATGTTCCAAAGGGGCATGTGAAGGTAGTCTTCTCTTGATCTTCTGGTGCAATTGGATTTGCAAGTAGCCTGAGTAGCCATCCAAGAAACAATAGTGAGACTTGCCAGCCAACCGCTCTAACATCTGATCAATAAAGGGTAAAGGATAGCGATTCTTGTGGGTGGCCTGGTTGAGCTTCCGATAGTCTATGCAGACTCTCCAGCTGTTCTGAGCTCTTGTGGGAATTAGCTCATTTTTTCTGGTTGGCCACTACAGTCACTCCAGACTTTTTGGGAACTACCTAAACTGGGCTTACCCACTGGCTGTCAGAGATGGGGTAGATAATGCCAGCTTGCAGGAGCTTAATCACTTCCTTCTTCACCACATCCAGAATAAGGGGATTCAAGCGCCTCTGAGGTTGCCTCACTGGCTTAGCACCCTCTTCCAATGAAATTCGATGCATGCACATGGAAGGGCTAATGCTAATAATGTCAGCTAAAGTCCACCCAATCGCCTTCTTATTTTCCTTCAATAATCTCAGCAGCTGCTCCTCTTGATCAGGTAAAAGGTTTCTTTTGCCACAATGACTGGAAGCTGCTCATTCTCCTCCAAAGAAGGCATATTTTAAGTGATCAGGCAGAGATTTTAGCTCCAACTTAGGTGGCTGCTCAGTAGAAGGGAGAAGCTTAGAGGGTTGCACCAATTCTACAACATGTACATCAGTTGAACCTGTAGTGCCTGAAAATAAATTCAAGGAAGCAGAACTTTGCCCAGATTGCACAATGTTCACATCAGAATTAACATCACCAGGCAAGTCAGAATCACCACTTAAATCAGAATCACCATCACTATCTAGTGCATCACAAAAACTAGAAAAAGCATGAAAATTCAGTGCAAACAGGGCACCATTCATTATCAGTACAACCACAAACAACAGCGTCATTAACAGATACAAAATCTGGATAATCAACACACAATTCAGCATAAACATTATCCACCACATCATCAATCACATCAATGCGCAAAACTGAATGCTCTTCCCTAGGATGTTTCATGGCATCAAAGATATTAAAATGTACAATACTATCACCAAATTCCATGGAAAGAGTACCATAATACACATCTATCTTAGTCCTAGCTGTTTTCAAGAAAAGCCTCCCGAGAATAATCAGAGGTCCACTGCTAGGAAACTCACCCTCCATCTTTAAAATGTAAAAATCAGCAGGGAATATTAATTCATTTACTCTAACTAAAACATCCTCAATCAGACCAGCAGGGTGAGCATTACTCCTATTAGCTAACTGGATAATAACACAAGTAGCACGCAAAGGACCGAGACTAAGAGAATTATAAACAGATTCAGGCATGACATTTATGGAAGCACCTAAGTCTAGCATGCAATCATCAAATTTATAATTTCCAATTATGTAAGGAATAGTAAACATCCCTGGATCTTTGTACTTTTTAGGCATGGGCTGGATGAGTTCTGACACATTCTGGCTCAAGCTCACTTGCTCATTCCCCATCAGTCGCCTCTTGTTGGTACATAACTCCTTCATAAATTTGGCATATTTGGGAATCTGCTTGATCGCATCTAAGAGAGGGATGTTGACTTCAACTTTTCTGAATGTCTCTAGGATCTCCTTCTCTTGTGCTTTCTCTGCTAACTTTTTGGATTGAAGGGCTCTCTGAGGGAAAGGTAGAGGGATGGGGGTTTCAAACTCATCATTGCCTTACTTCAATGTTTCACTTTTCTTAACATCAATCTTCTCCTTTTCTGGGGTTGGTTCAGCCTCAACTGCAGCTTGCTTGGGCTCTTCTAGTTGCTTGCCAGACCTTAGGGATATAGCACTGACATTCCCCTTCGGATTGAGAATTATCTGAGAAGGAAGAGAGTTGCTAGATCCCTGGGGTTGGAGCTGGTTCAGTGATGTTGCTAACTGCCCAATTTGAGTTTGCAAATTCTGAATGGAAGATTCAGTTCTCTACTGGAATTGCAAACTGTTCGTTGCAAGCTGCTTCAACAAATCTTCCTGTGAAGGACTACTACTGGTCTGCTGTTGTGCTGGTAGCTGCTGTTGCACTGGCTGTGGAGGTGCAGACTATTGGAAATTCTGTTTGTGCTGTGGAAACTGCCTATGTTGGTATTGTGTAAAATTCTACTGGTTCTGGTTCTGGCTCCACCTTAAGTTTGGATGATCTCTCCTGCCAGGATTATAAGTGTTTGAAAATGGATTGTGTTGCTGCTGATACTATGGCTTTCCAGGAAAGACTCCTGCTGCAGCTACTGATTGGTCTGGAGAGATGGCCTCTTATAGAGTTGGGCAAGCATCAGTGGAGTGGAGTGGATCAGAACAGATACCACATGGTCTGTTTATCTATGGAATAGGAGACTGCACTGTTTGTGTCACTGCCAATTGCCTTATTAATGAGGTTAATTCGTCTAGTCTATTTTCCAGTCTCTGGTGGTTTGCACTGGACACTACTGCTAGTTTCTGGGCACTGTGATATTGGATTGGGGGTGCTTGGATTGAGAACACCCCACTGCTGGTTGCTCTAGTGCCAAATTGTTGGGAATTAGCTGTCATGTTGGCTATCAATTCTCTGGCCGCAGCAGGTATCTTATCAACTAAAGCTCCACCACTTGCTGCATCCACCATATTTCTGTCCATGGGTAACAAGCCTTCATAGAAGTATACTATCAGCAACTGATCAGATATCTGGTGGTGTGGACAGCAATAGCCTCTTGAACCTCTCCCAATATTCATGCAAATTCTCTCCATTTGCTTGCCTTATGCCACATATCTCCTTTCTGATTGCAGTGGCTCTTGAGGCTGGGAAAAACTTCTCCATAAATAATCTCTTCATTCGTTCCAGCTTCCAATGGATGAGGGTTGAAGGTCGTATAGCCAGTTCTTAGCTCCTCCATCTAGAGAGAAAGGAAAAGCTCTCAATTTAATCTGCTCCTCATCAATTCCTTGTGGTTTCATCGTGCTACAAACCACATGGAACTCCTTCAAATACTTATGTGGATCCTCACCTATAAGACCATGAAACTTGGGAAGCAAATGGATAAGACCATATTTAAGCTCAAAGTCAGCGTCAAGATCAGGATATTGGATGCACAAAAGTTGATAGTTAACGTCAGGTGCAGCCAATTCCTTTAAAGTTCTATTATCCATGCTCTCAGAATTAATGAAACTACCACTAGAATAAGTAAAATCTATACTATTAGAAGAACTAGGAAAACTAACAGATGGAACAGAATCAAAAATGCTCAATATGCTCAAACTCAGGACCAAGTTCAGTAATAATCTTATGACTTAGCCTAGAAGCCCTTCTAACAACATGCAATGTTCTCTCTATTTCAGGATCAAAAGCAATCAGGTCATGTGCATTGCTACTACTCCTAGTCATACAGCATAAAGCATAATAGGCAAAACTAACAGCATACAAAATATGTAAACTACACTAAGAAATTAGCCAAAATAAAATCAGAAAACACTATCAAATGAATTTTAAAAATTATGGGACCACCACAGTAAAATTATAAAATGTATTTTTGATTTTCTGTAATTTTTTTGGATATTTTTAAAAGTTATGAAAATAAAAAGAAATTGAAAAAGTGGTCTAAACAATGGAATTTGACAAGAAAACTCATACCAGATGAAGGAATTTTAAGATTTTGACCCCCGATTAACCCTTAAAGGGTTAGTTTTGCTCAGGATGGTAGATAAACTTTGGATACCAAGCCTCAACATCTAACTCCACAGGTTAACCCAATTATGTGACACTTTCGACACTTTCTACAACTACTAAGCTGCTCTACTCTACTCAAGTGTGGAACAAGGAACAAAATGAAACGCAGTTACTCTAATCTAATTTACTGTTAATATCAAAAGAACAATGCAAAAATTCCCCGGCAACGGCGCCAAAATTTGACGTGAACTGTCGAACTCACTCAAATTAATCAGGCTTATAAATAAATTTGTAATATAGGACAACCTAAATCGTCTCCCAAGGAATTTTGCATAGGACTAAATCACTCAATTGAAAAATAGAACAATAAACAGGGCGGGTTTTAATTCGATTGAAATTAAAGCAAGATATAAAACGAAATTAGAGCAAGAGATAAAACGAAATTAACCAATTAAAAGCAATCAACCAACCCAGAGTTGAGGTTCCAAGGACATCCGTCACTAGACAAAGAATTACTGAATTTTGTGGTTGACCCTAAACAAATCGGAACCCCTACATTCATATAAGAACCTTCTCTACTAGACAATCACCCAGCATTTAATCAAACCCTTGGCGCGTTCACTCATGCCATCGCACAGTGTTCACTTCAACCTGTTTTGATTTTAAATCCCTTGGGTTAATCAACCTAAATATTAAATCTAACATTTAATCCCTTCCCCTAGATGATCAAAATATAGAAATCATAGACAAACCTCATCCGCTCAGATTCAACTTACACAATCGTGTTGCTCAATTCGAGTAAAGGGAGAAAAGAAACGGATCCAATTCATGGAGAGCACGGGTCCTCTGGATTCAACAACAGAATCCTCAACTCATGGGTTGATTGAACGAAAAGTTAGCCTACCATGGTTGTGCACAAACAGAAAACGAAAAAGAAAGAAAAAGAAGAACAAGACGAACAGAAGAGAGAAAAGAAGAGAGGCGTTAGATCTGAAATTTCACAAAATGTAAAAGCTGATGTTCATGTTGCCCTAATATGCTATTTAAACCTAAAAACTAAACCAGGTCAGGGGCTCCAAAACTGGCCCAAATTAAAACATAACTAATGGCTTTGGTCCCATGTAATTTGGGCTCCTAATTACAAAGTTAAGCCCAATTAACTAAACATAGCTCCAGAATTCCATGACTGAATTTGGCTCCAGTTTTTGACTACCTTCTTGTCCGAATTTAGCCTTCAAGCCTCTAATACCATTTGTAGCTCTTTGAGTTATCTGCAAAACGAAATAAGAATGAGGTTAATCGGATACGTAAAACAAAAGCTATGATCAAAATACTGAAACAATGTAAATCTAGAAAATTAACACGAAAATAAATTAAATCCAATTAAAAACCCCAAAGTCCAATTTAGATCAAAAACCATTAATTACACACTAAACAGCCCTAAAAATCATTAATCAAATGCAACAATTAAGTGTGATAAAATTCAATTATCATCGCCACCAACCTTGCATACACATACTGGACCTAGCAAGATCAATTACTACTTGTTGCCATTCTTGGTTCCAATGAACTTGATGCTCATGCAATCATGTCCTCTGCTAAAATCTTTGTGAAGGAATGGATCAAACTTCAACGTGCCTATGCTAATCGATCCTGATCCCACTTCATGTCACTTAAGGAGCATCTTAACTCCACCATTAAAGGCACCTCTCCTGTCATTGACTATCTCCGCTCTATTAAGGGCATTGCTAAGAACTTGCTCTCATTGCTCATTCATTAGATGGCTTTGATCTTGTTATTTACGTTCTCAATAGCTTGGGTCCTATGTTCCATGAATTTTCAGCCTCCATGAATACTTGAGATTCTCCATTCTCATTTGATGAGCTCTTTAACAAAATTGTTGAATTTGAGATGTTTATCCAACATGAAGAGCAACTTCCTGGTGTTGGTGTCAACACTGTATTCTGTCTAGGGATATTCTTTCTTTTGTGAAAAAAGAACAAAATTCATAAAGAGGTTGTTGTATTAAGCCTCATTTGAGGAATATAATACTCTATCAGTTTTGTGCAGAATAAGAAAGTTTTAGAAACATTAAAATAAAGTTGAGCTAGATAGTTTTGTTTGGACATTATATTGTATAGTTACAAGTTTAAAGAGCATTAGCAATCGGCGTTTAAAGGTGATCTAACCAAAGGCTAATCGTGTGCCTCAACTGCATTTTTTTTAACCAAAAAATAGTTATTATTGTTGAATTTATCATTGTGGATTACAGATATCTTTGAACTATAATTAAGTTAAAATATCTAAATAGAATTATATTTTTATCATTAATCGATTAATATATTTACAAAGTTGAATATATATAACATTTAAATTTTGTAGATGGCAAGTCAACATGTTGAGCACGTTATTGATGATGTTGAACGGAGTCTTGGTGTGGAAAAGGTTCCTATAGAAATTTTAGTTGATCATGTTTATAGAGGAAACATGAACAATGAATTATTTCATCTAAAGATATGGAAACTGATTTTGGATAAATTGAACATGAGAGATGGACGAAGTTCCATATTAAAATAGATTAACCAAAAGTTCAATAGCTTAAAGATCAAACATCAACTTTTTTTTTGAACTTCTCCTTACCACTGGTTTTGGTTGGTATGTGAAAACTTATACTGTGACTGCTGAGAAGTCTATATGGAAAAATTATAAATAGGTATATATTATTGGCATTTATCAATGATTTGACGATATTTAGATGTGATATTTCTTGCATGTAAAAATGTATAAGCATATTAACAAATGCTATTATCTTTATTCTTGTAGAAATGCCTTGAAGCTGCACAATTTCATAGAAAGGGTTGCAAGCATTATAAGTTGATGGGCATTATTTTTAATAGAAACATAGCCACTGGTTTGCTTCATTACGCCTCTACCATGGACCTTCCAAACTTGGATGAAGAACAAGAGCTTGAGAATAAATATCTCAATACTAGAGTGCATGTTGATCTTAAACATGATAGTCAAGATGAGCCTGTGAGTACACAAACTGTTGAGAATACTCTACTTGAAGTGGGAAGAGAACCATTACTATACACGAATACAAGCCAGAAAAGGATTCAAAGTCTATCCAAATGTCCAATGCTTTACAAGCATGGGTAGATGCATCTAAAGATAGGTTGGAGGCTTCATTCTGAAGGGAAGAAAAATATAGGGGCAATATGAGTGTTGAGGCAACTATTCCTGATATATCAATGTTGATCTTTCTCTTGACCAATGTGTAGATGCAATGAATGAAATGGAAAATGTTAGGGATGATGCATGTATGAAGACCTTGGATAAATTCACTAGTCTTGAATGAGGAGGATGTTTTTGAAAATATATGTAGAGAGATATAGATTTACTAGGAATTGAGAAGAAATCCTTCGATTAAGCTGTGACTATTGATACCTCGAAAAAGGTCTATTAGGTTTTGGAGAAGAAAAGCAGAAAGAGAGAAAAAAAGAAAGTGTGGTGGAAGAAACGACACTCTGGAGCCCCTCTTTAGATACATTGAAAAAAAATTAAATATAAAAACAAAATAGGTAATAGGCAATTGTAGCAACGGCTTGTGATGTGTTTGCAAAACTAAAATTTTAATAACATTTTAACACATGTTGTTAATCAAGTGTTGGGTAAATGTCATATATGTAGTAGTGACGATTTAGATCTACTTTAACATAATTAGATGCCTGAATAAGGAGACTTCTTTTGCAAGAAAAGCACAAGAAGATACTTACCAAGATCAGAGATAAGAGACAAATACCTATTTGTAATTTTTGAAGCAAGTGAATGATTCAAATATGATTTAGTTTTCTCCAAGCTAACTTTCTAGCCCAACCTAGCTTGAAGTTAAATCTGGTTATGAAATTATGAATTACCTATATTGTCCTACTTATTTATGAGTTTAATTTTGATTTATTTTTAATGTAAAAAATTTTATATTATTATTTAATCACATCTGGTCATATTACTAAAATAATTTGACTAATATAATAAATACTTAAAAAGTCAAACTCTTTTAATAATTTATAAATATGTAATATTTTACACTAACAGTAGATTAAAATTAATTCTTTATTTAATGTGTTATTTTGCTAAATATTTTATGTTTTTGGCTTTGCATTACAGATTAAAATACTTTTATTTGTTTCTTACAACTAATGACTCTCTAATAAAGAATAGAATTCAACAAAAAAATTCCTTTATCAGTTTAGTCAATTAACACTTTCGGATTTATACATTATATGTAGTTAATCTTAATGTATATAATCTAATTATTCCTTATTATAAATTTTATTAAATTAAAATATCAATTCAAATTATTAATATATCTTTTTTCTAATTTCAATATTATTATTAAAATATAAAATATATAGAATGTAAGAAAATCTATTATATATTAGTAAATTAATAATATTCTATGAAAAATTCAATAAATTTTTATTAAGAAATAAACTACGTTTAGCATTTTATTAAAAAAAAAAAAGAAAATGGGCCTGATCGTTTATCTTGGAATGGGGAGAAGAGTGGTAGATTCTCAATTAAGAGTGTTTGCAAATGTCTAAATTCCTTTTCCAATGATGATGATTTCACTGAATGGAATAAGATTTGGAAGATCCAATGGCCTGAAAGACTTAGAACATTCTTATGATTAACGACCCAAGACAGGCTTCTCACCAACTATAGAAGGTTCTGCATTTTCAAAGCTAGGCCTTATTGTAAAAAATGCAGAGATGAAGTGCAGACTACCCTTCATGTTCTTCGAGACTGCCCTACTGCTATTACCATTTGGAACTGCCTGGTGGTCCCGAATGAAAGATTCAAATTTTATTCCTCAGATTTGAAGGCCTAGATTACTCAGAACCTGAATAACAATTTTGGTTCCAACAGTCATTACAATTGGCAAAGTTTATGGACCATCATGATATGGCTTATCTGGCAATGGAGTAATAAGGAGATTTTTTATATAGATTTCACCAGACCTGGGTTACCCCTAAAGGTCATCTATACCAATTATCATAGGTATCTGCTAGCTGATAATTAGTCTGCAATTCTAAATCAGGAATTTATTAAACTCAACACTGATGGGACATCAAGAATGGATAATGGAAATCAAATTGCAGGCTGTGGTGGCCTAACCATAAACCATTGAGGCGAATGGCTTTGTGGTTTCACTAGGAGACTAGGCCAAGCTGATGCCCTTGTTGCGGAAGCTTGGGGAGTGATGGAGGGTTTGAAGATAGCGTGGTATAAAGGCTACAGGCCTGTTTCTACTTAAAGCTGATTCACATGTTATGGTTTCCCTTATTCTGTGACATGACGTGGGTAACAAAGATATCAGATGTATTATAAGCAAAATCTGCAATATGCTGTCTTGGAATTGGATTGTTCAGAAATATATATAGAGAAGGTAACAAGGCAGCGATGGGTACTCAACAGGAGCAGATATACACTCTTTGGGATCAATGTCCTAGCTCTCTGCATTATGTTCTCTTAAGTGATTCTATGGGGGTTTCCACACCTAGACTTTGTGCTATGTAATTTTCCTTTCTTTCGGCCTTTTTTGGCCCTGCATGTAACCAAAAAACAAATTAATGAGTAAAGTCAATTTCTCTATCTTCATTAAATAAAAATTTTATTATTATCTCTCTTTATTTAATTCAGATTTTGTTATTTTCTTTTTATTAAATGGAATAATTTTGTATCATTAGATTAAATTAAAATCAAGGCTAATAGGTTCCCTAATTTAATTCAAATTTTGTTATTCTCTTTCTTCATTATTCTCTTTAATCAGCGTTTTTACTCTCTCTGTTTGGTTTTCCTCTCTCCACAAATGGCCTTTTTTTTGCCTGCCTCAAAGGTCTCCCTTCCTTATTTTATACACAATAGGGAAAAATTCTTGTATCTTCCTAGAATAAGCGCTTTTTATTACTCTTGGTATTAGATGTTGGACAAGTATATAAAAATGATGTCAAACCTAACACTATATGCTTACTTGTCTTACATTCACTTTCATAGTATAGGAAAAAGCTCATACTCCAGGATAATATAATGTGATGCTTGTTACATAGGAACAGTGATTCCATTCTATGCCTATTCCATGGAATGGGGCATTCTGATGTTTGTTTATAAAAAAAAAAAAAATTATGAAATGGTGATTTCGTTCCGTGCCCCATTCCATAAAATTAGGAATGGAGCATGGAATCTATTCTTTCTAGAGTGGTGGGATTGTGATTTCATGCTCTATAGAATGAGATTAAAATTGTTTATTCCTAATATATCTTTAAGAATTTTATAAAATTATACTTATTGGCCTTTTTATATTTTTTTGATAATAAAATATTGTCCTTCTTGATTTTTTCAGTTTATGATGTAATTTTTTTATGATCAAATTTTATATATTTGATTACTTATTAACCTTTATAGTATTTTAAGTTATCATTATAATTTTTAGTTTTGACGTAGATGTTTTGTCTTTGATTTAAAAACTTATTTTATATAAAAATAAATGTGAAGTATTTACTTGACGTGATAACATTATTTTTTTTAAAGATGACAATATTTATTCTAATCAAATTATAAAAATATAAAATTAAATATTATTGTTGATGTTTAAATTGTTTTTTCTTATAAGAGATATTTATATCATTTACATAAACTTTGATTCTATTTCACAGTGATTCTATATACCAAATAATAGAGTGGCTTGAAAAGTCATTCTATTCCAAAAGCTACCAAACTATGGATTAGGAATGATCATTCCATTCCATTCTATTCATATTCCATTCCAATTCTATGGAATCATCATTTCGTGTACCAAACGTTACGTAAGAATTTCTCATGAATAGGTTCCCTTGTAGCTGCTCCTTTCCACGTATTGAAATTATAGGGTTTAGGTAGGAGGAGTTTCATATCTTTGGAAAATCGGCAGTGACATTGTGGTGGGATTAGGTCATGAAAGATGGTATCACTCCTATACCATGTTGAAATTATAGAGTTTAAGTAAGGAGAAGGAATAAAAGATAATAGAGATTAAATAATAGAATTGGATTGATATGAAAAAGATGTGATAAATGTATTAAATTTGATTGATGTGATACAAAAGATAAAGTATTATCCCTTATTTATATTCTAGTAACCCTAATCAAATAAGGAAATAAATCAGGAAAATAATGAAATTAAAAAACAACTCCTAATCACCAAAAATATCTTTCAAATGGGAAGAAAGGATTCTACTATGG
Source organism: Castanospermum australe (assembly GCA_019955255.1). NCBI lineage: Eukaryota > Viridiplantae > Streptophyta > Magnoliopsida > Fabales > Fabaceae > Castanospermum > Castanospermum australe. The sequence continues at coordinate 216,080 of NSJW01000044.1, forward strand.
GTCATGAATTATGGGTCAAGAACCTAATGAGCTTTTAATTGGCCCAAGCAAATGGTTGAAGTATAGGGTTAAGGAAATTTATCTTGGATTGATTATGTTTTTAATAAAACATATATATGTTTTTTTATTTTTAATATGTTTCAAAAATTTTATATATTTTTTCTTAAATTTTTACTGAAAAGATTAAAAAAAAATTTTTTTGAAAATTTCTATTAATAATTTTTGGCCTAAACAAAATTAGATGCTGATAGGAGCTCCTATTTGCTTGACCTTTCAAACAAAAAGGTCAAAGCAAATTTGAAGAGCAACTAATTTTATTTAAATGAGTTTACTAACTGAATAAAACAAGAACTTCTAATTAAAAAGAATTGTGCAATGCAAAATTTAAAGGTAGAGGTTAGCTATTCCACATGTAAAACAAATTAGACTAGGTTGTCCAATACCATAAAAAGGAAATTAGATGAATCAATGTCTAAAGAAAGTGTCTAGCTGCTTAAGATATGAAATAAATAAAAATGGTTGCGTAAACCCTAGAAATGGGAAGCTCATTACACAGAAAGAAAAATCAAGCATCTCAATGTTTGAAAAGATTAAACTAAGCCACAGATATCAAGGAGACATGCTCAATGCTCAAAAGGAAAGTCGGGATGCTTAATGCCTGGAATGGCTAAAAATGAATCGATAAAAAGGAGAAGATTTAACCGATAGTTAAAACTTGAAAAAAAAAAAGATCAATAGATATTCAAAATTGGCAATAAGTAGAGATCAATGGGTATTCAAAACTCGAAAAGAGTAAATGATCAATAGGTATCTAAAAATGGAACCTGGAACAAGCATTGTTAGGCATGGCAACTATCACCCTGGAGAAAGGTCAATTGGGTGATTACAAATTTTAAATCAACTTTGAAAAGAATATGATTTTGATGTAACCAATCAATACATACAACGACATAAGTCTAACGAAGATGTATTGATGCTGAAAATATGCTTGGGGATGACTAATAATCTCAAATTCACATGCAATGCATCATGTCAAATAAAATATAGCGCTATAGAATAGTACAAATCATGATTTGATCAATTATGAGTCAAATACAACAACAATGACACAAAGATTATATATCACTCAAATATAACTTGGATGAGTAAAGAAACCAAGTAAGCAAGCTAAACCAAGCAAGTAAGCTATATGCAGTAGATACGAAATTTAAAGAGTGTAGGGAATAAAGAAGTAAGCATAATAATTTATCTTGATTCAACCACCAACCACATGTGGCCTACATCCAGTCCTTAAGATGCTTGAGATTTTCCACTATTCTTCAAACTTCAACAAGGTGTTTGATAAACCTTTACAAGATAGAGCACTCCTCACACTCATGCGATACCTCAGCTTTAGTGTTTGAGCCTCACAACCCAAGGGATACGTCTCCCTTGTTCCAATTTGAGGGATACCTCACCCTTATATAACTTCTCTCAACAAAGGGACACCTCACCCTTTGTGAAACAAGCTCTCTTGAGGGATACCTCACCTTCTAAAAGTGTTTACAAGATATTGGAAGGGATAAACTCTCTCAAAGAGATAAAATGATTTTGCAATGAAGAGCTCAAAAATGATTTTAATGATTGAAAGGATTAAATCACCATAAAGATATGAAACAACGTGTTCTTGTGTTGTCAAAGCTTCAATCTTTACTTATATAGAGAGCCTAAGTGAAAAAACAGTCGTTGATGGTATTTAGAAATGATTTAATATGAAAACTAGCAGTTACTAACCATTATTTTTCTCCTTTGGCGGGTACTAATCAATTACAAAGGTCTCATAAGATTACATATCTTCTCACATGTGATAATCGATTACCTTGAGATGGTAATCAATTATAGCATTATAGTAATTGAGTAGAATCTTTAAATGATCATAACTTCTTCATTTCTTATTGAAATTGTGCAAATGACCATTCGTTAGAATGCTCATTAAATCTATTTTCATTTGTAACAAATTTCATTAGAAGTTTATGAACAAAAGAGTGACTAAAGGTCAGTTTTTAAAAACTCAAACTTGTCTATTTTTCATAATTTTGAAATACTACCATGACTAGATTTCCAAAACATGTTTGTTGGGAATTTTTGCAACTAAAATCCATCTGTAAAGAGTAAAAAATATTATTTGAGCTCTCTCTTTGTAAAACTCTATCTCTACATAAAGGACTAAGCCTAAAAGTAAATATACCCATTTAAGTCCATAAGCTTCTTGATGCAATCTAAGCTTCTAATCTTCAAATCTTCCAAATGCTTGAAGCATCTCCTCCTTCTCCATCTTCTTGTGTTGAGCATATTTAAGATCTTTCACTTTTATATTCCAATTCTCACTCTTGCTACTTGGAACATCCTATAAGATATAATTAACTTGGAACTATAGTTAGTCCAAATGAATAATTCAAAAGCCCAATATGCATGATTAACAAATATGTAACTTTAGAAGGACCTTCATGCACATATGATTCACATAGACACATACCTAATATTAGTTAATTAAGATATTATCAAGCATTATTGGATGTATTCCATAAATGATTCTACATAAACTCATTGTATGATTGTTATGTAAAATACAACTAGATAAAGTATATAATCATGCATGATTCAATATAAACCATTCAGTACATATATATAGCATATTCAATATCTATTATTCCTTTATTTGTCATTATCAAAACATAATACATTGAACCATTTGGGAAAACACTATATGTCGTGCATGTAGAATATTAATAATTTATTAATCATTTATTTGTCATCATCAAAACATAATACATTAAACCTTTGGGACAATCAAGAATAAATAGTTCCTGGAAGGAGTAACAAAACCCAAAACAAGCAAAAAAAAAAATCAACAAGTATTTAAAACCCAGAACAAGCAAAAAAGATCGACATGTACTCAAAACATGGAATAAGTAGAAAAGATTAATGGTACTCAAAACCCAAAACAAGTGGAAACGATCAACATATATCTAAAACCTAGAACATGCAATAAACGATCAACGGGTATTCAAAACTCAAAACAAGCATCAAGTGTTCAAAACCCACAATATGCAGAAAAGGTCAACATGTGTTAAGAACTCGGAATGAGCAAAAGATCAATGGGTCTGAAGAACCTGGAATAAACAATAGGTCAACCAATGTGAAAAACCTAGAATGAACAATAGGTGAATAGGTATGAAGAAACTGTACTAAAAAATAGATCAATAGTTATGATGAACCTGGAGTGAACAAAAGATCAATAGGTGTAAAGAACCTGGAATGAACAGTAGGTTAACAAGTTTGAAGAACCTAAACTGAATAGTAGGTTAACGAGTGTGAAGAACCAGGAGTGGCCAAAAGATCAATGTGTGCATAGAACCAAGCATAAACAAAAGATCAATAGGTGTGAAGAACCCAGAATGGACAAAGATCAACATGTGTGAAGAACCTGGAATGGACAAAAGATCAACAGGTGCGGAGAATTCGTGTTAGTCAAAAGATCCATGGGTGTAAATAACTATGAATGAACAATAAGTCAACAGGTGTAAAGAACCTGAAATGAGCAAAAGATCTATAAGTGTGAAGAACCCGAAATGAACAAGTCAATAGGTGTGAAGAACCTGGAATGAGCAAAAGATCAACAGGTTTGAAAAATCCATAATGAACTATAGGTCAATGAGAGTGAAGAGTTCGGAATGTGTGAAGTGAGTTGTTCAAAAAACTCGACAATAGATTGATGAGCTATTGAAAAACTCGTAATGGTCAACTAGGTTGCTCAGTACCTAGTAAATGGGTCAACGAGTTATCCAAATATAGTAATGGTAGATAAGACTTTTTAATACTTTGTAATGGATAAACGAGTTATTCAAAAACTCATAATCGTTAACTAGGCTGCTCAATACCTAGTTATAGGTCAACGAGTTATTCAAAAACTTATAATGGTCGACTAGGCTTCTCAATACCTAGTAATGGATCAATGAGTTATTCAAAACTCGTAATGGTCGACTAGGTTGCTCAGTACCTAGTGTGTGTTTGGATTAACTTATTTTGTGATTAAGACAACTTATAATCAAAATCTTACTGAGAGAGCTTATGAAAAAAAAAGTAATTTTTCTTAAAAAATAAGCTATTCTCCAAACACAAGCCTAATAATGGATCAACGAGTCGTTTAAAAACTCATAATGGTCAACTATGCTACTTAATACATAGTAATAGATTAATGGTTGACAAGACTACTCAATATCTAATAATAGATCAATGAATTATGCAAAAGCAGGCCATTCAAAAGTTTAGAAAAAGAGTGATAGGTTTTCATAACAAGTAGATTGGGTTACTTAATACCCAAAGGAGAATCAGGCAGCTTAATACCTAAAACAATTAAATTGAGCCGCACAATGCCTAAGGAAAAAAGATTGGGATGGTCAATACCTAGAAAAAATCAAGTTACACGATAACATGAAAAAAGGAAATTGGGTCACACAATGCCCAAGAAAGGGAAGTCGGGTTGCCCAATAATCAAAAAGGGATATCAGGCCACTTAATACTTGAAAAGAGTATATTGCATCAATACCCATGAAAAAGAAATTGGGTTGCTCAAAGGAGAATCAGGAAGCTCAATGCCTAATAGGATTAAACTAGGATGCATAATGCCTAAGGATAAGAGTTTGGGATGCTTAATACTTAGGAATGAAAATCAAGCTGCACAAATACTTGAAAAGGTTAAACTAGACTGTACAATGTATAGGGAAAAGAGATCGTGATGCTCAATACACAAAAAACAAAAATCAAGCTGCACAATAACCTAAAATAAGGAAATTGCTTTATCAATGTTAACAAAAGGTGTTTATATACAAATACCACTACAAGAAAAAGGGAATTTGGCGCGGTCTTCAGCGGTGGTTTAATAAATCTTTTCATGGCGGTTGTTATAACCACTTATAACCACTACCAAAAGAAATATTTAATAGCGGTTTATTTAGTTTTAACCACTAATAAAAATATGTTATGCAATTGACTTCTTATGCAATACTTTGTTGGTTTCTATTATTGGAATGTTTTATACATTTAATGTTATTTTATTTACTTCTCATTTAATGAATGACTTCAATGTTTTTATATAAATTTTTACTCAGTTTCATATGGGTGGTTAACAAAATAATAATTATGTTTAGATGCAAGTAGATAATAGGCTATAATAATAGAAATGTAAACAAATTATCAAAAGAAAAAATTTATGTTTAAAAAATTATTAGCTGTACTTAAAACTGTCAGCAAACAAAAATATAAATTTTTTAAGACCGTCCGTTAAGAACCGCTGTCAAATGATATGAAAAAATTCTCTCAAAAATATTCGCGGTGGTTCTCAATCGCTGCCAAAAACCATGTGAAAATTCTTACAATATGTTCGCAGCGGTTTAAAACCGCCTCCAAAAAGCATGTGAAGAAATCCTCGAAACATGTTTGCGGCAATTTAGAATCGTTGCCAAACATCATATCAATAAATCCTTTAAAATAAGCTGCTGCCAAAAAGTATCTGAAGAAATCCTTTCAAAATGTTCATGGCTATTTAAAATCGTCGCCAAAAACCAACTGAAAATTTCTTTTGAATTGTCACGGTAATTTTGTTAAAAACATATGTGAAAAAACCATGTGAGACATTCTTAGAAAATCATTGTGGTGGTTTATAACCGCTGCTAAATGGTAGATGAATTTCCACAGTATATGTTGTGGTGGTTATGCAAGCGGTTGTCTAAAATCGCCGCGATATGCCCTCTCGATGGTAGTAACAGCAACGGTTTATGAACCATTGGTAGAGGTGTTTTGCGGTGGTTTAAACTGCTGTGAAATGACATTTTAACCACTGTGAAAAACCCATTTTGTTGTGGTTTACAATGACTTTCATGTTAATAAAATTCATTAAAGAATGTAAAATTTCAATCAAAATGCCATTTCAAATTCAGTTTAAAACTAGATAAACTTTTTCATGAAATTTTATTTTATAAGATGAATTCACATTGTGTAAAATTGCATGCTTATTTGTTTGAGGAAGTCAAGGTGGTTCCAAAGCTGGTAATGAGATTAAGGAATCTTTGAAAGGGTAATTGTAAAGAATATGCATTTTTTAATCATGCCCTCAAGTATGCGCCAGCAGTGGTTCCATATAATTAAAGTTCAAATTCTTCAAACATGAGAGATCATCAAAATTAACACCCCCCCCCAGCTCAAATGTCTCCTTTATTTGAGAATTTTTTCTTGTTTTTTTTCTTCTTTCCTCATTTTTCTTTCTGCTCTCCTTATTTTTTTTTCTCTTTTGTCTTTTGTCTTCTTTTTTTTTAAAAAAAAAAACAAAAAAAATCAAACCTCAAATGAACAAAGATATTTTGTCTCAAAATTAAAAATTTTAAAAATAAAAATAATCAATCATTAATACGAATGAACTTTTGAGAGCTTGTAATGTGGTCATAATTAAAAAGTTGTGAAAGGAAGAATATAAAAGATTCAAACGAGTGTTTAGTGTTTAAAGTTAATAAAAATCAACTATCATTAAATTATCAATGGTAACATATTTATTTTACTTGTATTTTCAATAGCAATGACTATTGCCTTGATACCACAAAACAATAACTTTTTCCCTACTTTTTGACTTTCAATTCATTTTGTTTGGCCCTTGTGCCACTTTTGCACCTACTCCACTTTTAAAATTTTTTTTTTCTTTTGCTTTGAATATTATATATATATATATATATATATATTTGGTAAACAACGAGGCAAAAGCCTTAAAACTAACTAATCACAAAATGATAAAAGGAAACATGAGAACAATCTGCAGCAAAATCTAAAGCTAGAAAAGACGGAATAGAACTGAAATAATGAAAACCTAATGGAACTAAGTGCCCATGCTTGGCAAGAGAGTCAGCACAAGCATTCCCTTCTCTAAAAACATGTTGAAAGAGAAGAGACCAGTCATCGTTCATAAAGTTCCTGATTGCCATAACTAGGGAGGCACATGGATGCCAAGGATCACATCCTAAATGGATGAGATTTAGAGCACACTTCGAATCTGCTTCAAGGATAACCTTCCTAAAACCCAGATTGTACACTGTCTTCAAGCCCAGAAAAATAGCCCATAATTCAGCCACTTGTCATCGAAACAATTGCCCAAATTGGAAGTGAAAGCACCAAGAAATCTGCCTTCATCATTTCAGATAATACCCCCACAGAAGGCATTGCCTTGGCTCAAATAAACTGAACCATCAACATTTACCTTAAATCAATCATGGGATAGAATATTTAAAATTATAAATTTGAACATAAATAATTATAAGTGGCCAAGATATGTTTATGTCATAACCATTTAACTCAAGATAACAAAATTTGTGCTGTTAGATACAGTAATTTGTAGAATATATAACTATATAAAAAATTATAAATCTTAAAAAAATTAAAGTATTTAGCTCAAAGTTCATAAATTATATTGTGTATAGTAGTTTTAGGATATAGACAATAGTAAGATCACTAGCTATTATAAACTTTCAAGAAATTTAAAATAAATGAGAGTAATACAGGACAATAACCCGATAACATTCCAATTACTCACATATACGAAAATAATGTTATACTTGTTAGTATTAGAACACCCCAAAACCTAGTACACCTAAAGCTCATAATAAGAACACTTTGTTTCAAGAAGTTTGAAGAAAACTCATTGATTTACTATGCACATTCTTCTTCAGCATATGATCTCCTTTTATACAAGCAGAAAACATGATTACGGTACTCAAATGGTTGAAGTTCAATAGGAAAAATTAATTGCAAGCCACCTGCAACGCACATTCATCAGCTTTAATATTACTCATCCATTCAAAGAAATCTCAATTATCAAAATTCTCATGTTACTCTTCCGGATGAATTGTTGCATGTGTGTATATGTTCATGACCCATGCGTATATGCAATTTTCAAGGACAAAGACTAATAGCCATCTTGAAGGACAAAAGCTATATAGCCATAAATGTATGCGCTTTCTTTCAATTCTTCCAACCGTTTTCTTCTTTTCTTCAATTTCACACACGATACTCATCTTTTCACACACTATTCCACATGTTACACGCACATTTTTTTTTCTTTCTTTTCGATCATAGAGGAGCCCTCAAACTATTATTATTATTATTTCAAAAATAGGTTCTCACAATTGACCTATGCTTTGGCCAAGTCTTGCATATTCTTTTCTAACCACAGCGTGTTTTTTTATTAGATTTTGTAAATGAGAGTTTGGTTAAATTTAATTTTGTAAACGAAAGTTTAATTAAAAGTGAGTTTAAGTGAAATAATTTATATTTAAAAAATTTTATTTAAAAAGTAATTATATATATCAAAATGAACATTGTTTAGATAGTATTTATAAATATTAATTTTGTATGTATAATTACAAAAACGGTATAAGTTATATTATTTTTTCTTTATATTATTATTTGTTTTATTTTGTTTCATTATTTTTAATTATATTTTAAGAAATAACATAATTTTTGATTATACAATTATTTCTTTTTTTTCATGTTATTATTAAATTTAAAAATAAAATAAGAATATTATTATATTGTAATTTAAAAAATACAGTGTAAATGTGTAATATTTAAAAAATATTAAATAACATGTCAAGAATAAATAAAATTAAATATAATAATCAAAAATAAAATATAAAACAAAAAAAGGAGTGAAGAGAATGTTGGTAACTGTAGATGAATAATGAAAAAGATTCTCCCTCCTCTCTTTCTTTTTCTTTCTCATGCACGGAAACAGGAGTAGTAAAAAGTTGAAGATAGGATTAGAAAGTTTTACTTTGGGAAATGGTTGAGACAGGTGTTCACAACGAAATTAAACTAATCTAAATTAAAAAAATCAAATCAAAAATCAAAAGTAAAAAATCAAATAAAATTAAAATTAATCAATTTTGTTTAATTTTTTTAATACAAATCGATTAATTTAGTTAGGTTTTCGGTTCTCATTTGTAAAACTAAACTAAATCAAATTAAATTGAACTTATATAATTATACAATATATTTTTATAATTATATATTTAAAGATTATTATATTTTAATTTATTATTATTTCTATTAAAATATTTGAGAAAAAACTGATTGGATCGAAGCAAATTAAACCGATTGAAAACAGCCGTTCTCTAATTAAAATAAAATTGATCGATTTTTAATATATGAAAATCAATTGGTTTAGTTGGGATGACTTTTTTTTTACAAAATTCATCCAAACCAAACTGTGAATACCATTAAGTTGAGAAACGGGAAACTACTCAATACATGTGGAATGCTTTGGCTCTAACGTGAGTTGAGACTCAAATCAAATTTTGATGGAAGACAAAAAAAAAAAAAAAACAGCCAGACATATTCTTTTAGTACAAAATCACATTTACTGTGTGTAGATGGAGAGTTTGGTTAGACAAAAATATAGTCATGGTCATATCATCAAGCTTTAATGCAATATGCAATAATTCTGAAAAACGGGGTCCAAATATGACATTAAGGGGAAAATGAAACAAAAACTCATCATATAGCTAGAGAAGAGACAAAACATTAGAAGATGCGAATTCAACGGTCTTGATTGATTATTATAATAGTTTTCATTTTAATCTTTTTATATATGACTTTTCAGTTAAGTTAATTATAAAACTTCGAATTAATATTATGATAATTTTTATATAATATATTAAGAAATTCATCAAACATGACGATTGCTTCATCATATATATATATATATATATATATAATATATATAACAAATAAATCCTATATTCAAAATACACAAACAATTCTATCTAAGTGGATTAAATAGAGTTTAAGGCTAAGCCAATGCACTGTATATATATATATATATATATATATATATATATATATAACAAATAAATGCATATTCAAAATACACAAACATTCTATCTAAGTTTAAATAGAGTTTAAGGCTAAGCCAATGCACTCAGTTTACTTTCTCCTTGTTTTCTTCTTCGTCCATGGTATCGCAAAATGCTTTACCTTTTGTCTCAGGCAAACATACTCCAAACATGCCACTACACCCTATTACTAGCCCAAAAACCCCATAGCATAGAAACTTTTGATCTCTAGCAGCAGCCACCAGCACCGGACTAAACGCGCCGCCGAACACCACCGCTTGCCTCACCAACGACAGCGCAGAGTTGCGCACACAGGTCGGGAACAACTCCGTGCTGTATATTAGGACCACATCGTACGCGGTGCAAGCACTGAAGAAGGACACCAACTCAAAGAAAATCTGCAGCTTCGTCCATGGCTTCCCTTCCATGATTGACAAAACACTGCAAATCCTACTTATCATAGTCAACATGAAGATTACTCTTCTCCTATTGAACTTGTCTAGGAGGATGAAGGTAAGCAGAGAAGATGGAATCTCCGATAAGGCATTAAATGTGACACTCAAGTAAAGGTTGAAGGACAAGACTCCAAGGCCTAGTGGCATGCCATAATAGACCAATCCAATGCCAAAACCCATGGCCATAATCGCCAATAGTCTTCTTGAGGACCATTTCTTTTGGAACAAAATCTTGAGGGCCGAGTAAAAATCCACGTTCCAAGCTTCTTCCTCTAGGGACATGCTAGAGATGGCCAAATCAAAGCTACTTTGAGTGATTGACGTGATTGTTTTCAATATTTCCACTGCTTCTTCTTTCCTTCCTCTTACGAGAAGCCATCTTGGAGACTCGGGAACGAGTAAATGGACTAATCCACAGTAAAAAATTGCTGGGATTGAAGTCCACACATACAGGTTTCTCCATGAAGAACCTCTGTTTGCGTAAGCCATGGCTGGCAGGGACAAGAACCCTACAGCAAAACACACGAACCCGACAACGCCAACTTGCCCGCGCCACCGTTTTCCGACGATCTCGGAAGCGAGGACGAGCGCGGAGGTGCCGATGGTGGCGCGGCCACACCCAGAGAGGAATTTGAGAGCTGAATAGATCCATACGTTGGTGGAGAAGGTGGCGAGCAAGGAAGAGAGAGACATTAGGAGGCATGTCGAGAAGAGGATGTTTTTGCGACCCAGTGAGGAGTCAGCGAGGGCGGCAAAGACAAGCCCACCCACCAAGCAGCCAACGAAGAAGGAGGAAGCTGGCAGGCCCGTGACGATGGAGTTCTCGCACTGCAGGGCCCATTCTGAGATGATAGCGGTTTGTGCTGGCCCATCCCAGGCCCATGAATCCTTGGAAAGGTTGCAGGGGTTCAAAGTGGTGGCTGAGTTGCAGGAATCGCCGCCGCGTTGGGTGCAGTGCCACGGCGGCTGCGCGTCGGTGAAGACTGTAATGAATGTTTGTTGAGCATCAAAGAACCAAGCGAAGGAAACGAGAATAGCTTTGAGGAATTGGGTCCAGTTGAGTTCTCCTATACACTTTTCTATCGTGGAGTTAAGAGAAGAGAGGTGCTGCTCATCATGAGCACGGGCTACTGAGTCGCCCGAGTTGGGTTGGGAGAGAAGCTGGGTTGAATCGGTCATTTGCAGCTCTAAGCTTTGTGGAAAGTTTTAATTATTGCTTGTGCATCAACGAAAGCCTTCATATGCACGTCAAATAGGACAAGCTTTAAAGACGCATCGGGTATTGGTAGGTCAAAATTTCAAGTTTATCAAATTTAATCTTATATTATTAAATAATTTTTTTTAAAAAAATTATCGTTAAATTTAAAATTTTTATTATATAAATTATATATATATATATAATTTTATATTAATTTAAAATTATTTTATATTTCAATAATATATTTAAAAATTAATATAATATATATTTTTTAAATATAAAAAATATAAATTATTTAATTATATTTTTATTAATATTTAAATTTTTTAAAAATTTAATAAAAATAATTAATATAATATATAAATTTAATATAACAATTAAATCGATAAAAATTATTTTACATGTAAAAAATTATTAAATAATATAAATAATTAATATAATTGTGTGTCATCGGTAGATATAAGTTTAGATAAAATTTAGATCGTTAAAAATATTACTTAAGATTTTTTCTAATTTTTGTGGTTCTAACTAATTTTGAGTTGCGTGTATTGTGAGAATTCCAATGTTATGCGTATTCTTTTTAAGGGTGCCAATAATTGCAACGCACACCAGTATTACGTTGTGCCCAGTGTACTGATAATTTGATCATTAAAAATTTTCACACACAATTTTTTTTTTAACACGAGCGCCATAAAAATGAGTGGATCATTTATAATTTTTTTAAAAAAAAATTGGAGAAGGAAAGTTAGCTTTCTAAGTTAATAAATGCTACAAAACTCATTAAAAAATTATAATAATATTTATAAATCCCCTAACCTTTATTAATATTTTTGTGATTATTTAATACCAGATGTTTAAAATTCGAACTTGCCGTTGCCCAGAGCTTCTCTCTTTTGTCAAAAAGAAAAAATCCTCCTAGATATTTGTTTCTGTAAACGTTGCACTCGTGGTGGACCATTGAATTTATTCTTCTATTACACCCAAGGTTTCAAAAATCGAATTAATTACTGAATCAGTTGAAGTATTGATTTAAAATTTAATGGTCGAACCGTAGTCAAATCAGAATATAATTAAATATATATTTATATATATATATATAATTATTATATAGTAATAAATAAATAAAAATTATAAAAATTATATATTAAATTAATAATAAAATTATTTGAAACATTAAAAAAATAATATCATAAATTAAAAAAATATTATATTCATATAAATAACACAATAAAATAATATCATAAAGTAAAAAAATATTTATCTTGATTACTCTTAAAATAAAATTTAGGAGAGCCATGCCCATAGTTACTCTTGTCCTTGAAAAAATCTGTTCATAACTTTATAGGATCAAACCTTATTGCATTCAATATATAAAAAATGACCCTAAATTTTCCTATTAAATAATAGGAGCAACCAAACAGTAAAACTATAATAATTGTTAAGTATAAAGAGTTGAAGTCACTTACAATAATATTGTGCAACAAACTAGGATAGGGCATCCATGTAAATAATCGAAAAAAAAATGAATGACACCACAAAGAGAATAATATTTCAATAAAAAATAAAAAATATATTATTAATAAATAAATAAATTACATTATTTGGGTAAACAAAACCAATTCAACGTGAATATACATTTTCTCAAGATAAAAATCAAAAGAAAAAAGAAACAAGAACAAAAAGACAAAAAAAAAGAGGAAGTGGAGGAGAGAGAAGGCTCAACACCCCTAACGACTCTGAAATTGCTAATGGAGCACTCCTCCTTCTGCCTCCATCTCCTATCTCCGTGAGCACATCACTTCACTTGACGCGTTGGGGCAGTCGCATGCACCATGCGGTCCATTACAATGTACTTACTGCTTTAAGTGACAAAAATTAAGTTGTCGCAGTTTCTGGTTTTTCTTAATTTCTCAGACATAGGATTCGTCGAAAGTGATCTCGGATGCAGTAAGATGAGCCTTGCCACTACCATGCCTCTTTTTCCGATTATCCCCGCCGCATGTGACCGAAAACTAGCACCCAAAGGCCGCGCCAAAACACGAACACTTGCGGCGGTTCCAGTTTCTTTGCGTCTCGCCATTACTCTTTTGGGTTTGCTTCAGCTTCTTTGGGTCTTGCCCCAGGGGATCATACAACGGGGTGAGCTCCATCCGCCACCTCTTGATCTTCGCCTTTATCCCTTCCGTACTGTTCTTCTCCGACCAATCATCAATCACCGAGCTTTCCGCCGTGCGCGGTGCTGCCGGTACTGGATATAGCCCCTTCACAATTGCTGCTGCCACTACCGACGGTGACGGTCCTACGTCCGAGCACAGTGATCCATTTCCGTTTACTATTTTCCCCTTCGGCGGTAATAATGCTACCCGAAACCCTACTTTGGAGCCCCCATCGGCGTAACCGTTACACAAGGAGCCTGGTTTTCCAGTAGCGGGATAGCAGTAATCATTGATGGTGGAGTCATTTCTCTCGCTCTGGCAGTGTTGGAGCGCCAAGAGATTGGAATCGATGGGTGAGTTCTCGTGATTTTCCTTAGCGTCATGGTGTGGCGTTTGATTCGGTTTCTTCTTCTTGGCGTCCATTAGATCCCAATACCCGACAGCGGAGGTGCAGAGCTTGGAATAGATTGGCATGCTCCTCATGGTGCTATCGAAGAGGGTCATGCCCATGTTAAGAATCCCTTGGGGGTGACGAATCTGCAGAGCAATGAATCGCAACTTCGGTTTACGGTTCCCTGAGCGCAACAACCCTGGCAGGAGGTTGCTCACGAGCACCCCGACGGTGCCAATGAGAACGTCACGGAGCCACGAGGATGTATAGGCCCAAACCAAAACCCATAAAAACTGGGCAAATGCAACATTACCTATAAGGGATAACTACTCACACATGAAAATAAAGCCCCTCATCTAGCGGGTCCCACCATCCCTTGGCTAACGTGGCTGCTTCGTCGACAAGGCGCGCAACACACGATGTCGTCACTATTTTTTTTCTGTAAAATTTGGAGCAAAACGACGTCGTTTCGTTTCTAGAATTTCAAAAAAAAAAAATTCAGAACCGGTAACCGTACGGACAAGTACTGGTTTGACTAGTTCACCTGGTTTGGGACCGGTTCACCGGTTTTTGACCTCACCGGTTCTGAGAAGCTGTCCAAACCGGTGAGAGAACCGGTTCCCAATCCAACCGGTTAAATCGACCGGTCCGGTCCGATTTTCAGAACCCTGGATTATTTTATACCACACAAAAGTAAAGGTCACGTGACTTCTATCACCGTCCTAAAAGACAACTAAATTTAAAACACCTTAAAAATTGTGGCCAATTTGTATTTTTTTTAAGAAAATAATTGAAAGAAACTCTATTTAAAAGAAAATTAATCTTCAAAAAAATATTAAATTTAAAAGTTTAATTATACAAAAAAAAATAATTAAAGCTTAATTCTATTACATTTTTTATATATTATACTAAAACAGTTATTTTAAGGTTAAATGTGTAAAATGCTATGACTTTATCAATATTCAATTTATTTCATAAAAAAAAATAAATAAACAATTACGGTAGAAATAATATAAAAACCAAAAAAATATTTAAAAGTTTAATTTATTCAAAATGTTTACATTTTAGTATAATGAGAAATCAAAGTCATGTAATTTATCTAAAAAATAATTATAAGTTAAAATATTTTAATTAAAACTTATAATTTATTAAATTATCATAATTTCTTAAATGATTAATTAAATTAAATAATTAAATGATTAGTTACAAAAAGGTGTTTTGCTAATGTATTATAATTAATTTAATGCCAATATCACTCTAAAGTCCGAAGTGAAAAAGACATTAAAGCTACATTGATTGTTAATAATTTTATATTTATCATTGCGATTGATGGGTCATCATGATTACATTATCCTTAATTAATAATTAAGAAATTTTTTTAGAATAATAAGTCATTACAACTACATTAGCATTGTTTAACAATTTAAAAGTTTTTAAGATTAACAAGCCATCATAATTACTTTACTTTTAACTAATGATTTAAAAAATATTTGAGATTAATGAGCCATTGTGACTATGTTAACTCTAATTAACGATTTAAAAATATTCAAAATTAATGAACTTCACATGTATGTTGAATCTCATAAACGATTTAAAAAAATTTGAGATTAACTAGCCGTGTTAACTCTAATTAATGATTTTGTACCAAAAAATTAATGATTTAAAATATTCGTGAATAATAATAAGGTATCATCATTTTAAAAAAATATCTTTATATTAGTGTTATATCAATGATAGCATTCCTATAATGGACCTGATTTTTAAATAAATATGGTTGTTGGGAAATCAATTAATCTCCTTCACTTCTTTTTAATTTCTTTTTCATCAAACAGGAATAATGTTTTCTTCTTATAAGAAAACAAAAATTAAAGCATGTCAGGACAAGTCTACCGCATATGATCGATGCTTTCGGCAATTACGTTTCACTTTCCTTTTTATAAAGAAGAACTTTGGCAATTGAGATTGAAAACCCCTTTAAGCCAAAAGTTTAAATTTGAAGCTAGTCAGATTAGATTACTATGCTTTAGTTATCTGATTAGCCCACTGGCAAGAATGATCACATGATATACATGGATGGAGAAGTTTGAAAGGAAAAAAAAGAAAAAAGGTTAATTTTTCATTTTTAATAAGATAGAATTTAAAATATTTATAAAAATTTAAAAGAAAAGATAAGAAGTTTACTTGATAGTCTTGTATTTCTTTTATTTTAAAAAATTCTCAAATAAAATTTTGTTTAATCAAAATTAAAAATTTTATTTTTATTTTTTTTTCTTCTAAACTCCTTTATCTAAACATACTCTTTTAAGAAATTACCAAGCAACTTCATTGTTAGCCCCAAAATTTTCAACTTGGCATTTATCTTAGTGATGATTTCAAACATTTAGCATTAATTTAACACTTCATACTTATATTTGATCTTAATTAAAATGAGTTTATGCATATTTATTAAAGTTTTATTGAAGATTCTCAATGTATAAAAGGTTTTTCCAAGAAGATGAGCTAAATCATGTACATCTTAAAGTCTTTGGTTAAAGGCCAAAGTCAAGTATGGAGAAGCACGTGGAAGACCAAATGTTGAACATACATATAATGGAGATAAGCTAATTTAAATCTGTCAACCGCTTCAAGTCAGAGATGATGAGCTTGCAATGACTAAATATGAGTCAACTGATGACGCTATTGCAGAATGCTCTGATACGGGATTCAAATTTTAAATTGCTTGTGGCTATTCCTAAATCACTTGCAATGGTCAGAAAATCTTTTAGATGAGTGAAAGAGCTTGAGACAACATCCCAAAAGTTATGGGTACCTTTGTATTTGTAAGAAAGTGACTTGACATCCACAAAAAGACAAGAAAATTTTTCTGCAATAGAGCTGTAGGGCTGCAACGTTTAAATCTCCTTCGTCTACATATAATCATTCTTGAAAGAGACTTGTAGCAGATTAAAGAAGAGAAAAGAGAGGAGAAGATCAAGTATTTTCTAAGTTTTCATTAGAGAATTATTGAAAAATGTTCTTGTGAGCTATACTGAAAATATTCACTCTTGTTTGAGAGAGTTTTTCATCATATTTCTGTAAAACCAATAAGTTTGTTAGATTTCTAACTTGTAGAGGATATGATTGAAGAAAACTACTTGTGTTTCTAAATTGGAAAGGATATGGTTGATTAAAACTACTTGTTCTAACTTGAAGAGGTTAGGGTTGATCAAAGAACATTAAAAAATAGTGAAAAATCTCAACGTGGCTGGGGACTGGATATAGGTTCCATATTTGAGATGAACCAATATAAATTCCTTGTGCTAGCTCTCTTTAGTTCTTCTCTTTTACATTATCTTGCTTGATTACATGTTATTTATTCGTTGCATAATTTATTGTCCTTGATTGCATTATTATTTGGACTATGTGTTTGATTTAGATGTCTACTCGTGATGTTTTATTTTCTGGTTTATTTACTACACAGCGATAAGCTAGTTATTAGTCATCTCATCTCTACACCAGTTTTATGTTCTGAGTTTATTTTGCAGAAACTTCTATTTTGGAACAACTTGCAATATGAGAATTGAACAAGCATCCTGGTAAAGAAAAAATCCAGTTTAGGATAGCTACTGCTACTTATGAGCGAACTACCTATAGTAAAGCCAAAATTGGGTACGGTGATGAATCAGCTTAGAGAGAATTCACAAGACCCAAAATTGGGGTGCCACTCTTTACAGGAAAAGGTTAGCAGAAAATGAAAGGGCAATGTGGTTGGTTATCACAAGAAACAAATTAATAATCCCTAAGTTGCAGGACTGGTATTTACTTGACTTTACAAAGGACTTCGAATCTTTATTGGACTGGGCCTGCCTTTAAAATATGCCTGCAACATCTTAAGCACAGCAGATAGATAAGAGCTCTCTAGAATCTTACAAAAAATTAAAAGAAAACAAAGAGGCTCCAAGTCCAAAGAAAACCCCTTTTGAACCAAAATGGACATAGAAAGAGAAAAAGAAAAGGGTGAGGAGCTGATATGAAACATCTACAACAACATTAATGATGGAGATAGGGTGGTCCGTGCTCTAGATTTTTTTTTTCTTGGTATTAGAAGGGGCCCAAAGGCCTGAAAGAAGAAAAAAAAAACTACAAAGTAACAGTTTTGGGAGTAGACACCCATAGCATCACTTAAAATAAATGAGCTCAAAGATGCTGGAGGGCTGTCCCAGCATTTGAAGAGATATGGCTGAGTCAAACTCAAGTTTGCTAGGTAACCAGCAGCTGAATTTCCTTCACGATATATGTGGTAGATGTGCACCTCCCATTGTCTCTCCAACAAATCCTTTATACCATGCTGAAGGGACTTTATATCATAACTTCCCTTGTCAACCCCTTTAATTATTTGAACCAGACTTTGAGAGTCCAATTCAAGAATGATATGACGAAAACCTTTTTCCCATGCTAGCTTCAAACCTTGAAAAGCTCCCTAGGATTCTGCTTTAATGGCAACAGCAGGACCAAGTCATCTAATAGAACCAGATATCCACTGCCTCAAATGATCCCGAAGAATCCCACCATATCCAGCTATAGAATCTTCACCAATAATTCTACTAGCACCATCTGTATTCACTTTCACAAAATTCAGAGGTGGAGGACGCCAGCAGATGTTAATGATATGATCAGCAGTCACTGGACCTTTATGTGCTGAGAAAGGCTCAGTTGCAATATACCTTGTCATAATTAAGAGGACCCTATGGGGAACCCCAGGTCTGGCGAAGGAGTTGTCAAAAAGCTCCTTATTTCTCCAATTCCACGGAGACCAACAAGGTACAGACCACAATTTCTGCCAGTTCCTCTTATCCAAATTCTCAAAATTCATAAAGAGATTAGCTGTCACCCAATCTAAAAGATTTAAAGAGTAAAATTGAACGCTCTTATTGGATTCTACCAACTAGTTTCAAATAGCTAAAGCTTTGGGATAGTTGGGAAGGCATGAAGAGTGGACTCAATAGTATTACAATAGCTATGACAATTTGGATTAGCATGGAATAGTTTATACGTCCTGTAGTTTTTCATAAATGGATTGTCCATGAGATTTCCAAAGAAGATCAACTTTCAATAAGATAGTTTTAGGGATTTAATGTTAATTGTTTTATTGGTTTACATGTTAGTTTAAATAAAATTTTAGACAAAGTTGTTCATGCTTTTCTCATATTTTGGTTTATTTATTATTTTTGCCTTTCCCCAGCAATTTAGTATTTGCCTAGTTTATTGATATGTCGGAGAGCTTCAAGTTAGCTAGGCATGATGGTAAAGTCCCTACAATGACATTTTGACATTTAAGTTAATATGAAAATGAAATAATAACTAAAAGTTTATGTAGAGAATAAACGTGTTTGAAGGTCACTCCATAATGAGTATAAGCCATTAAGCTTAGGTCCAATAAGAACTTACTAATCCATTTATTATATCTAATTATTGAAGTAATTGTTAAAGATCAATGGTGATTTACGGGTAGAGACACAATTGATCATTTGATAAATTATTGTTTGTTAGGAAAATATAAGCATACAATTGATTATGAATTTTAAGGCTTAATTAATAGATTATTAGTGATTACATTCTTTGTCAAAAGATTTTCAAGAGATAAATTATTCAAAAATAATAATTTGGCATAATTAATGTAAAATTAGTCTTGATGGATTATCAACCTTCACCATTTCATATCTCGTTAATTCTTAAATATTTTTTTGTGTTAATTACATTTAATTATTGCTTTAATATTTGTTGGCATTGCAAATTTTTCATAGGCCAGATTAGGCTCAAGAGAGTAGAATACCCAACTAGGCTAATCAGTGAAAACAGATCCACAGTGCTTTGGCAAGCCGCGCACTTCAACATAGACCAAATCCAAGCATACGAGCTACGTGAAACCATGAAAGGCAGTTTCTCCCTTGGGCCACAATTGCCACATATCATGGGAAGCTGGAAAAAAGTAACATGCTATAAAAGGGCGCAAGAACAAATCAGAAGGGGCACAAAAAAATTAACACAAAAATTAACACAGAAAACTTGATGGATGAGTTTGAAATTAATAATTTTATGATTTAATTTTATTTATAAAAAAATTTCTTATTTAAAAAATTATAAAATATGAATTGATAAGATTTAAAAATTCTTAAAAATCTCATGAATTTTGATTAAGTTATTTTTTTTTAAATTCTATTAAAAATGAAAGAATTTAAGTAGATTAAAATTTATTTAAATTTATTTTTCTTCTCTTAATCATTTATTTAGAAATAGAAGAGAAAATTTATTAAAAGAAAGGGTAAAAATATAAAATTTTTAAAATAAATCAATTCAATTCTTTTTTTTTTGTATTCCAAATATAAAATTTGATTTATAAATCAATTCAAATCATAATTTTTATAACGAATTCCAAACACAAGAATTGATTTCTAATTCAAATTAATTTAATGTAACTCAAATCAATTCAATTCAATTTTAATTTTTATGATTCCAAACACACCCGAAAAGAATTTGCTACCTTGCAGTCTATTTTTCTTAGCTTTTGTACTTCTTTATCAAGCTTACATTGTACCTTTTTGCATCTCATCATTATGCTTTTGTTTAATTTTGGAAAAATTCTTGTATTATCTCAGAGTAATACTTTTTCTTAATTCTATGCAAATGGTTGCAAGACAAGTGTATACAAATGATGTTGTTTTAGACTAAATCCGATGTAGTGGATCGTACCTAGGAATCAAGTCGAGATGCTGGAGATCTGCTCCGAGATGTTTGAATAAGAGAATGGTGGAGGGTACCTATAGAAGACACTCCGACGATTAAGTTAGAAGAGTGCTCAATAGTTTTAAGCGTTGGGATTGAATGATCATACCTGATGGATATACCCTTTTTATATAGGTAAGGATTTAGGGTGATAACCCTAACTTTGTAGGATTAAGACTTTTTAACAGTAGAGATAAATCTTATCATTTAGGTTTAATTTGAATACTAGACCTATCTATTGGTAGCCTTATCTCATACTTATTAATAGGCTGGTCACTTTGAGGCCTAATGATATTAGTATCAAACACTGCCCCCAAGTTAGGATTTTGTTGTCTCGGCAAGATTCCAAGTTCTTCAAAAAATTGGGTTGAAGTGTTGGCTTTATTAAACATGATATTCATGGTGACGATGGCCAAAATGATTATAATATACAGCATCTCGGAATAACTACGACATGGGAACATGTGAGATATTTGTTTCGAGGTAATATAGCAACGATCAGTTACCCCTACACTTTATAATGGCCACGTGTCAAATAAAGGATGCACCTTTGCTCATTTGCTATGCCGTATCAGTTCTTGGGATATAGTGTAGTGATGTTTTTTGGGGTTTTCCAGGACCATTTTTACCATTCTACCCCCAAACCTTCTTGGGTAAGTTGAAGCGGTTTTCCCACCTTTTTTACTTATAAAAAGGGTTTTCACTTTCTTCCTCCCTATTTGCTTCACCAGTTTTCAAATTACCTGAGCCAAAGCTTCACTATTCTCTCAATATATTTGCTTTCTTGGTTCGTGATTTGCACCAATTTGCAGAGTTTATGCTTTCCTTCGCTTTAGGGATCCCTTCCTTCTTGTACTTTTCCATTCCATTTTCATTGCAATGGTTTTGGTGAGGGAAATCTTTGACAACGATGAGCAAGGAGAGGCTTTACTACCATCCGTTTGCCTTTTCGGCGAATGGGTGCCTTCGCTAGCGGTTCTAGTGGAGGACAGAGGCCACCATCACCCACCAAACTTTGAGCCGAGTTGGCCAAGTTGGATAAGAAGCTGGTGAAGGAGCGAGAACTAAGGGACAAAGTTAAAAGGGATATCGCAGAACTAGTTAGGATGATGTTTGACTTTAGTAGTTTAGAAGATGGAACTGATGTTCTTTTGGCCTCTATAGGTACATCTCAACTTCACACCAACATAGTTTGTCGGGTAGCTGTTGGACCAATATCTAAGGATGGCCTCTACAGTTGGGTGGATGAGGAAGTTCTACACATTCCCTCATTGTTCCTATCCGAGGAGTCGACTAGGCACATCAGAACTTACTAGAGTTGACACCTAAGAAGGGGAGCAATAAGTCGTATTGTCTCAACTCATGTCACGGGAGTGACAAGGTCTATTTCCAAAGAACGGAGGGGAAGTATTTTATGTATATGTACGAGACCTTGTTCGTTAAGGTAGGAGTTCGGTTGTCCTTCACCTCGTTTTAAATCGAGATGCTTCTGAAGATGAACGTCACTTTTTCACAACTCCACCCAAACTTTTGGGCTTTTATGAGGGCGTTTAGATCACCTGCGATTACTTTAGAATACTGAAGTTATTAAAGATGTTCTTCTACTTATTTGAAGTCTTAAGACCAACGAGTGGGTTGAAACCGGGTTGGGTCTCTCTTCGAGCTCGGATGGGAAAAAGAGTGTTCAAGATCTTCAAACAGTCCTATAAAGACTTCAAAGATGAATTCTTTCAAATCACTAGAGCTCCGGGAACCATCCCGTTCTTCCAAACTACCAGTGGAGAACCCTTGTTCCATTTGTACTGGAACAAAGGAGTTCATTATGTGGATGAGACAAAATAGATTGAGATGACCGAGATAGAAAAGATAGGTACAAAGTTGATAGTCTAGATCAAAACAATTAATTGTTTTGACATTATTAACTCGGGTGATGAAGGACACCAGAGAATTTTTGGTATGTTCAGGTATCTTCTCTATATTTTAATTGTTATGACTCACATATTTCTCATTTTCTTTTTTAAGAGGACATAATGGCTGATAAGAGGAAGGTGGCTTAGCTAAAAAGATAACTAACTGAGATGAGGGCGGTCAAGATGAGAGTGAGAGAGGAGGCGGCTAGAAGCGAAACACTAATTCACCAACCAAATGCAAGAATTGAGACTCCTCACTCTGAAGGGTGTACTCAGCAGCATCCAGAAGGTGCTCAGCCACCATCAAGTGACACCAATATTGTCATAGTGAATCTTGATGGTGGTCTTGATGACGAAGGCAACCAAGGCCAACATGTTGAACGGTTATTTACTCGACAAATGAGAGGTGCATGTGGAGGGCCTTCTCGGAAAAGTAACCAAGTTGCTCCCGGTACCACTTCTGAGGGTGGTGGTGCAAACACTGTTGCTAACCATAGTGATCTCAGAAGTCCGAGCACACTATGGACAAAAGACTTGGATATCAAGAACTTTGTTGATTCTCGGGTGGTCCTTAATTGGGACTTTGAGAAGTATTGCAATAGTACTGGTCATCCTTGTTTCACTTGACAGAGTTGTATGCCCTTTACATGGCTAGTATAGTACGCTTCTTGTTGGCGAAGTAGGGGGAACTTGAGTCTATGAGGGCCGCTAATGCCAAGTTGGTCAAAGATAAGGAGGACCTGAAGGCTGCTTCCCTCGAGGTCATGAAGGAATGTGATGCTGTTAAGTCAGAGGCATCTCGGGTGAACTCTGCCTTGGAAGGGATTAAGGCTAAGCTGGAGAAGGCAAATGCTAACTTGGTAGAGTTGAAATATGCTCTCGAGATGTAGCACAATGACTTGGCTTCTTCAAAGAAGAGGATAGAGGAGCTGGATGCCGAGAAGACTGAGTTGCTTGCCGGGAAGGTTGCCTTAGAGTCTGGGAAGGCCAGATTATTTGACTTATTAGATCATTCGGTGACCCTCACTTGGAATAATGCACTTTCTTAGATTCAGTTCCTCTATCCCGATATTGACGTTTTCGTGATGGACTTGAGGAAGGAAGTCCTAGATGGTGCCTTGGTGGAGATCAAGGAAGACCTACCCGAGGACTCTTAGACTTTTGCTTCATTTGTAGCCCTTTAAGCAAAACTTGTAACTTTCAAACTTGTGATTTTCAGTATCTTGCAACTGTAGCCCGTTGGGCCTTTAATTTAATACTTTTGCATATTTTCTTTTTATTCCGACTTGTATTTTTCTTTTTTAGGTTTATTCTTATGTCGGGGTCCAATGCCCTATTTGCGATTAACTTAAAATGAAATCTTTATGTCGGAAGTTTGTATTTTTCTGATATAACTCTAGTATTTTTCTTGAGATAATGTTATTCCGTGGACTATCGTATTTGGGTGGCACGAAGCGGTTTAACATTCAAGAGTGACGTGAAGTGCCTCATTAACTTGTTAAATAATGTTTAAGAGCGATACAAAGTGGCTCATGAACTTGTTAAGAAAGTCACGAACGAGACATAATAGCCGTGATGGCTTTAAACGATTATATAGCCAAGATGGCTTCAAGAATACAAATAAATAATTTGGCCAAATAAAAACTTTATTCTCTTATGATACCTCAACTACATCTCGGTTAGGAAAAGGTATATCGTTGTGCGAAATGCACTTATTACATCAAAAACAGACTTAAAAACTATCACAAATTTAACACTAAGGTTATCACTATCTTAGAATTGACGTCAGAGTTTCTGTTAAGTAGGCTATGAGCTTCGTTCATTGATTTTGAGGCTGTTCAAGTAACATTGTCTCACGAGTGTTTGATCTCTTTTGACTACTGTTACTTGATTCTCTCCCGTGATAAACTTCATCATTAAATGGGGAGTGGAAACGATTGCCCCAAATTGGTTAAGGAAAAGTCTCCCGAGAATAGCATTGTAGGAAGAGGAACAATTGATAATTAGGAATTTTACTTTTACCTTTTTGAAATTCAGCTTAGTTCCCAAAGTGAGATACAACTTAATATAACCTTCAACCTTGACTTGACTTCCATCAAATCTAACTAGGTTTCTAGAGAAATGTTGAAGGTCGGTTTCAGGTAGGTTAAGCTGTTTAAATGTATTATGATAGATGATGTTGGCAGAGCCCCCTTGGTCAACCAGAACACGCTTTACTCGTGAATTGGTTATAGTGACTGAGATGACTAGGGGGTCGTCGTGCCTAGGTAGAAATCCCTTGAGATCTTCATCCAAGAAGGAAATAGTTAGAGTTTTGTTGGGACTCCTTTTGGAATCGCATGATGGGCGATGTTTAATATTGCTCTAAGGTATTTCTTTCGAGATGACTTAGATTCACCTCTCCCTACAAATGCCCTGGAGATGGTGGCAGACTTCATCATTATCATTTCATACTTGTGATTGATGTGTCTTCGAGTCCTTGCTCGGAGATCTTGACCTGATTCTTCTTCGAACTTCAGACTTCGGGTGATTACACCTTTCATGCCCGGGTGATTTCAGGATGTACTTTTGGAGTTTTTCCTATCGAATTAGGAATTCTATGGCATTTCGGAGATCAAAATGCTCTTCTGTGTTATGCCAATAATCAGGGTGGTAATTACACCACTTAGATTTGTTTACAGCCTTTTTATGAAATATTGGCTTTGGCTTCGAAAGTTTACCGAACTCAGTATGATAGAGGAGTGTACTCGTTATAGCCTCCTCGAGAAATTAACTTTTTGGGAGGATCTCGTTCTCGAAATGGCTTTGTAGACTCCTCGCTTTTTTTAGACCCCTCGCTAAGGCTTGAAAAATCTTTTTTGGCTTTTAGGGTTTCCTCTATTTTGATATACTTCCTGGAGCGGACTAATAGGTCGTCGAAGGTCAAAGGCTCTTTCTTCGCCAGAGATGAGGTGAAAGGCCTCGACTTCAAGCCCAGAAGAAAATAGTCCATGGTCATTCCTTTGTTGAGCTTTCCTACCAGCATGACTTTTTTATTAAATTTACCGATGTATTCTCAGAGTGACTCATCTCAGCCTTGCTTCAGATATAGTAATGTCGTGGAGGACTTCGACTGACTTTTGCTTATGGTGAAGTGGTTGAGAAATTTGTTGGCCAGCTCTGAGAACTTGTTGATGGATTGAGAATCCAGAGAGCAGAATCACTTTAAAGTTGTTTTTTTAAGGGTAGCTGAGAACACCCGACATAGAATAGCATCTGTGGCCCCCACCTTAGTTGCTAACATAGAAATATGGTATGTTTCCAGGTGCTCCTGTGGGTTTGTGGTTCCATTATACAGTTCCATATTTCTAGGAACATTAAAGTTATCAAGGAATTCTATTCCCATTATGAAATCAGAAAAAGGGATGGCAGTAGTTCCATCCCTCTTCATAATGATGATTATCTCAGAAAAATTCTGACTTGTTCTCCCTATCCAAGTTGTCTGGCCTAGATGGCAGGACAGATTTTGTTACACATTCGCTTGTGCAATCTTTTAGCATGCGATGGATCTCATCTATTTGACGATTTTGATATGCTATCATGGTGAGGATAGTGGCGAGATAAGGATTTGGTGGTGTCTCATGGTTAGGAATTTGATCTTCCCTTGGATTCTGGAGAGATGTTGGGCCAGCCACAGTTGTTGGCTGGCAAACCCCTCTAGGTGGAGGTATCCCGGCTACATTATTGGTATAGGCTTCTGCTTCATTATGAATTCTCTCTACATTTTGCACTTGCCTTTTAGTGTTGGCCATTACGGTGTGTTTGGAAATAGAAGTTTATCTCTTCCCATGATGGTGCCAATGTTTTGAGCTAAATCCGAGTCAGTGGATCATACTTAGGAATTGAGCTGAGATGTTGAAGATCTGCTCTGAGATGTTTGAATAAGAGAACGGTGGGGGGTACCTTAAAAAGACACTCCGAGATCAAGTTAGCAGAATGGTCAATAGGTTTAAGCGTTGGGATTGAATGATCAAACCTGAGGGGTGTGCCCCTTTTATATAAGCAAGGATTTAGGTTCATAACCCTAACTTAGTAGGATTAAGACTTTTTAACATTAGAAATAAACCTTATAATTTAGGTTTAATTTGAATACTGACCTACTTATTGATGGCTTTATCTTATATTTGTTAATAGGTTGGTCACTTTGAGGCCCAATGATATTAGTACCGAACATATGTCAAACTTGATATTACATGCTTACTTGTCTAAGTTTGTTGCTTTAATGTTTGTAAGCTAGGCTTATTTCCACTTTTGATTGGTTATAGTTAGCATTGTCGTAACTTGCACTTTGACCAAGTTATGTGAGAAGCCCGTTCCTCATTATTGTTGTAATTTCTTTCAAATGACAAATATTGTAGCTTTTTCTTGTCTTTGCCTTTTCTCATCACCTGTTTTATAATTTGCTAACACTTTCATAAAGACGATTTTTCATGATGAACGTAATAGATTATGAGTGTAAAAGATAAAATTTTCTCATGTGCTGGGGAGGCATATAGTTTTAATATTAAAAATAAAATATATTGTAAATTAAAATAATCAAACGTAAACCATTACTTGACAATTTTGATATAAGGTGGGCACTTGTACATAGTAATTTTTCAAACCATAAGATAATAAATGGGATAAAATCTATAACATCCAAGTCCTATAGTTACAAAATATTACTTCACTAAACACAAATTTTCTCATGGAATATTGCATCAAAATCCTTTAAAATAATTCAAGGACTTGTACATAGTAATTTTTCAAACAATGATATCTGTATAATAAAATGGTTTAAACATCTAAGTCAGCATAGCTACAAAAATATTACACCAATAAACACAAAATTCCTCTTGAAGTACAGCATCAAAGTCCTTTATAAACTTCAATTCCTCTCTTCTATTTTGCATCCACTAAATTTTCAAGTTCTTTGTCATTGGGTTGATTTCTTTCTTCACCATCATAATTTTGCTGTTGTAATTTGTAATATCCTTGATTTTATTTTTGGTCTAAAATTAATTTAGGTTCTATTTGAATGTGTCCAAAAGAGTTGTATGTATGTAATTATCAAGAATTTATAAAATTTCTTGATTTCATTAAGGAAATATTTTTAATATAACTTACTTAGAAAAAAACTTTGACAAGTATAATATTTTTATCAAAGAAAAATAATTTCACTCAATATATTTTAGTTGAGAAAGTATATTTTTTTTATAGAAGAAATATTTTATTATCTGGTAGTATTAAAAAAATAAGAAAATGAATGAAAGAAAGAAAAAAGAGCTTATGCATTTTTATAATTATGAAGAAAACCTATTATTATCAATTTTTTTCTTCTTTCTCTCCTCCCCATGACACCCACCCCTATTTTCTTCCCTCCCTCCTTCTTTTTCTCTTATGCAACACTCCCCTCCCCCTTCATTCTGTTATTTTTGTTGTTCTTTCTTTATTTTTGTCTCAAAGCCACTTAACCTAGAACTCTATCTTGCTCTTCTTTCTATCCAACTTTCCATACATCCTCCTTTTTATCTCTTTTTATGCTAGTTGAGGTTTTTAGTTTTATGAAATTGCTTGAGAAAAATCCTTTCGGCTCTCATTAATTTATAAGTAAAAATTACAAAACAAATCAAAATCTGATCCCACAATTATAGGGATTTGCTAAACTATAAGGATACAAGTATTAACATCAAATATTAATATATACAATAATCACAATACTCCCCCTCATGCTAGTGCATATATATTATATGCATCTAGCTTGTTACATATAAAGTTATCCTTGGAGCTCAAAAAGATTTAGTGAAGATATCTACCAACTAATTGGAGTTCACAAAAGAGGTAGTGACTTCTCCAAAAAGAAAATTTTCCTAGATGAAATGGTAATTAATCTCTACATGTTTGGTCCACTCATGAAAGATCAGATTTAAGGTAATGAGTAATGCTGCTTGGTTATTACAAATGAGATTACGACCTATTTTGCAAAACTTTAGGTCTTGAAGAAGTTGTTTTAACTAAACAAGCTCACAAGTAGTAAGACCTATAGCTTGGTATTCTGCTTCAGCACTTGATCTTGCAACTATATGCTTCTTTTTGCTTTTTCCAAGAGATAAGACTACCCCCAAGGAGGACACAATATCCACAAGTTGATCTTTTATCACTTGAAGATCCTACCCAATCCGCATCTGTATATGTAACAGTGTTTGTATTGCTTCTATTTCATAGACCAATCCATTTCCAGTAAAACTCTTGATATATCTTAAAATTCAAATTTCTGCGTTCCAATGGCTATCACATGAAAAGTTAAGGAATTGGCTCACAACACCAACAGAAAAGGATATATCTGGCCTGGTTATGGTAAGATAAAATAACTTTCCCACTAGTATGTGGTATCTTCTCGGTCTGAGAAAGGCTCCTTTTGATCTGGTAGAAGCTTGACATTCAGATCTATAGGAGTATCAATGGCTTTACAACCTAGCAATCTAATTTCTTCTTGAATATTGAGATCATATTTTCTTTAGGAGATAACAGTACTTGTCTTTGATTGAGCAACTTCAATCCTAAGAAAGTAGCAAAGTCCACCCAAGTCCTTTGTTTGAAAGTGTTGGAACATGTGTTGCTTTTAAGCCTTGATGCCTTTATAATCATTTCCGGTAATAATAATATCATCTACACAGACAATAAGATAGACACATCGATTCAAAGATGAATGTTTATAGAACATAGAATGATCTAACTCATTACAAATCATATCAAACTGCTATATAACCTTACTAAATCTCCCAAACCATGCTTGAGGGGATTGTTTGAGGCCATATAGAGACTTATGCAAATGACAAACAAGACCTAACTCCACCTGAGCAACAAACCCAAGTGCGTGGTTGCTCCTTGTAAACTTCCTCTCCCAAATCACCATGTAAGAAGGCATTTTTAATATCTAATTGATGTAGTGGCCAATTATGCATGGTAGCCATAGACAGGACAAGACAAATAAATGCCATTTTAACAATAAGGAAAAGCTTTATCCACAATCAAAGCCAAAGATCTGAGTATAACCTTTAGCAACAAGGCGAGCCTTCAAATGTTCCACTTGTCCATAGGGCCAACCTTAACAGTAGAAACCCATTGACAACTAGCTATAGATCTCTTAGGAAGGGAAGGAACAAAGCTCCATGTTTGATTGGAATCCAAGGTTGTCATCTCATCAATCATAGCCTGTTGCCATCTTAGATGTGAAAGCGCTTCCTGAATTGTCTTAGGAATATAAATAGAAGGAAAAGCAAAGACAAAGGCATAATGGGATTGAGATAGACAATCATAGCTTAAGAAATTATTGATAAAATAAGGATGACGAGTAGACTGTATACCTTTATGGAGAGTTAAGGGCAGGTCATTTAATGGCTTAGGCAGGCCCGTGGCAGGCAGAGATGTTGGAGTAGGAGATGAGTCACATGAATTGGAGAAATATCAGCCTCTTGAACATGGGCTTGTGGTTGACGATGATAAGCAATAAGTGGTGGTGGTGAGGAAGACTTTGGCTGAGATGGTGAATCTGAAACCTGCAACTCTAGAGAAACATAAACTGGTGGAGTAAGGTAAGGAATGAGTAAAACTTGAGAGACAAATTCAGACTCTATGGGAGATGTGAATTAAGGTAACATCTACAAACATAGAAAAATGATGTGAAGAGGAAGAATAACACCTATTTCCTTTTTGGGAAGATAATTTATCGAGACTTAGAGAGAAAGGTAATGAAGAAAAATAAGTAAAACCAAAAACACGAGGAGGAATAGTGTAAAGAGGGTCCGTAGGGAACACAATAAAATATGGCACTTCATAATTCAAAATAAAGGATGACATCAATTAATTAAGTAACCAGCAATAAAAACTGCGTCACCCTAAAATTTTATAGGTGCATTAGCATGTAACAAAAGAATTGCATCATCCTCTTTCTATGTAGTGATAACTCTCGATTATCAATCAAACCTTCCTTCATGCGTCATTGTAATACTTTTATTGTCGTTCGCAAATGAGAAATGCCGCTTGAGCTTCACATTGTCAATAAGACTTTCAACACAAGGGATCACGTCATCTCTTATACCGCCATTTATTGTGGGACATTGCAAAAGGGACCACATCAGGATCCTTAAATCATCAACTT
Source organism: Castanospermum australe (assembly GCA_019955255.1). NCBI lineage: Eukaryota > Viridiplantae > Streptophyta > Magnoliopsida > Fabales > Fabaceae > Castanospermum > Castanospermum australe. The sequence continues at coordinate 247,045 of NSJW01000044.1, forward strand.
TGATACTAATTGTTAGGCAACAGAACAAAACCCACAACAATTATGCAATGAAAAAAAGGAATAAAGGCATAATAAGAACACAATATTTATTGTGGTTTGACCCCTTTATCCTACATCTACGATTACTAAAAGGGATAAATATACTTCACTATAACAAACATTACAGTACAACTTTTGCATAGACAAAGCTGCAAACCTTCTCACAAAATTGACAACCAGATAACCCAATTACAACATCTCTTAAGTGTCTACGCTTTCTTTCTCAATTGATACTTATTCACTTAAGCACCTAGTAGCCTAAGGCTACTCTTTTTCAGGTAATTTTACCATAATAAATACAGGCTTATTTATATAAACAATACTTCATGGGTTTCTTTAATTCTAACAATGTGGAACTGGAGTCAATTATATAACAAACATGATAGCTTATAATACCAAAAAAAAAAATCTTGAAACAAAACCATTATGAGTGGGTTAGTGGTGAAGGGTTTGAGTAGTTTATAGGAAGTCATAAGTTTAAACTTCTATGTCGCCATTTATAAAAGAAAAAAAAGCTAGAAATAGTGATTACATAAAAAAAAATAGTAATATCTCAACTAAACTCAACAACTCCAAAGAATCTACATTGATTGTTTTGACTTTTGGCTAAAAAATTGATATCCTTAATTTTAGCTAACCAAATCATTAGGCTTACAATATTTGTCCTCATGGATTGCAGTTGAATCATGACTTTTTGTTTCTCTTTATATCTACTCAAATTTTGGTTGGATAAGATGTCTTTAGACTAGACAACCAACCACAAATTATTGATTTTTCCTTGGTTCTAGCTTTGTGAAACCCAAGCAAACTAATAAAATAAATTTAAATAAAATTAGATTTTGAAATTAAAATAAATTCATGAAGAATGACTTTTGTGTTAGCTATAATGGAATTATTTTTTATGGTTACATGATCCTAACAAAGTTTTAGGCTAATTTATCTTGTTATTAAAATTTTAAATTAGGACAAGAAAAGTATTATAATATATTCGAAATGAGTTTTCTTGATAAGGTGTTATTATTTAGACATAAACACAAAATTTTTCCTTTAATCAATCTCTATTTATTAAAATGATAAGTAGATAAAAAAAAGCATAGTCATTGATAGGAATTCCTATCACAGAAGGTCAAAGTGAACTAGAAAGAATAGTCGCTACACAAACTCTCTAGAGAAACGTAATCCTCTAGCCTCTAGATCAATGTGATCCCTTCTCTTATTACTCCAAAAGTATCTTTCTGTTTACACATCACTCTTCCTATATAACTACAGTTGCTAATGCCCTCAACTAACTAGCTGACTCACTAACCAATTCAGCTGCAAAAGCTATACTACAGTACATTATACTATATAATATTTACAGTTACCCCATATCCTATTAGTCATATAGTCAATTTTTTTATCTCCATCAAATATAACTTTGGGCCCAAAAGAAAAGAATAAGAAGGAAACAAGAAAACAAGTAAAAAAAAGAAAAAAAATGCAAGACCAACCAGATTTGCTTAAGAAGTTGGTGGAGATATCTTAAGGGGGAGAGATATAGCTTTTCAACATTTTTCCTCTGCTTCTTCAAGAAGCTTCGTGCACTCACCCCCATCCCTTATCTTAGTTCTTTTCTTTTCTTCCAAACCATAACAGCATCAGAGAAGTGCTTCATCGTCTCCTCTCAAGAGCAACATTTGAGATGGGTTTATGGTAGAGAATCTCCTCTGTTTTTGTTTCATCAAAGCTGTGTTGCTTTTCCTCTTCCTTTCTTCTTCAAATTGGTTCCTTCCTTGAAAAGTTTCTTGGCTAAGTCTGCCAATTTTCTTAATAATCGAAGCTTCCCTTTTATTCCATTTTGCCTCTTGATCAATGGACTTCAGAATTTTTTTGTTACTGCAGAATTTTTTCATCTAGACTAGTTTGTCTAGCCTTGTAGCAAAGAGGGTTTAAGGGTTGGATGAATAGTGTAAGGTGGATTTATTTACATTCTAGTTGTAGTAATTTTGGGGCTATTTTTAAGATGTTTTTGTTGTGAAAATTTGGGGTTTGAGAAGATTTTATCATATTTTAGTTTAAGGAGGCAAAGGTATAGCTATTTGGGAAAGAAAATTTTCAAGATTAGAAGTGGTTGATTCAAGTTATTGAATAAGATCTTTGAAGGAGTTATAAACCAAAGCCTTCTTTGTGTGTTAGGTGAGTTACAAGTAAATCTTTTTGTAACTTATAGGATAAAGCATTATTTGTAAAATTATAGGAAATCTTGGACTGAAATTATATACTCTTGTTTCAGGATAAAGTGGTCAAATGACTGACTTAATAATATTTATAATTGAGTTATAACTTGGTTTTAGTTTTGGAAATAGAACATGTTAACGCCACAAATTTAATTTGTAGCCTCAAAATTTAGATGAGAATGTATTTTTGTTTTAATTTCCTATATTGAAGTTATTTTAAATTTTTGAATATAATTTCAATATTTTTTTTTATAAAATGTCATAGTATAGTATATATACTTTGAGTAGATAAATAGTCTTTCCTTACTTGAGTCTGCATGGTATTTAGCTCTATAAAGATATGTATATTATTATGAAAATATTTTTAACAAGAATGCACTTGATGCACCAAGTGGATTAAGGATAACCACATGACTAAATTCGTGGGCATGACCCCAAATTCTCATATTTATTTCCGTTGGCATGACCCTGAAATTCTGTTTCAAACTTGTTTAGATTTTCTAATTCAATAAATCTGTAGGCACGACCTCGGATTCTTAGATTTATTATGTGGGCACGACCCCTAAATTCTATTTCAAAATTGTTCAAATTCTCTAGTTGGGGTAATAAAGGGAGAGGTTGTGGTGTGATAGGTGGATGGAGATGGAAATGGAGGGTATGATATAGTTTCAGTTATGGTTGTCTGATGACCAATTTTTTGAAATGTGATTTCAAATTATCTTATTTTTAGTTTAATATATTTTGTTTTTGTGTAGTTCTTTAGCTTATGATTTTTAGCAATCATATTATTTGTGTTAGCTGTTATGTATTGTGAAGTTTATAGTTATATGGCTGTAATTAAATTTCTAGTGATTCCAATTTAATGTTTATCAGTTAGCATAATATACTTTATAAGTCAAAATTTGAGGTATTTTAAATAGCTGACCTAATTACTGTGTTATTATTGCTTGTCAAGGATGTATGTATAGCTATATTTAAATTTCTTAATAAATTACTAGATCATTTTGACTCACTTTTAAAATTGATATATATTTATAGATTTAGTACTACGTGAGCAAGTTGCAAGGTCCAACACTTGGATTGTTAGTATTTTCTTAACACATCTTGGACAGGACTTATGATTATTATTGATATAAAGTCTTACAATCATGTATAGGGTATATTTATTAGACTAATCTATCTTGTGGGTTAAAATCAATTGCTATTTTGATTTACAAAAAAACAGGTTAATGATATTATCCCTTTTGAGATGTATAAAGCTCATTAGCTTAATGATACATCTAATATGGGCTTAGAACACCTAACTAGATTAATGTGGATTTTAAAGTGTGGGCCTAATCTAGTAAGCCTATGATGGGAGTCGTTCTCTCAGTAAGTCTCATTGATTGTTGATTCAGAGAGAAGTGAGTCACAGAGGAAGACCAAGCCTCCTCAGTTTTTGCAGGTCTGCAGATCAGCTACAGAGGATATTTGGACAGTGTGATCATGTCATCAACAAATCAGATCTGAACATGGTATTCAAATTATCATGCAATTGATAATTTCATTTCTTACATTTGGTGTCAAAGCCATGTTGTATGATTTTAGGACCCTTGTTTATGTTGATTGGGCATGCTTATATGTGTTTTTTTTTTGGACTTTTATTCCTTTCGTGCTCACTTTTGGCTTTAGATTGGATGATATTTTCTATATATTTTAACCCAATTTCTTAGGACTATTCTAGATTTGCATGAAAGGAATTCATAGACACCAAAATTGGTATATTTCGTTCTCTATAGAGAGAGAATTTCGTGCTCTAATTTTTCAGATCTAAACGTTAAGAATGTTAGGGCTTCGAAATTACTCAATTTTTCTCCCTAAAATGATGTTTAATCCCAAAATTTCTTGAGGGTTAGTGTTAGATATGATCAAAACTTGAAAAACCAATGGAAATCGTGTAAAAATTGAAGCAAACCAATTCCAAAACATAGAAAACAAATTTTTGCCCTGGCAGAACTTGTTTGGAATGAAGTTTCCATTTTTGGATCAATTCTTCAACTTTTAGTTTGTAATTGTTGGAAATTTAGTTTGAATCTGATCTAGAATTGACTTTTGGTGAAACTGCATCAAAATCACGTTAAAACATGAGATTGCAAGCTTCGAGGTCGGGTTACATTGCAAAACTTGACCCATGCATGGGCTAACCTAGCTGGTGGTTGAAGATAACTTCTAGCCAGGCCTGGGACATTCCCTATGTACACTAGCTGTGTATGTGAATATTGCACACTAGACGACATTTTTCAACATTGTTTCTTCCACTGCGCTTTACTCTCCCTAAAATTAATTTTAGGATAATTTTTATATTTTTTTTCCACTTTTGTAATTATTTTTTATGGAAATATTAAATAATTAAGTAATTTTAATTAATTTTTCAGCATAATTTTTGTTCAAAACATACTAGAAAAATATTATTTAATGTTTTGGATCTGAATATGATGTGTACTCTTCCTAATTGATTTTCTAAAATTTTATGCTCTTAGCGTATGTGAATATTGTATCTTTCTGTTTGTTTGAAATGTATAAGTGCAAAACTACTTTAGAATGTTGTTAAATTTGTTTTTCTTGATCAATGAAGGTGTTAATATTTGTTTCATCTTATTTTGGACTGTCATATATATATATATATATATATATATATATTGGAGATTTAATGATTCCGGTATGAGAAGTTTTCACTAATTGCTATGAGTAATTACTACCAAAGTGGGATTATTTGTATTAATTTGTAAAATTTTTTAATAAAATGGGAAATGTTTGTTGTTAAAGCATGTGATTACTTGCCCAAAAAGGGTTATTGTGTGTTTTAATTGGAAGCCTAATTTTGAAGACATTATTGGAGACTTCCTTGACCTAGGAGATCTGTCTGCTCAAAGGGGATAGATTTTTAAAGCTAGTGTGTTCTCAGTGATTAACTTATTCTTGAGTTTCTAATTTTTGGTTACATAATCTTCCCAAAGGGGAGTGTGTGATTTTCTGCTGGTCTCTCTAAAAATGCTTATTACATTTAGAAGGTATTTTTATGTCCTTCTTATTTTGCCTAATGCATTCATGTTTATCTTAAATAGTTACTTTTTCAATGAACAACTATACTACTTTCATTGAAATATTGACTAGATGGAATTTTAAGAAATGGAAGCAAGACATAGATTTTTCCCCAAGAATTGTTGATCTTGATATGGTACTTTGAGAGGATAAACCAGAGTTACTTGATGATGGGGCTACTGCTAAGCGGCAAGAGCTTTGGGCTAAGTGGGAGAGATCTGACAAACTTTATCTTGAAGTTGGTAAAAGCATAAGAAGGGGGGTTGAATTGTGCTCCTTTGGATTTTGAAATTCACTGCAAACACAATCACCTTTCTCAAAACTTTCTCAAGTGTGTATACTTGGAGTTGAGAAAGTTCAAATACAGCACAAGTGAGAGTTGAGAAAGTTCAACTCTGGTTCAACTGAACTTTCTCAACTTTCTCAAGTAATCCCAAAATGCAGTAATGATGTGAATCAGTTCTAGAAATCTTTCAAGACAAGTTTTGAAACTTACAAATCTATTTTAACACTTTAAAAACGATTTATGTCAAATTCCAGCTCATAGAAGCTTCAGTTCCAAACCCTTGAGTTGGTTGAGTTAGTTTCAAATACATATATAAAACTTTAGTTTAGACTAACTCACTCAATGAACTCGAAATAGGGTCAGAACTAAAAATAAAGTAAGAGATGAGAGAACGAAAAGCTATACACCAGGACTTGTACTGGTTCACCCCAAACCACATAGGCTACGTCCAGTCCTTAGCTCCGCACGGAGATTTTCTACTATAAAACTGAGTATTTTTTGAGCCACAGCCTTTTTAAGCTACTACAAGAGTATTCTTTGAACTACAGCCTCTCCAGCTAATACCAATGAGTATTCTTTGAAATGCAACCTTTCTAGGCTCAAACTCTAAGTAGTCTTTTAATCACAACCTCTCCAAGCTAAAAAGGTAATGCAGTGGCTAGCATAACCCGCTTGCTCACTTCAGAACTCACAAGATTAGATGTTATAATAACTGTTTTGTAATGGGTTACTCTTGAAAACACTCACGAAGTGGATTAACACAAGTTACAAAGTAATGTATTTCCCTACACAGTGATTTTTGCTAAGCTAAGCTCTCTTAGGTAGGTTCAAGATAAATGAGAAGAGTGGTCTTTGGGATTCACAAAGAAACTTTTCACTTTAAGCTTTGTAAAATCTTCTAACCTCTGAAAGTTTGAGTTTGAAGCTTTATATAATCTTCAAAAACTAGTCATTGGAGCTTTGGAGTAGTCTGTTAACCCTTGGACAAATACTAGCCTACCACAGTTACTTTTGGATGATTCAGTATCCTGGTATACTTTGTCCATTAGTAACTTGAGAAGGTTTAGCATGACTTTTCTCAACTCTAACTTTCTCAACTAACTTTTTCAAGTTTCAACTCTTCTTAGATTGATTTCTCTTAGCTTGTTTGTTGTTGTCTTGACACAATATGTAGAGAAATCTTGCTGTTGGACATATTTCAGACTTCTAGTCTTGTATTCATGAGATCTTCAAGCTTTCTCAAGTTCAGTCTTGACCTTTCTCAAGTTCTGGATGCTGGCTCTTGAGATCAACCTTCTCAAGTCTTCCTTGAGTCTTCTTATTAATTTTGGGTGATTCTCCAGCCATCCAATAATCTTTCTCATCATTAATCTTGAGATCTACACATAAAAGCTTTAAAGAAAATCTCATAAGAACACATTAACCCATTTAAGAATGTTAGAGTAATGAATCAACATTTCAATATAGTTTGTTAATCATCAAAACAAATAGAAAGGATTAACTCAAGAGAGCTTAGGAGCTTTCAAATTCTCCTACGATCTCCACTTTTTTGATGATGACAAACTATTTGAAAATTTAACTAAATTGTATAAGTTGAAAAGGTTTACCATTCTTGCTTTGCAGGATGAGAAGGGTTAGAACATAACAGTTGGGAAGGTTCAGTGGCTTCCCTTTAACTTATGACTCATTTAATATCAATAGCAAAAACATTAATCTCAATATGCATCAAAACAGCTTAGTAGATTATATCAGAGCTAGTCTTAAAGATAATTTAAATTAGAGCATTGATATATAATAGCACAAATAGGCATCAAAACAAGAGGTATATAAATTGAGCAATAAAGTTCATTAGCTCCCCATCAGAATAACCATTTAAAAGATAATCCACTATATATTTAAATACTCCCCCTTTGTCATCACACTAAAAGAAGTTTAGAAATTTTCAAACTATACTACTCCCCTTTTTGTCATCAATCAAACAAAAAAAAAATTGAGAATGAGAGAAGTATCATCCATCACAGAACATCTAAGAAGCTGGAGGTTCTTGAGAGGTTAATTCATCCAAGGATGAGAGAGATGGAGAAATAGTGGGAATATGTCTGCGAGCAAGATAAGGGAAATGGGGTCTTCTGACAGTGTTAGGCTGTATCTCATTTTAATACTTCCCTTGCCACCATTCCTTAAATTGTAGGAATCTGTCCATGAACTCATGAATGGTTGAATTAATCTCCTTCAAACTATCATGCATCTCCTTCTATTGTACCTCTTGACCTTTCTGCAGCTTCTTAACTTGAGAGTTGAGCCTTTTCAGTTCATTATTTATGGAGTGGCAGGTCTTTATGATTGTTTTTGAGGGAGTTGGCTCAGGTTGAGTGGAACCATGATGAGTTTCACTTCCTTCCATCCTTGTACCCTTGCACATTTCTCAATTTACTTGATTTGCTCTTCCTCCAATTGATTAAAAAATGAACTAATAGAAAATTACTTTTCTGGAGATGTGGAAGGCTCATCTTGAGTGACTTCAAGCATAACAATATGAGTATTGCTCTTAGGTTGATCTTTCTGAGCAGCTCCCGGGGCAATCACATTAAAGATTGGAGACTCCAAGTGAGGAGTTCCAGATCTTGGGCTCAGTAGAGGTGATTCCACACCTTATTGTTTTTGCTATCCTTGTGCAGCATCAGAAGCTTCTTTCTCTACTTCTTTCTCAGTTGTCTTCTCAGTCTGAGGTTGAAAAGGTTCAGATGCTTCATTGGAGTCATCTTTCTCAACTTCAGCTTCTTTTTTTTTTCTTTTTCTCTTCCTTCTCTTTTTTTTTCTTCTTGTTTTTCTTCTTCTTTTTGTGGAGTGGGACAGATCAGAGGTTCTACATGGAGTAGGCTTCCTTTTTTAGAAAGCTGGGCTATGAAACTGGCAATAACTACATTAGGATCCATATACATGTAGGGTTGAGAATGATCAACAGCAGGCTTCTCAACTTTGCTTCCAGAGTGCTCAATATCAGATCCTACGAGAATATCTTCTCAATGCACTGATCTCTTTTGTTCAGCTTTAGGAATGCCTTGAGAGGGTTGTTCCATCTCCTGATAAGGTTGATCAGGGACCTTAGAAGACTGTTTAGTAGCTTGAGAAGGTTGCTCTGATGTTGGAGTAGGTTGATCAGTGACTTGAGAAGGTTCACCAATACCTTTCTCAAGTGACTTTTTTTTTCTTTTTTTTCTTCTTTTTCTCTTCTTTGTTTCTCCTTCCTTTCTTTTATTTTCTTTTTAGCTTTTTCTTCCTTCTTTTCTTCTTCTTCCTTCTTCTCTTCCTCTTCCTTCTTCTTTTTCTATTTCATTTGAGGCTTTGGAGCCTTCTTATGTTTCTTCTTGGTTCTGACTTTAGAACCTTTCTCAGCTGGTTCATGCTTCTCCAGGTGCATCAACTTCAGGTTTTTCTTTGAGAAGACAGGACATTCTTTCTCAAATTCTTCTTCACTTAGGTCTAGATTGAGGTGCTTAAAAATTTTGGTCAATAGCATCCTATAGGGCAAGCTTACTGACTTCTTTGAATTCCTCACAGCAGCAATCTTGTACTTCAGCATCAAGTTATGAAGATTCAACTTCTTCATCTTCTAAAAATGATACGTGATCACTATGTTAGGCACCAAAATCTTCTCAGTACTTCCAGCTCTTGGTAGATTGACGTGGTAGGATAAAGAGTAAAAGAACGTAGCCATACAGTTCAGTTTGTTAGTAGTGTGAGGTGGCTTTTCATCTTTGAACAAAGTGTCATGGACATCTTCCTCCCAGATGCCATATCTGATCCACCAAGCATTACTGTCATAGGTTTAGCATCCTTTTTCCTTCACATCAGTGACTTGAGCTAGCACTTTAGCATCCACGGTGATGGGAATGCCATTTAGCTTACGTGAGAAAGAAGGGGGCTCATCCACGATCATCACAGCAACATAGAAGCTTCTTACCAGTCTTAGGTACACAAGGTTAGCGATCTTGAGAAAATTTCTCCACCCAAGCTTTCAGACTCTTTCTCTGACATCCATTCCCTCTTCAGCAATTTTAGTGAGGGAAATGCTCCTTCCAGGGACAATCTTCTTTCCTTTGAACTAATCTTGATATTTCTCTTCAATCTCTTTGGTTTTAAAGAAGGAAACTTCTTTGGTTTTAGTAGGGGCAGCTTCTTCTTGCTCAGAAATGATAATGGGCTCTTCAACTCTTGCCCTTTTTCTTGAAATGGTAGAGGTAGAAGCTCCAAACATGATGTGAGCTGATCTCCTCCTCTTCAAGGGTTTAGCTTGCTCTGTTGGTTACTCAAGAGTAGGTTCAAATGGAGCAGGTTTAGCTTGAGGAGTATCCTCAGCTTCCGATTCAGCCATTGCAAAAACCACAACATGTTCTGTCTCAGATGAGTTTTCTTGCTCAGTTGGCTTCTTCTTCTGAGCTGATTTCTTGATCCTCATGGTCAAATGAGCTTGAAGTAGGGTTTTGAGAAGTATGAGAATGAGAGAGCAGGTTCAGCTTAAGGATAAGAGTGAGATAGAATAGAGGATAGTGAGAGAGGGTTTCAATTTTGAGGGATAAGGTAAAATCTACGGTGGGCAGATAGAAAACTATTTTATGGAGCTAAAATGTTATTGTTAGACTCAAGATTTTACCATTGGACAGTCAGTTATAGGATTGGATAGAGAGAGAAACTAATTTAGGAACCAGCTGTTATTAGTAATTGAATTGCATGTCTTGAGAAAGTTTGGATAAGAGGGATTTTAGGCAACTTTCTCACCAACTTTCTCATATCTTGGAAACCAACTTTCTCAAGTACCCATGCTTCTCTAATGTTCTCAGATAACTTTCTCACCTCCAAATAATTTTCCCAAAACATATAGAATACATAAATTTTCCTGAAATCACAACACACATTATCAAAGATAATCAAACACACAAATTTAATTATTTGAGAATGGTCATGTTCAAGTTATCTCTTATAAAATAGAATCTTTCTTCACTTAGGGGTTTTGTAAAGATATCTGCCCATTGGTGGTAAGTATCAACAAATTTTAGTTCAAAGTCCCTTTTTGAACTTGATCTCTAATAAAATGATGTTTGATATCAATATGTTTTGATCTTGAATGCTGTATGGGATTCTTAGAGAGGTTTATTGCACTTCTATTATCACAAAATATGGGAATGTGGTTGTACCTCAATGAGTAATTCTCAAGTTGATGTTTGATTTATAAGAGTTATGAACAACATCTAGTAGCAAATACATATTCAGCTTCAGCAGTTGAAAGAGCAATGAAATTTTGCTTCTTGCTTGACCAAGTCACCAAGACTTTGCCTAAAAAGTGACATCCATCACTTGTACTCTTTCTTTCTACTCTATCTCTAGCAAAATTAGCATCACAATATCCTACTAGATCAAAGCTTGAACATTCTTATACCACAAACCAAAGTTAGAAGTTCCAAATAAATATTTAAAGATTCTCTTCGCAGCCTTGAGATGAGATTCTTCAGGATTTGCTTGAAAACGTGCTCATAAACACACACTAAAAACAATATCAGGTTTACTAGCAGTCAAGTAGAGAAGTGAACTAATCATACCACGATAAAGTTTCTCATTGACTGATTTACCTTTCTCATCTTTGTCAGTGACAATTGATGGATGCATTAGTTTTCCCATTGGCTTTGCATTTTCTATATTAAACTTTCTCAACTAGTCTTTAGTATATTTTTCTTGATAAGTGAAAATTCCAGACTTGTCTTATTTGATTTGCAGGCCAAGGAAAAACCTCAATTCTCCTATCATGCTCATTTCAAACTTACTTTTCATCAAATCAAAGAATGCTCTGCATAATCTTTCATGAGTAGATCCAAATATTGTATCATCAACATATATTTGAACTATTAGCAGATTATTCTCATGGATTTTTCTAAATAAGGTAGTGTCCACATTTCCTCTTGTAAAACAATTTTCCATGATAAAGTTACTCAACTTATCATACTAAGCTCTTGGGGCTTGCTTAAGACCATAGAAGGCCTTAGTCAGTTTAAAAATATGGTTGGGAAACTTTTCATTTTCAAAGCCAAGTGGTTGATAAACATATACTTCCTCATTTATAAAACCATTTAAGAATGAACTTTTAACATCCATTTGAAACAACTGAAATCCTTTAAATGAAGCAAATGCAAGTGAGATTCTAATAGCTTCTAGTCTAGCTACAGGGGCAAAAGTTTCATCGAAATCAATACCGTTTTGTTGATTATACCCTTGAGCCACCAGTCTTGCTTTGTTTCTCACCACATTGCCACTTTCATCCAGCTTGTTTCTAAAAACCTATCTAGTGCCAATCAATGAATGATCTGTAGGTGCAGGGACTAGGGTCTAGACTTTGTTTGTTTCAAACTGGTTCTGTTCTTCTTGCATAGCCATAATCCAAGGTTCTTCTTTGAGAGCTTCATCAATACTTGTAGGTTCAATTTGAGAAAGTAGTGCAAGATTGTTGTTGTTGTTTCTGAAAGAAGATCTAGTTCTAACTCTTGCAGAGGTCTCACCAATAATCAATTCTTTAGGATGAGAAGGATGTTGTTTCCATTCTTTTGGAAGTTGAGAAGGTTATTGAGAAGGGTCTTGAGAAGGTTGATGACTCTTCTGAGCAGCTTTCTCATGTTGCTCTTTAGACTGATTTTTCTCATCTCTCTTATCTGGGCTTTCTCATTGATATTTAGCTGTTCCAATTCATCCACTAGGTTTGCAATTCTTCTTTTCTCATTAAGAGGACTAATTTCATTGAAAACAACATGCATTCTCTCTTCCACCACTAGTGTTCTAGTATTGTATACTTTATAAGCTTTAGAAGATAATGAGTATCCAAGAAAAATTCCTCTATTAGATTTGGAATCAAACTTTCCTAACTAATCTTTATTGTTTAAAATGAAACAATCATAGCCAAAAGCATGAAAAATATGGAATGTTGGGTTTTCTTCCCTTCCACAGTTCATATGAAGTTTTCTTTAATATTGACCTTATAGAAACTCTATTCATGATATAACGTGAAGTACTTATAACCTCTGCCCAAAAATATTTTGGCAACTGAGAATTACAAAGAAGAGCCCTAGCCATTTCTTGTAGTGTACAATTTTTCCTTTCTATAACCTCATTTTGTTGAGGAGTTTTTAGATAAGAGAAATTGTGCATTATCCCATTCTTATCACAAAAGGTTTTAAGTGAAATATTTTCAAATTCTCCTCCATGCTCACTTTTTATGGCTATAATGCAAAAATCTTTTTCATTTTGAACTCTTTTATAGAAGTTCTAAAGGCCTCAAAAGAATTATCCTTGTGGGCTAAGAAGAGTACCCTTGTGAATCTAATGACATCATTAACTATCACAAAACCATATCTCTTTCCACCCAAACTAGCAGTCTTAGTAGAGCCAAATAAGTCAATATGCAGAAGCTCTAATGGTCTGTGAGTTATGACAAGATTTTTAGGTTGAAAACTTTATTTTGTTTGCTTGCCCCTTTGGCATGCTTCACACACCATATCTTTCTGAAATCTAATTTTTGGCAAGCCTTTAACAAGATTATGTTTCAATAGTTTTCATGTTGACATGACTAACTCTTTTATGCCATAACTATTTTTCATTTTTCAAAGAGACAAAGCATTCAACATTTTGACTTGAGAGGTCCTCTAAGTCTAACAGTATACATTTTTGTCTCTCTTGGCTGAAAAGAGGATTTTGCCACTGTTTGATTTTCTCATAATGCATTTTGTAGCTTCAAACACTACTTCATAGCCATTGTCATAGAACTGACTTATGCTAAGAAGGTTTTATTTAACCCTTTTACATATATACACATCATTGACAATGGTAGAGTTTGTCTTACCAACTTTACCTATGCCAACAATCCTTGCCTTGCTGTTGTCACTAAATGTGACTTCACCACCATCTCTTGCTTCAAGGGACAGGAACTTGCTTCTGTCTCTTGTCATGTGCCTTGAACAACCACTGTCCAGATAACATCTTTCCTTCCTTTTCTTTGACATCATGCACATTTATATGAGAAGCAACTTCAGACTTAGGTACCCAGACTTTCTTGGGTCTTCTCGAGTTAGTGGCATAAATCTTAGATGGTTTATTTTTGTAAACACTAGATGATACCTTTTGACCAATTTTATTGCAACAAAAACAAGTTACACCAGATTTTTTAGCAGGCACAAAGAAATGTTTATACCATTTCTATTTGAGAGCTTTCTTATATCCTAGACTAGCTTTGTCAAAAAGCACATTTTTGACTTCCGAGAAGTTCTCTAGATTTTTAGTGCCATTAACAAACTTGGCAAGATCTTTAGTTAGCACATCAACTTTCTCCTTCAACTATTTTGTTTCATTAGATACTTGAGAAGGTTGTTGAGATGAGGGTTGAGAAGAGTTAACTGCTTTCATCTTAGAAGAGGCAGTCAAATCAGTATTCAATTTCAATAAATTTTCATTTTCCTGATTCAAAGCATCTTTCTTAGCTTTTTAAAAATTTCATTTTCTTTCAAAGTCTGAGAAAGCTTTTTCTTTAAAGCTGTATATTTTTCAATGATGATGTTTGAATCAGACAACATTTCATTGAAAGCTGAGAAGGTTTCAAAATCTGATACCTCATCATCAGTCTCAGCTTCTTGTTCATTTGCTACTAGACAGAGGTTTGTAGTTTCTTCTTAATCATCATCATCTGAGGTGTCTTCATCAAGATCCTCCCATGTAGCCATCATTCCTTTCTTCTTGAAAAATTTCTTTTGAGATTTCTTCAGCAGAGGACATTTAGTCCTGATGTGACTAGGTTTCCTGTACTCATAGGATGTGATTTGTCCTTTGTTGCTACTAGAGTCACCCTTCTGAAGTTCTTTCTTTGATTGAAAATTCTTCTTTCCTCTGCCTTTCTTTTTCAGCATTCTTTGAATTTTTCTTGAGATGAATGTCAACTCATCTTCATCAGAGATATCTTCATCCTCATCACTTTCATCATCTGAGCTCATTATGGTGTTCAGTTTTGAGGGCTGAGAAGGTTGCTTATTGTGACCTTTTTGAGCTGTTTTCATAGCAATAGGTTTTCCTTTTCTTGGAATCTCTTCATTCATTTGTGCTAGTTCTTGCTTATGAACTTTTAGTGATCCAAGCAACTCATCAAGCTTCAAAGTTAAGTGACCTTTGGCTTCTTGGATTGCTGTAACGTTGGGTCTCCATAGTTTAGGAAGCTTCTGAGAAGCTTTCTCACATGTTCTTGATTTGCATATGTCTTCCCAAGTGACTTCAGATCATTACGATGATTGTTAATCTTGCAAACATCTCATCTATTGTCTCATGCTCTTGCATCTTGAATAATTCATATTGATGAACTAGTATGCTGACTTTTGCTTCTTTCACTTGGCTTGTTCCTTCATGAGCTACCATCAAGGTATCCCATATTTCCTTTGTAGTGCTGCAGCCAGCTATCTTGTCATACTCATTTCTGCTCAATGCAAAAACTAAATAGAACTTGGCCTTAGAGTTGAGTATGGATTTGTTCTTTTCATCTTCTGTCCAAGTGTCTCTTGGCTTTTCTTCAGTTCTTCCATTATCATATCTAGTTGTAAGGATAAAGGGATTATTTTTAATGATTCCCCAAAGATCAATGTGCTAAGATTCTATAAACAACCTCATTCGATCCTTCCAATAGTAGTAGTCTCTTCCATCAAAGGTAGGTGTTGTGTTTGTAGAGGAACCTTCTGGTACGTATGGACCTTGTTGTTGGTTTGTGGTCTTAGACGTGCTCAACCAAAGGCTAAGCTCTGATACTAATTGAAGTTAGCAAAAGCACATGAAGAAGGGTTGAAGAGTGTTCCTTTGGATTTTGAAATTCATTATAAACATAATCACCTTTCTCAAAACTTTCTCAAGTATGTATACTTGGAGTTGAGAAAGTTCAAATACAACACAGATTAGAGTTGAAAAGTTTAACTTTCTCAAGTAATCCCAAAATGTAATAATGATGTGAATCAGCTCTAGAAATCTTTCAAAACAAGTTTTGAAACTTACAAATCTATTTTAACACTTTGAAAACAATTTATATCAAATTCAAGCTCGTGAAAGCTTAAGTTTCAAACACTTGAGTTGGTTGAGTTGGTTTCAAATATATATATCAAACTTTAGCTCAAATAGACTCACTCAATGAACTTGAAATAAGCTTAGAACTGAAACTAAAGTAAGAGATGAGACAACGAAAAGCTATACATTAGGATTTATACTAGTTCACCCCAAACCACGTGGGCTACATCCAGTCTCCAGCTCCTCGCTGAGATTTCCACTATAAAACTGAGTATTCTTTGAGTCATAGTCTCTCCAGGCTAATATAAGAGTGGCTAACACACAACAATTATTCTTTGACATGCAGCCTCTCTAGGCTAAAACTCTGAGTAGTCTTTGAATCATAGCCTCTCCAGGCTAAAAAGGTAATGCAGTGACTAGCACAACCCACTAGCTTACTTCAGATTTCACAAGATCATATGTTACAATAAAAGTTTTGTAATGGGTTTCTCTTGAAAACACTCACGAAGTAGATTAACATAAGTTACAGAGCAATGTATCTCCTTACACGGTGATTTTAGCTAAGCTAAGCTCTTTTAGGTAGGTTCAGGATAGATGAGAAGAGTGGTCTTTGAGGTTCATAAAGAAACTTTTCACTTTAAGCCTTGTAAAACCTTTTAACCCCTGAAAGTTTGAGTTTGAAGCTTTATATAATCTTCAAAAACTAGCCGTTGAAGCTTTGAAGTAGTCTGTTAATCTCTGGACAAATACTAGCCATTAAAACAACTACTTTTGGATAATCAGCATTTTGGTACACTTTGTCCATTAGTAACTTAAGAAGGTTCAACGTGACTCTTCTTAACTCCAACTTTCTCAACTTTCTCAAGTCTTGACTCTTTTCAAATTGATTTCTCTTGGCTTGTTTGTTGTTGTCTTGACATGATATGTAGAGAAATCTTGCTCTTGAACATCTTTCAGACTTCTAGCCTTGTCTTTATGTGATCTTCAAGCTTTCTTAAGTTCAGTCTTAACCTTTCTCATGTTCTAGATATTGACTCCTGAGATCAACTTTCTCAAGTCTTCCTTCAGTCTTCTCATTAATTTTTGGTTATCCTCCAGTCATCCAATGATCTTTCTGATCACTAATCTTAAGGTCTACACATAAAAGTTTTAAAGAAAATCTCACAAGAACACATTAATCCACTTAAGAATGTTAAAGCAATGAATCAACATTTCAATATAGTTTGTTAATTATTAAAACAAATAGAAAGGATTAATTCAAGAGGGCTTTGGGGCTTTCAAATTCCTTTACAAGTCTGATTGCCATTAAGAGCACTATTTTTTAGCATTTGAATAGTGGATTGCCTGAAACCACTATTGCTAAAGATTTCCTTACTGCTATAGGACAGAAATATTAAGTATCTAATAATGTTGAGTTCAAGTACCTAATGCAAGAGCTGACCACTATAAGGTATGATAATGTAAAGGGTGTAAGGGAATTCATTCTGCAGATGGTTCACATAGAAACTAAGCTAAAAGCTCTTGACATTGATATACCTGATTCTTTTGTCATTTCACATGCATTGAATTTCTTACATCCCAAGTTCTCACAGATCAAGACTGTCTATAATACAATAAATAAAAAATGGACATTGAATGATTTGATTACTAAATGTGTGGCTGAGGAAGAAAAACTCAAGAAAGAAAAGAATGATATGACCCTTCTGACTTTCCATTCAAAACCCTATTCTGACAAGGGATCTAGTTCTCATAAGAAAAATAAACCTGCTACTCTTGGTAAAAATCAGGATATCAAAAGGCATGATAATGGTCAGCATCACAATGTAAGTGGTCCTAAACCCATTACTGCTAAGAAAAGTCCCTATTGCTTCTTCTGTAAGATGAAGGGGCATAGGAGGAGTGACTATTGTATGTTCAGGGCTTGGTTAGCAACCAAACAAAATCTAGAGGTAACTTTATGTGTTTTGAATCTGGAACTTGATGTAGTTGATTCTATTGCACTTCCTGTGGAGTTAGTTGTAGATGTGAACAAGATTATCTAAGGTTATCAGACTCGAGTTTTTAAGTAAACTCGTGGAGGCTTGGTAACGAGTTTACCAATTTTAATAAATAATTATAATAATTCTATATAAACAAGTAAATTGAGCCACACATTGAAAAAGAACATGATTAATATTAATAATAACTCCATCTTACATCCAAGACAAGTAACAAGAGTCTTACTTGCATAATACAAATAAACTTCAAACATAAATATACTAACAAGAGCATCAAAATGTAGAAAAGCACTTAGTAAAGATCTTGGACAGATCAAACTCTATTTGTTGGTCCATCATCATCATTATAATCTTCTTCTTCTTCTTCTTCTTGTTCTTCTTCACTACCATTATCATCTTCCCCACCACAATCACTATAATTACTATTATCTTATTCATCTTCTGTACCATTATAAATGAAAGGAGGAGTAAACTAAGAAATATGGGTCAAAGTATAGAAGGGAATAGCTTTCTCTGTAAGTGAAACAACGTCCATAGCTTGCTCATAATCCACAGCCAGCTGGGTTACTTTCTGAGGAATATAAGTCATGCAATCCCTTGCCCCTTCAAAGAGTAATATGTTTCTTTGGAACCAAAGGGAAGAAATACCCATGGCAAATAATAGAGGCCAGCTATTGCCCAAAATTATCTTCTCAAATCAAACTTCAAGGTTAAACTTAATCCAATCCAACAAATTGAAACAAAAAAAAAATGAGCAACATGAATGGTGAACCAAGTTCCTCCACGTATGTCTAGCAGTGGGGCAATCTCAAAGTACATTGAGCACAGTTTCCGTCGAGCCACGACAAATATGATAGTTAGCATTATTAGTAAGGTGCTGACGAAATTTTTTGGCATTTGTGAGAAAGACTTCGTTAACTGTTTGAAGTTGGCAAAAGCACAAGAAATGGGGTTGAATTGTGCTCCTTTGGATTTTGAAATTTACTGCAAACACAATCACCTTTCTCAAAACTTTCTCAAGTATGAATACTTGGAGTTGAGAAAGTTCAAATATAGCATAGGTTAGAGTTGAGAAGCTTCAACTGTATCAACTTTCTCAACTTTCTCTTGTAATCCCAAATATGCAATATTTATGCTAATCAGTTCCAGATATCTTTCAAAACAATTATTGAAACTTACAAAACAATTTTAACACTCTAAAAATGATTTATACCAAATTTAAACTCGTGGAAGCTTAAGTTTCAAATACTTGAGTTAGTTAAGTTAGTTTCAAAGACACATATAAAACTTTAGTTCAAACAAAATGACTCAATGAACTCAAAATAAGCTCAGAACTGAAACTAAAGTAAGAGATGAGGGAAAAAAAAGCTTAACACCAGGATTTATACTGGTTCACCTCAAACCACGTGGGCTACATCCAGTCCCCAACTCTTTGCTGAGATTTTTCACTATAAAACATAGTATTCTTTGAGCCGCATCCTCTCTTGGTTAATATAAGAGTATTCTTTGAACCACAGCTTCTCCAGGCTAATACACAACGAGTATTCTTTGAAACGCAGCCTCTCCTGGCTAAAACTCTGAGTAGCCTTTGAGTCACAGCCTTTCCAGGCTAAAAAGTTAATGCAGTGATTAGCACAACTCACTAGATCACTTCAAATCTCACAAGATAAGATGTTATAACAAGTGTCTTGTAATGAGTTGCTCTCGAAAACACTAATGGAGTGGATTTACACAAGTTACAGAGTAATGTATCTACCTACATAATGATTTTAGCTAAGCTAAGTTCTCTTAATAGGTTCTGGATAAATAAGAAAAGTGGTCTCCGAGGTTCACTAAGAAACTTTTTACTTTAAGCCTTGTAAAATCTTCTAAGCTCTAAAAGTTTGAGATTGGAGCTTTTTATAGTCTTCAAAAACTAGCCGTTGGAGCTTTGGAGTAGTTTGTTATTCTTTGGACAAATACTAGCTGTTACAACAACTATTTTTAGATGACTTAGCATTCTGGTACACTTTGTCCACTAGTAACTTAAGAAGGTTCATTGTGACTTTTCTCAACTCCAACTTTCTCAACTAACTTTCTCAAGTCTTGAATCTTCTCAGATTGATTTCTTTTGGCTTGTTTGATGTTGTCTTGTTCCAAATTGTGGAGAAATTTTGCTCTTTGAATATCTTTTAGACTTCTAATCTTGCCTTCATGAGATCTTCAAGCTTTCTCAAGTTCAGTATTAACTTTTCTCAAGTTCTGGATGCTGTCTCCTGAGATTAACTTTCTCAAGTCTTTCTTAAGTCTTCTCATTAGTTTTTGGTGATCCTCCAGCCATCCAGTGATTTTTCTCATCAATAATCTTGAGGTTTGCACATAAAAGCTTTAAAGAAAATCTCACAGGAACACATTAATCTACTTAAGAATGTTAGAGCAACGATCAACATTTCAATATAGTTTGTTAATCATCAAAAAAAGAAGAAGGGAGGATTAACTCAAGAGGGCTTTAGAGCTTCTTCATATTTTTTATTCTCTAATGCTTATTTGTGTTATCATATATCAATGCTTTAATTCAAATCGACTCTAAATTCACTTTAATACAAACTACTAAGCTATTTGATGCACATTGAGATTACTGTTTTTGCTCTTGTTGAAGGTGGGAACCAAGCAATTGAGTCAATGGAACCATTTGGAGAGAGGGGTTTGATATAAAGAAAAAAATCATGAAAATCAATTGGGAGGACCTAGTAAATTTTAGACCAATTCCACTCACCTAGCTCAGTACAATAATTAGCTACCTTCTCCTACATGTTCAAAGAATCATGCGGAACAGTAGCAAAATCAATAAGTTGGTGAATACCTGGCAACCAATGTTTAGTCCAAAACAAAGTGGATCTTCCATCACCTAATCTCCATATTAAATTCTAACTTAAAACTGTCTAAATATGAGAAATTCCTTTCCAAGCATTAGAAGATAACTTCTTTTTTTGAACTTAAGGAAGTAAATCCCACAAAGTTTCTCTCTTGTTAACAAGGCTCCACCCTAATTTCATCATAAAAACAAAATTTACAAACTTGGCTTGTCTTAGACAAAAACCACCCATTTTCTTTGGTGTACACACCTTATCCCAATCCATTAGATGAACTTTCCATGTCGTATCAGTAGAACCCCAAATGAAGTCTCTACAAACTATATCCACATGATCACAAATGCTTTTAGGGAGTATGGTCGTCTGCATTGCATAAGTAGGAATAGTCGATAAAGCTAATTGTGCTAGCGTGATTCTCCCAGTCATAGAAAGAGAATAAGCCTTCTACCCACTAAGATGATTTGAGATTCTATCCAATAGGTATTGGAAGGTTTGTTTGGATGTTCTTTCATGCAAGAAGGGTACACCTAAGTATTTTCCCAAATCAGAAGTTAGTCTAAATCCAAAGGCAGTGCTAACCTCAACCCTTCTGGAGTGATGCACATTTTTAGAGAAGAAAATACAAGATTTCTCTTGATTAACTTTTTGACCTGAGCATATGCAGAAATTGTCCAGAATATGACGAATAACTTGAACTTGTTCTAAGAAAGCTTCAGCAAAAAGGACCAAATCATCAGTAAAACAAAGATGAGATAATATAGGCCTAATCCTAGAGAGTTTAATTGGCTCCCATTCCTTATTTTCCACTGCAACAATAATTAATTAAGCAAGCCTTTCAATACACAACACAAACAAATATGGGGAAATGGGATCACCTTGTCGAATTCCTTTAGAGGGAGAAAAGGACGTTGTGTAGGTACCATTCCAATTAAGCTCCATCACTGGTGAAGAAATACAATGCCAAACAAGATTGACAAAATTTGAGTGGCAACTAATATCTTTCAGGGTATCAATGATAAAATCCCATCTAAATCTGTCATATGCTTTCTTTAAATCAATTTTGATAGCTATATAGCTTGTTTTCCCTTTCTTATTCTTCATAGAATTGATCACATCCTGAGTAACTAAAATATTATATGCACTCTACCTACTAGGAAGAAAGCTACATTGAGTGGGGGCTGCTATCTTACCCATAATAACCTTCAACCTAGATGCCACAATTTTAGTAACTAACTTATAATGCATATTACAAAGGCTGATTGGTCTAAATTGCCTGATATTTCCAGTTTGTTAACCTTGAGTATAAGAGTTAAAACTATTTCATTTGCCTCCTTAATAAGATCCAAATGTCTGAAAACTTTCTTGACCCATTATTCAATTGAATGATGAATAATTTCCCATTGGGATTGGTAGAAAATAGCATGAATCCTATCTAAACCAAGAGCTTTCAAACCCCCCATAAAGAACAAGGCTGTTTTAATCTCCTTTCTAGAAACATCCGTTTCAAGCATGAGTTTCTCTTCCATAGATAAAATAGGAAAAGCATCAGAAATAACAAAGTGAACAAAACTGGAATCTTTTTGTACAAATAAGCAAAAAAGTCCACACCATCTATTGAAGAACCCCTTGATCATCAATCCCATTACCATAATCTACTTTGAGGCTCACAATTTTATTTCTTTGTTTTTGGGCATTACCCAGTCCATGGAAATACTTGGTATTTATATCACCATAGTTGATCCATTTACATCTAGATTGTTGCTTCCAAAGAATTTCGTCCTGAATCAAAGTATTCTTATACTCAGCCCACAGCTCCTTTTGAAGATTTTCAAGAAAAATATTTTCCTGAAAGGAGAGTTTGTTAGTGATTTGTTCTAATCTGGCCAAGATATGTCTCTTTCTTCTGACTATGTCACCAAAAATCTCTTTATTCCATCTCTGCACCTTATCAGTAAAAGGAGCAATGTTTATAGGTAGGTTAGCATTATGAGACCAAGAGTCATACATCATATCCTTAAAATTGTTATAAAGTAACCATGGTGCCAAGAATTGAAAAGGTTTCTGCACATGCTGACCTGAAAAGTTTTGTCCAAAAGCAAGCAGAATAGGCACATGATCAGACTTCATCTTTGGTAAATGCTTCACAAAGGCCTCTATAAAACGAGCATTCCAGGAGGAATTGGCCAACATCTTATCCAGTTTTTTCCTCAAATTCCTTCATTGCCATGTAAATGGTTGCCCATGAAAACCAAGATCAAGCAAACCACAATTCAACATACAAGAAACAAAACAATGAGACTCACAATGAAGGAAACTAGATCTTCCATGATCTATAACATTGGTTGTAGAGTTGAAGTCACCCCCAATGCACCAAGGACTCTTTAAACTATCTGCAATTATTTCAAGAGTTGAGCAAAGATCTCTCCTAAAACTTGGAAAAGGACTGCCATACACTACCATAAGAAACCAACAAGGCTCATAATTAAATGAAACCTCCATATGCACAAATTGCCTGGCAGATTGATAGATAGTAACTTTCCCAAAGGTAGAATTCCAAAAGCACCATATACCACCTGAATGACTCGTTGCCTTTTCAGTAAAAACCATCCAATTTAATTTTTGCTAGGGACCTCTTAGCTTTGGAACTATGAATGTGAGTTTCCATGAGACAAATAAATTAAGCATCATATCTATCTACCAAATCATTTACCAAAGTGACAAATCCTTTAGAAGCAAAACCTTTGCAATTCCAACAAATTATATTCATCGAAAATATTAAAAAAAAGTGAGCCCAAAATAAACTAAAAAAAGAACCTGTGGAATAGTTCCATCTTTTGCCAAAGAGGCATCCTCCTGATTTGCAGAATTAAGTATTAGAGTACTTTGATTATAAGACCTAGTCTCATCACCAGGATCAAGTGGCTTTTGATATATTTTGTCTTTATAAATCGTGCAATGATCATTTAATAAATGTTTAGTTTCTTTCCAAGCTAGCCCGTAGTTTGAGGTTGATACTTGTTCAAGGTTATTTGAAAGAAAAAAAGCTTTTAGGTTGAAATAAGGTGGGAAATAATAATAGTTTATTTTCAAGGAAAATAAACATGGCCAAACTTCATTTCAGATCATGATTGCATAATTTCAAAAATTTAATCTTGAAACAAAATTAATTGAAGACTATAAAGAGAATAATATACTTTTTAACAACAATTTTTGAGCTCATGAACACTCTTGCTTTTTCACTTTCTTTTTTTTTCTTTAGAGAAAAAGTAAAGTCTTATCAAGGAATGAGATAACAAAGATAAAATACACTTCATTAATCAAAATATCTTCGAATAAAATACCTTTCAGATAAAAATAAAGTTTATATAAGACAATGAACATAAGAAACAAAAACGCCAATGCAGTAAAAGTAAACAAACATCAACCTATCATTCACAACATGATACTCAAGATTCTTCCTCAACCCCCACCAGTGTGTTTGGCAACAGATTGGTTTCAACACTTAGACCTAAATCCATCTTCCACCTCAAAAGTCAACTTGCCTACATTTTTTAATCTCTACATCTTGACCTTGAATGTTAAATGTCTTTCAATAGAATGCCTTCATATGATACTTGCAGGCCTCATTTGCATTGTAACACCTTGGAATAGGGTCAGGAATAGGCTCTGGTACATTTAGGCCAACTAGATTTTTCTTCAACACATCATATAGCTCTGTATAAGCCAATGGAAGTGGCTCTATCCTTAGTTTTGCTCTAGATTGCTTTTGGGGACGAATCGTTGCTTTCTCATGATTACTTGAGCAAGCACTTATGGACTGAAAGTTGTTTATGGGAAAAGAAACAGGCAATGTGATTGGTGAAGGGCCAGAAGGATATGGAATGGAGAAATTTAAAGGGCATGAAGGGTGATGTTGAGGTTAAAATGGTGGTGGAGCCTGACTAATCGGTCCAATGGTTTCTTTGTTTATGGACAAACCCTTTAATAGCTCCTCAAGTCCCTTTCCAACTTTTCAAACATTTTCTCTAGTGTGGCAATAGAATTTATTATGGGTTTGAAATGATTGGCCATTTATGAATGTTCAGAAGTAAGCTGACAATATAAATAAGAGCAAGTTTAGATTGGATCGAGAACCAAAACAAACTTGTGACGTGACACAATATTCATTTTGTAAAATTTGAAAACAATAAATGTTGGAAAATATTGACTGAAAATATTACCTCTTTTTTTTACACAAAATTTTTAATTATTTATTATTAATTCTTAAAAAATAAATAAATGAATGCGAGAAAATATGCAAAATAGAAATTCTAATTAGCAAATTAAATTTTTATTTTGTAAAATGTTGAAAAAATGTGAGAATATAATTTTAAATATTGACTAAACACGATTGGGGAATCAAAATTATGAAACAATGTTTTGGAATATTTACAAAAATGAAAAAGAAAATGTTAAATGAAAATTGATCAAAGTGAGAATGAACCCAACAATGAAGGATAAATGGAAAATTTAATTTATCAAGAAACAATTTAATTTATTTCTTCCAAAAAAATGAAAATAGCAAAAAAAACTGATGAAAGAAAACAAGACAACCTAAGCCTGTAGGTTTCCTAATCGATGCAAATCCTAGGGTTGGAAAAAATCTAATCTACATAAACAAGGCTCTAAACATTTGGATGACTTCAAACCGTATTAGTGAACAAGCTCTCAAGGTAGGTTCTATAACCCTAAAAGAATGTGGTACACCAAACTGCCCTTATTCTTATGAACAAGGATCCCATTGAATAGGTGCTATCCATAACAAGAAGTAAACCACTACATGTGGAGTGTCAATGAGATCAGGTACAATCCAGCAGAGGCCTTCGCAATAACCAAATAAGACATATTTCTAAAATGGCTATCTTTACATAATCTCTTTTTTAGTCCTAAGCTGCACTTGGGCCTGGGTATAGGGTCCAGATCAAAGTGTGTGAACACGAATGTGTCATATCTAGCAAGCCTATGAGCTAGCCATCCACCTGCAAGATGACACCAGCACAAAACCAATAATATACCCCCAGAGTCGTCTATCCTAAAGTTAAGGAATATATATTAAGATCATATGAAATTAAACAATAGAAATAATAGAATCACAAAGTATACAAAATATAGGGTAAAAGGAATATGTAAAGGATATAAAATTTGTACCACTAACTTCAATGGGCTTGACTCTCTAACCATCCCCAATGGGGTTGCTAAACTGTCCCAATGTATTTGAAGGGCGCTGCAACAAGAGGCAACTGTATTTATAAAAAAAATTTGGAAGTTGTGACAAAAGGGTAAAAATATTTAATATTTGGCCTGGACGAAATTGGGTAATAACACACACACACACACACAAAATTCGCGAGATTTTTACTTCAAGTTTAACTAGATGATTGAACCAAATGATGTCTTTAAAAATAATTCACACACAACAATATGAAATCTATGAAAATATTGATACAATATGAAAAAATATTGAATTTTTCTAAAAAAAATGACTGGATGGTTAAATCGCTGGAACCAGCCTTTGACCTATCTAAATTGGTTTGACCATGAAACCTATTATAACGCTAAACTATAGCCGTCTGAATGTCTAATTCATAGTCGAATAGTTCAACTTTGACAATGCTAATGTACACACACACACACACTAGAAATATGAGCTTTATTTTAGGTATACTTTATGTAGTGACCACTTTAGAAACTCATTCTCTAATGTAAATTGAAGAAATACATGAATAACTACATTTCAAATTTTGATTATCAAGAAACTTAACATTCTTGATACTTCTAATAATCATTTTAATTTTGTTTGTTCCATCCTGATGGCATGGTTGAGCTCGTGGGCAGTTCTTGTTGTCTTTTTCAAAATCATAGATAAGCTCATCAACAACACAATGACTCAGCATTGTCTTCTTTTTCTCTAACCTTTTGTGATTTTCTCGCATTTTCCTTTCATTGGTGATTTCCAAAAGGAAGAAGCAAAGACCATATGGCCATATCATGCAACACGGCTTGGCCGTGTTGCTTCCAGTACCTCATATGGATGAAAACCACGGCCATACGACCATGTAGCTGTTGTTGCCAACATTTGCGCGTAACAGCGTGAGAAAAATGAGAATAACGCCTACATGGCCATGCAATAGCACATGGCCTAGGTGTGGGACGGTACACGGCCGTGTACCTCTCGGGTTGGGAAATTTTGATGCGATAAAGTGTCGCACGGCTGTGGCAATTGGCATGGCCTAGCTGTACAGTACCGATTCAGTATAAGACGCGTTCTTTCTCTAAAAAAGTGTGATCGTTCATGGAAATCCTTCATCCTAAGAGTTGTATATGATCATGTAGAGATGTTTACAAGTTTATAAAAAGACTTCCATCACCTACAATTAAACACACCAAGATCAATTCTAGAATTCTAATCTCCAAAAGATTCCATATCAATTCTTGTTTCTTGTGTGCGCAGGAAGAAAACAAGAAACTATTATTCTATAAAATGCCATCGTTGTCTATGGCTTGGTTTCGGTAGTGCAAAACGAACCAAGTGGTCTTCATTGTATCCTACAGAAAATTTGCCAGTAACTATTTTGCATCTAGAGATAGAATTTGGTGGGGTAAATTAAGCTTAAAGCAAAGTGCTTTGTGAACGCCTTGAAAAGTTTGCGAACAACTTTCTTTCATTTTACAGATGTCTCCTCCAAAATCTTTTCCAAAAGTCATCTTCTTTAGAGATGACCACCAACAATCTTTAGGCTTAATTATATGCTCATCAGCAATGGCTGCTACATCTTTGAGGGAGATGACTTTTGACTATGTAAAATTAGAGAGATTTGATGGAAACAATTTTTTACGTTGGCAGAAAAAAATGCACTTCTTTACGACAACTCTGAAAGTAGTGTACGTACTCAACACCTCAAGGTCAGATGAGAGGAAAGATGAAACTGTAGCAGAAACTAAGGAGATGGAAAAGTGGGATAACGATGACTACATCTGCACTGGGCATATTCTCAATGGACTGTCAGATGCACTATTTGATGTCAACCAAAACTTAAGCTCTGTAAATGAACTCTGGGACAAATTGGAAGCAAGGTACATGACAGAGGATGCCACAAGCAAGAAATTCCTACTCAGTAATTTTTAATAATTATAAAATGATTGATGGTAGGCCTGTCATGGAACAATTACATGAGATTGAAAGAATTCTCAATAATTTCAAGCAACACAACATGTGCATAGATGAAACTATTATTGTCACCTCTATCATTGATAAACTTCCTCCTTCATGGAAAGATTTCAAAAGAAATCTGAAACATCAAAAAGAAGATATTTTCCTTGAGCAATTGGGTAATCTTTTTTCGTCTAGAAGAGGAAAGCAAGATGATATTAAGGAATAGTATGCTCATGAAATATTCATGTGATGGAGGAAAGGGAGACCCACAAGTTCTCTAAGAAAAGTGATAGAGATGCTGCACAACCCCAAGAAAATGAAAGCAACAGTAATGACAAAAAGAAGAAGAAAAACAAATGGAGTTGTTTCCATTGTGGCAAGTCTGGACACAATAAGAATGAGTGTCATTTCTTGAAAAAGAAAAACAAAGTAGGGGATTAATGTGTGGGTTTAAATTAATATTTAGTAGGGACAAGTTTATACTATTTAAGAATGACATGTTTGTGGGAATATTATATGTTTGTGTAATTATATTAAATGTTATTTTAATTAAATGTACTAATGTTTAGTAATCATAATAATGTTGTTCTGTATATATTGTTGTATTCTTTAATTTTTTTGACACAATTATTTAGTACATGTTTATTTTAGAATTACATGAAATGATGCATTTGGATTTAATCCAAATAGAGTGATCTCCATTGAATTTCGATTCAATAGAAAGTGCAAGAACATTAATTGAGACATAGCTATGTGAAAATTTTGATTATAAATGGAGTGACCTCCATTAACTTTACAAAATTAAATCTTGCACATCCTTTGACGAAAGGATTGACAAGATATTTGATGTTGAAAATATTAAAAAAAAGGATGGGACTTAAGCCAATATTTTAATTAATCACCAATGGTGAAACCTTAACTCACACTTGAGTAACATCAAGTCTTGAGTTCAATGAGTGAAAGTACATCATTAGAGTGATTGCAAGTACTTACAATATTTAATCCATCCCAAGGTGTAAAAGTACCTGGTACCATGAGAAAAAAAAGGAAGGTTGAGCATTTGCTCTTAATAGACCTATAGCATGAATTTGCTGAAGTGTTTATCATGGGACACTTCTGATAAAAGTCTACGTAAGAGTATAAAAGTGTGGCCGCTTCTTGGAGGTTAAAGGGCTTGACTTTCAAAGCACTTCTGAAAAAGTATATAAGATATAAGGCCACGGAAAATGTGTCATTGATTAATGTGACATTCGATGGTACCGGAGATCTTATGTGTAAGCTGTGCACACTTGTTCATATGGATTAGATGGTTCAAAGCTTGTCTACCATTTAATTCGGATTAGTGGATCCCACTACTTACTAAATAAAGGTTCAAATCGCAAGATACCTTTATCTAAAATATAAGATTTCCAGAATGAAAAGGATCTGGTTTCATTTTGGAAATGGTGGGGATTGTTGGTGATTTCCAAAAGAAAGACGCAAAGATCACATGGCCATATCATGCAACATAGCTTGGCTGTGTTGTTTCCAGTACTTAATATGGATGAAAGCCTTGGCCACACGGTCGTGTAGGGCCACACGGCCTGCTGTTGCCTACAATCGCATGTAACAGCGTGAGAAAAATGAGAATGACGCTTACATGGCCGTGCAATAGCACATGGCCTGGGCGTAGGGGGTACATGGTCGTGTACCTATCGGGTTGGGAAATTTTGATGCGGCAAAGTGTCACACAGCTATGGCAATCGGCATGGCTTGGCCATACGACACTGATTCAGTATTGGACATGTTCTTTCTCTGAAAAAGTGTGATTGTTCACTGAAATCCTTCATCCCAAGAGTTATATCTAATCATGTAAGGGTGTTTACAAGTCTATAAAAAGACTTGCATCACCCACAATTAAACACACCAAGATCAATTCTAAAATTCCAATCTCCAAAAGATTCCAAATCAATTCTTATTTCCTTTTGTGTGCAGGATGAAAATAAGAAACTATTATTCTGTAAAATGCCATCGTTGTCTATGGCTTGGTTTCGGTAGTGCAAAATGAACTAAGTGGTCTTCATTGTATCCTACAAAAAATTTGTCAGTGACCATTTTTGCATCTAGAGATAGAATCTGGTGGGGTAAATTAAGCTAAAGGAAAGTGCTCTGTGCATACCTTGAAGAGTCTGTGCACAACTTTCCTTCCTTTTACATAAGTCTCCTCCAAAATCTTCCCTAAAAGTCATCTTCTTCAGAGATCACCACCATCACCTTTGTCAAACTAAAGCAATTTCAATTCAAGCAAGCCAACAACATTTTTTTTTTGTACAGCAAAATGGCTAAAATATGAGGTTGAACCTAATTAGTTATATCTCTTTCTTGTGCCCGAGTTGTGGAATGTGGATCACCTATATATATATATATATATATATATATATATATATAGGGACTACTAAAATGCTTTCTTGATTTTTATATTGGTGGATGTTAACAAGCGTCACCTTTTCATTTAGACAATAATATCTTACTTTTTATTTTTAAAAAAAGAAAAATTCAAAGGTATTTAAGATATTTTATTAATCTCCCTTTTTACCCAGTCATTATCTCTCTTGTTCTCCTCATCTTTTTTCTCAACTTATTGAAGAAGAGAGAGAAAGCGAGTTAAAAATAATAATTTAACAAAAAGGAGTAGGAAAAAGATAATTATTGAGAACAAAGAAGAAGAGAGATTAATAAAATGTCATAAATACCCCTGAACTTTTTATTTTTAAAAATAAAAAATAAAACATTATTGTGCAAATAAAAGAGGTGGAGTTTGTTAACATTCACCAATGCAAAAATCCATGGAAAGATGTTAGCATTCCCCTCTATATACATATATATATTCTTCTAATGTTTTGAAATGCAATTATTCCATTCTTTACATGGTATCATAAGTCTCTTATTTAATTAGCATCATCAATCTAATGGCCTCTGACTCCTCCACCACTACCCACTAATCCTCCTCCTTCTCCCTTATCTCAAAGATCTTATTCAATTCAACAATGCTACCCACCTCCTCATCAAACTCAACATCACGAGCTACCCCGCTTGGTACAAATAGTTACATTCTAATCTTGGTGGCCATGACTTAGTTGGCTATGTTGATGGATCCCACGCCAATCCATCCACCAAAATTGGGGAAGGTGATACTGCCACCACTAACCTTGCATACATATACTGGATCTAGCAAGATCAATTACTATTTGTTGCCATTCTTGGTCCCTATGAACCCGATGCTCATACAATCATGTCCTCTGCTGAAATCTTTGTGGAGGAATGGATCAAACTTCAACGTGCCTAAGCCAATCGATCCCGATCCCGCTTCATGTCACTCAAGGAGCATCTTTACTCCATCATTAAAGACACCTCTCCTGTCATTGACTGTCTCTGCTCTATTAAGGGCATTGCTAAGAACTTGCTCTCATTGCTCATTTATTAGATGGTTTTGATCTTGTTATTTACGCTCTTAATGGCTTGGGTCCTATGTTCCATGAATTTTCAACCTCCATGAATATTCGAGATTCTCCATTCTCATTTGATGAGCTCTTTAACAAAATTGTTGAATTTGAGATTATTGTCCAACATAAAGAACAACTTCTCAGTGTTGGTGTCAACATTGTATTCTTTCTAGGCATATTCTTTCTTTTTGTGAAAAAAGAACTGCTAGGATATGTAAAGAATCAATTAGGATCATGTTAGAATATGTAAATAATTAATTAGGATCATGTTAGAATCATGTAAATTATGTAATAGGATCATTGCATTATTTCCTTTTTATTGTACATTAATTACACAAGTATTATAAAATTTGATACAGAGGATAGTGTAATTTCACTGACTCATTCTCACAAACTATGGGATTCTGTGATCCTTCCTCCTCTCAACATGGTATCTAGAGCCTAAGGATAGAAACCCAAATTATTTTTGGCTTCCTTGCTGTCAATACTATTTTTCACTCTCCTCCTGCGGTTTTCATCTCAGATCTACGCATCTGAGGTGTGTTTCTCTGGCAATCGACCCAACCACGACGTGGGTCTCCTCGAACCAGTCCTATCCCCGGAGCCATACTGTCATCGGAGCTCCGATGCGCCGCCACGAACCGGTCACCAGAATCCGTCCAGTACCTATTTTCAGCGCGCGTGAGAGCGCGTTTTGCCCTCTTTTCGGCCGCCATTTCTCCCGACCACTTCTCTGTGTGTTCTCCGACCAGATCCAGCCCTATCCACAAGGTTCGTGATCTTCCAGTGGGTGTTTGGCTTCCCCACCTCCGTGAACTGTGTCTACTATCATAATTTTTGGGTCTTCTGCTTTCAACTTAGGTTCTTGTTTTCTGGGTTTCTTGAAGTTCTGTTCCCATCATGTCCACCTCTGGTATACCTTCCTTTCACTGGAAAGTCGAGTATTTTCAGTTTTGTAATACTGAGATCTCCAATCATCAATACTGAACCACTTAATGGTTCCAACTATCTGCATTAGGTTCTGGCAATTGAACTCTGGTTTGAAAGTCAAAGATTTTCTAATCAGCTGACAAAGAAAGTATCTAATATTCCTGCGGTTGATTGGGACACTTGGGAGGTAATTGATGCTCAACTTTGCTGTCTCCTTTGGAATAAAATTAATCATGAGATTCTTCCTCTTTTTTGACCGTATCAGACTAGTCATGAGGTGTGGACCAAAGCCAAATTGTTGCACACTAATGATATTCAGTGCTTCTATAGTGTTATCTCTGATATGCTTAATATTCACAAACAAGATCAATCAATGTCCAGCTATTTGGGTCACATACTAAGTTCAATGAACTTCTCCCTATCACTACTAATATTGCAATGCAAGAAACCAACTATGACAAGTTGTTCATGCTTCTCACATTGGCTGGTTTGCGGATTTTGTTGGTTGTTTTGAGTGAGTTGGTTTATTTGAGTTTGCATCCTTTGCATAGTGTCCATTATGGTTTGCATGAGGGCTTTATTTTTGGATCGTTGATAGGAGTGGCAATGTTTTAGTTGATAGTGGTGATGTTATTGTAGGGAGGTTGGCCGTTAGTGATGTTATTGTTGTTGGTGTTACTTTGGTTGTTGTTTTGATTATGGGTATGAGTCAATGCTAATGGTCAAGGTGGTGATGATGCTACTATTTTGAAGTGGGGTGGGAGAGTTTTTCCTGTTCCTATAGATGTCGCCAGATGTTCTTGCCTGTGTCTAAGGGTTGGTCAGCAGTTGCCTAGTCACATCGAAGAGCTTCACAAATAGGCAGTAGCAACAATGGTGGGTACTTGCAAAGGCATTTTGACTGACATCCGAGTCAATAAGTGTACATGTAGGCTAGTATTTAGGCTTGTAAAGAACATACCTGAGGCAATCCTGAACAAGTTGCTTTTAGTAGGAGAGACTAAGCACCCATATACGATATGCTTAGGCAAAAGATCAACTTGTTGCTGGAGAATAGATTAAGGGCGAGATGTTCATTCATCGCGTTACATCAAAGGGGTCAATGTGGGATCTCCAAAACTTTGGATGCATGATGAAATCGAACTTAGGTTGATCAAGTCAGGCAACAAGTATTAGGCTTGGATAAGAGGCCCGAATAAGAATCAAAGCCAAGATCATTATTATTACACTATTTAAAAGTGTGTATCAACCTTAAAGATCATTTAATGCATAGAGACCTAGTTTTGGCCAGCATAGCACAAAAACTATGTAGAGAACCAAAATTCTGAGATTTTAAAAAGCATGCTTAAGACAAAAAGTTTGGAGAGTCATTCCCTTAGTTTTTGAATTTACAAACATGTGAATTGTTACAAGACTTACTAAGTTATTGTAAAATGTTCATGTTATCATCGTAGGATGGTGATTGGTGAGTTCAAGAGTATCATGATTACTTAAAAAAAATAATTGATATTTTTAATAAGTTGTTAAATATTTATTGGTTTTCATTTTCATAATAAATGCCTGAAGCTCATAAAATATAACTTATAATCAACAAATGATGAACAATTAATCATTGTACCATACCCAGAAAAAAAAAGAGTACGATATCAATTTTCACCAATGAATCTACTAACAGAAGGTATTCAACCCTTGAGAAGGATGAGATCATGGGAGCCAATCCTTTAATTATGAATATTAAAAGTAAACCTTTGATGAATCGGGGTCAATTTTATTTTATTTACTCCTTTGAATAATAATAATAAATCAACTAATATAAAAAAATCAAATTTTCATACAGCAAACACCAATGCTTCTATAATATTTGCTAATGAAGCTGCATCATTTATACTTGTTAAGAGTAGAATCAAATAAATAGATTAATACATTATTTTTTTACTTATCTCTTGATCTTTAACAATTATTTTAAGTAAACTTCATGCATTATTTTTCTAGATTAAAGTGACTTCAATTTAAATTTTTATTCAGCTTGGTAATCTATTTATTATAAATATGGAATTAATCTTTCCATATAATTGATATAAATAAGAATATTTCAAGTATTTATGCTATGCATTACTTAAATTGAATAAACTATTCTTTGATTATCAACTTGGTATTTTTTTTCATACAACATTAGTTATTATTTTTGTGCGACGCACGATTTTGTAATATACATATTTCAATTATTTAGAGCAATTTTAATTTAGAAGAGTAAGATCTGATAATAGTAATTTTATCTAGATTGAGTTAGTATTCAATATGTCTGATCTAATAGCATATATTAGACATAAGTTAATTTCATTTGGAATGGGATAGTGTTCAATGTACCATATCCAATAGCATTTGTTAGATTGAAGTTAATTTTATCTTGATTGGGTTAGTATTTAATGCACCTTATCTAATAATATTTATTAGACTAATGTTAATTTCATTTTAATGTTCAATGTACCTAATATAATTTATTATACTCAAGTTAGATTTATTTTAGTATTCAACTAGTTATCATTCTCGTACATTCCAACGGTTTATACATATTTTATGTTATTAAGAAGATTATTTAAAGTATTTTTTTGTCTTAAAAAATTTAAGTTGAGGGGAAAGCTCACCTCAATCTAGGGTTAGGGTATGCCCTCGGGTTTATTGAACGCTTATAAAGATATTTACAGATAACTCACCAATTGTTGGTCAATAAATGGTAGGCCATGGCTATTGCTAGTTAGCCTGTCCTATCCCAAAAAATTAATGACCTAAAGCAGGTTGCCCCAAGTGAGCTGACTTGGTCCGAAATGACAACCCAACTTATGGGGGGTAATAAAATTAAATTGTTAATAATATTATTTGCACATCATTTTCATTACACTATCTTATAACCCGAATTTGAAATTCATCCCTTTTGGTTACAACTGAATCTGAAAACCATGTAAGATGGATAGAAAGTAGTGATCGCAATCATTAAAATTATAGTAAGCATCTATTTTAGTTTCTTAAAGATACAAGTGACATCAATTTTGTCATCCAACAAAAGTTGACATAAATTTAATCCTTAAATTATAGAAAGTTAAATGAATTTGGTTTTCCAAAGAAAGTTGACATATATTTAATCCCTCAATCATAGAAAGTGACATCAATTTAGTTTTTGAATTATAGGAAGTTAAATAAATTTACCTCAATCAAAGGCTCCATTAATGGTGCTCTTACGGTTCGTAACATTTAGTTTTGGTAATTTAAATATTAAATTGATATTAATTTTCTTTGAAAGATTAAATTGATATTATCTATATTTGGCAAAGGACTAAATGGGTGTTTACTCTTAATAGTAAATGTATCTTTTGTCAAATGCACTTGCAATCGTGCAAGGCATGAAGGAAATACATGAAAGCCAAATTACAAATATATGCATGTGTAGAGAGTCTTATATGAAGGGTTAAAATTTAAATGGATACATGAAAAATAGCACTTTTAGTTACCTGTTGAACCCGAAGAACTTTAACATTGCAAACATCCATCATCCCACAACTTCACAAAATAACTTTGCCTAACATTACCACTTCCCGAAATCAGTAGTTGACAGGCATAAACCGCAACAATAGAGACTACGGACAATCACTGCCTCTTCTTGTTGTCAATATGTAGAATGAAAAGTCATTGTTCCTTTGCACTTTTTCTCTGTGCACCAACTAAGCCAGGTGGTGCCACATCTTGCATTCCTTGAATTAGTTAAGTGCAATTGGTTAGGGGATGTGGACGCATCTTAAACCCGATGTTTGGATTGAGAGAAAGAAAAAAGTTAAAAAAGACAATTTTTTAAAATTATAAATTTTGTCTTGTTTGGTTCAAGAGACAAGTATAGAAGAAAGAAAATTTTATAAACAAAAAAACTTGTATTTTACAAGAAAATTTATCTTCATTTCAAAATTTTCGCTTCTCAATCTCTCATCTTCTTTCCTCTCATCCAAACCTGCAGCCACCATTATCCGCATGGGGGGAGATTGATTGATACGTGTCTTGAGAGAAACAATAATTAATCATTCTTTGTATAAAAAATGCCTAAACCTGCCCTTACACTGATCATTTCATTACGATTTTTATGTATTTCCGCGTTACTTTCCTCAAGTAACTTATTTATGCATTTTTTACTTTAAGATTAAGTTCTAAACACAAAATTATCTAAGAAATATATTATTCAAAAATGTATAAATGTCAAATTATAATGACAAAAATATAAAACAAAAATCAAATATAAATGAAACAAAAGATAAAAAACTTCTGTGAAATTTATAGGGTCGTAGACTATTTAAATTACTATATCAAAGTTTTTGCAAGGAAATAAAAGAATAAATTTAGATCTTCTTTTATAACAGAACCATCTTGATAGAAAGAATTAGACATAAATTATATTATACTACAGCTCACTATTATAAGTTATAAAGTCCATTTTGTGTATATATATATATTTTTTGTACACTAGGAAAACAAGCAAAACAGAAGCAAAAGAAAGACTAATCTCTACAGAACATAGTACCCATGGCATCTGCTAAAAGAAGGGGACCAAGATCAGCAGGGGCTTATTCCAAATACTCCATGCAGCGTCAGCCTACGCACCCCTTTTAGCTAGCAAGTCTGCACAGCTATTAGCTTTCTGAAGCGTATGGGCGAAAGAAATTTCCCAGTCTTGAAGGACCTTTGATTTTATCTCAGCTATGATGCAGCCAAGTCTATGGAAAGGAAAGACACTTGCAGTCGCTAGTCCAATAGCTTCCGTTGAGTCTGATTCCGTTGAGTCTGATTCACAAATGAGTTTTTGCACACCTGAGGAATGAGCTAGTCGTACGCCATGAAGAATACCTGAGAGTTTTGGTTGAAGATTGCAAGCAAAACACACAAAGCCAGATAAACCCATGCACCAATTACCATAAGAGTCTCGAAGAAGGCCTCCAAAACCTGCTCTGCCAGGATTGCCCAAAGAACTCCATCAACATTGAGCTTCAGGTAACCTTCGGGTGGCTTGTTCCAACTAACTATCCGCTGAGATCTAACCAGTGAAGTGGAGGTCGGAAAAGCTGCCATAATATAGTCATGGAGAGAGAGGATTGCTCTTAAACTTCTGTCAGCCTCCCAAGTT
Source organism: Castanospermum australe (assembly GCA_019955255.1). NCBI lineage: Eukaryota > Viridiplantae > Streptophyta > Magnoliopsida > Fabales > Fabaceae > Castanospermum > Castanospermum australe. The sequence goes on from NSJW01000044.1 coordinate 284,352, forward strand.
TCATTGGCAATAGACTCCTTGTTTTTGGTGCACCAGATCCACCAAAAGGCAGACAGAAACATAGAATTATGATGATTATGGGCATAAGAGCCAATCCAATCAGATACTGAATTAGAGGACCAAAACCCACCATCTTTGTTAAAGGCTGGCAGGTTCCAAACCACTTGAGCCTTGTGACAGTCACGAAGGCAGTGAAGAGAGTCCTCAATAGCTACAGAACATCTATTACATTTTGAAACTTGAGAAATGCCTCGTTGAGCTCTCAAGGCATTGGTGGGAAGAGCATTATTAAACACCAACCAGATCAAAAACTTTATCTTTTCAGGGATGTTTAACTTCCAAATCCAAGACCAAGGAGTAGAAGTAGACAAATCCCTACGTTGTTGAGGGAGCCACAGGTAACCGGACTTAGAGGAATAGGTTTCGTTAATATCATGGGACCAAATAAGAGATATTAGAATCTAGGGAGATAGGGACAGCTTTGATAAGAGAAACATGTTCAGGCAGGTGTATGAAGGCTATCTAATCTCCATTGATGATCGATTAAAACATCTTTAACAAGAAGATCTAAGTCTGTATTGTTAACTACATCAACCAAATCACAAGGCTTGCCCTCCTCAAGCCAATCATCATACTAGAAGGAAACATTACCTTCTCCAATACGAAACTTGTAGCCCTTTCTGAGAGTATCGAGCCTTTAAAATTGATCTCCACACATACAAAGCATTAGAATAAGAGTGACAATGAAGAATGCTCTTTCCATCCAGATATTTCTTAGATAAAATTTCCACCCAAGGTTTAGATGGTTGGTGAAGCAGGCTCCAAATGTGTTTCCCAAGCACGGACGTATTGGAGAGTCTAGCAATTCTTACACCTGATCCACCGAAATTTTTAGGCCGGGAGATGGAAGTCCAATTCACAAGGTGGAGACCCCTTTGATTATCTTTGTTCTCCCAGATGAACTTGTGGGTTATAGCATCTATGTTGTTGCAAACAGAGCTGGGAATCCACAGGTTCTACATAAAATAAATTGGAATAGATGTCATAATAGAGTTTACAGGAGTCAACCTATCTGCTCTGTTAATGAGACAACCCTTCCAAGCTGCAAGCTTGCTAGAGATTCTCTCCAAGATGAAGTTGAAGTCTGCTCTCTTGGGACGCCTTTTATATATAAAAGATTTTATGTACGTATTTCTCTTTTTAATAGGACACTCATGTGATTTCACTAACAAGATATTATCCTGATCATAACAGAATCACTATATCAATGCTGGATTTTGACTTCAATTCAACATAGTAATTAGTTACAAATGGCATTTAAGCAAAATATCATTTGTGTGTGTAACCCTTCCTTTTCTTTGTTTTTTGGTTAATTGTGTGCTCTCTTGGGACACCTTTTTATATATAAAAGATTTTATGTACGTATTTCTCTTTTTAATATGATACTCTCATGTGATTTCACTAACAAGAGATGATCCTAATTATAAAAGAATCACTATATCAATGCAGGATTTTGACTTCAATTCAACATAGTAATTAGTTACTAATGGCATTTAAGCAAAATATCATTTGTGTGTGTAACCCTTCCTTTATTTTTTGTGTGTAATCATGTTTTGAACATGTAAGACTATTTTGTGGTTACATAATCCAATATGCATTTAATTATAATATTGATGTTAATGTGTAATTGCAACTTGCCATTATAGAAAAGATTGGATTTGAATTCTAGCTCTAACTAATAGTCTTTCCTATTAACTTAAAAAAAAAAAAAGACACAATTGATTTGCATTCTCTTGGGTGTACTTTAGGGGATAAAACAATAATTATTGATGAAAAGGTAAAGAGAGTGAATTTTAATAAATTTATAATTTATTATATATGTTTGATTAAACTACTATTTTGGTCCTTCAAAAGATTCATTTGACATCAATTTGGTCCTTCAAAGATATGTTACATCAAATTAGTCATCTAGGAATTTAAAGTGACATCACAATAGTTTTTAAAAAATTATATAACATTTGTCTTTTAAAGATTTAAAGTGACATCAAAATAGTCATTCGGAGAAGTCCAATTAAAGTGATTTCTAAAGACTATTTAAAGTTGAGACATAGAGCTACAACTTCTCTGTTGAGGTCAAGGGTCAATTCCCTACCGATCAAACGCTATAGGACTTTGAACTCGGAAAACGTTGCTGAAACCCCAGATGGGCCTGAGATGGGCCAATGTGTGAGAGAGTTTTTATTAATAATAAGACTCTTATAATTTTAGATATAAATAAAGTCTTCGTTTAGGGTTTTTAAAGAGAACAATTTGTTCTGCCCTAAGAGAGAAGCTGTCAAATCATTAAGACCTTGAAGACGAAGAGTTTGAAGATTAAAGATTTGGATCCGCAATTTGTTTCTTCTTCTTCTTCTTTGATTTCTTATTTGTTGTCATGATGGTGGAACTTCTTGAATTCTTGTTTTTATTTCTATTTTTCATCATGAACTAAATTTCTTATCTAGGATTGCAATTGAGTCGTTTATGTTGTTTGGATCTTTCTTGTTTTCTTCTTTTTTATCTTAATGAGGATTGAGTTATCTATTTCATCTTATTCTTTATGCCTTTAATTGATTAGCCACCAATTAGAATGATTTGGTAAATCTGAATTCAACTTGGGAAAGAGAATTTGGGTTTAAGTCAGAGATGAAAAAACATATGTTCAAATAATTGGGGCATCGAATGAGATGATTCGTTTGCAAGATAGGGGTATCCTTGTGAACCATGTGTAACCTTAATTAGGACTTGATCTTAATGCTTTCTTCTTCAATTTGTTCTTACAGGGATATAGGGAATGAATTAAAAGGGATAGTTTTATATGACCATCGTGAGATGCATACAAAAGAATTAGATCCCTAGGTTAACAACTCATAATTATTATATAAGATAAGAAGGAATTAAGGGGTTTCAAGTGAAATATTGGGGGATATTATAATCCTAAGCTCATTCCTATTAGTAATTTCATCTTTAATTTTTAGTTTGCCAAATTTTACTTTATAGATTTTCATTAGAAATTTAGATAAAAAGCTTATCTTATTGTCAGTTTAGATAAGGTTAGGATTTCTCAATTTTGATACTTAGCATTAGTATAAATACAAATATATGAGGGAATGATATCTTTTTATTTTATTACTTGTTTGACACGTGCACTTGTGTATATATACTTTTAGATCAATAAGTTTTTGGTGTCATTGCAGGGGATTTGTCTTTCTGTCTATTTGCTAATAATAATACTAAGTTATCTTAGCCCTAATTTAAACTATCTTTTTGTTTTCTTTATTTTCAAGTGTTCTTGGCTAGTGTATGCTTCATTCTAGAAATTGTGATCTCACCTTATTTGATCCATAAATTGATAGAACTTTCTGTTAACTTTTGAGGGAAAGAGCTCAAACTTCTATTTTTCAACATCAATGGCTAAAGAACACCAAGATAGATCCTTGAGGGATTATGGAGTCCCTCAGGTGCAAGGCATCCACTCTAGCATCCATAGGTCGGCAATCTAAGCCAATAATTTCAAAATCAAGCTGGCCATTCAGATGATCCAGACATCAGTGCAGTTTGGGGGTTTGCCTACAGATGACCCTAATGCTCATATTATGAACTTTCTAGAGATTTGTGACACCTTCAAGCATAATAAGGTGTCAGATGATGCAATCAGACTGAGGTTGTTCCTTTTCTCACTCAGAGACAAGGCAAAGAGTTGGCTAAACTCACTTTCATCAGGATTTATTACTACTTGGGATGATTTGGCATAGAAGTTCCTAGCCAAATTCTTTCCACCAGTCAAGACAGCCAAAACGAGAAATGACATCACTTTCTTCACCCAGTTTGAATCAGAGACATTATATGAGGCTTGGGAAAGATACAAAGAGATACTTAGAAGATGTCCTCACCAAGGGCTTCCCAAATAACTGCAATACAGACCTTTTATAATGGGCTTCAAGGCCCAATCAGAACAACCATAGATACTGCAGTAGGTAGAACTTTGATAAGGAAGTTTATAGATGAAGCTTATGATCTCTTGAAGGAGTTGGCATCTAACAATTATCAATGGCAATCTGAAAGATTCATGCTAAAGAAGGTTGAAGGTGTTCATGAGATTGATTCTATTACTACCTTAATTGCACAAGTGGTTACTTTATCCAAGAAGATTGATACTTTGGGAGTTCATTCTATTCAGAGCCCTTTTGTACCTTGTGATATATGTGGAGATGCACATTCTAGGGATCAATGCCCTTTTATTACAGTATCTGTAAACTGTGTGGGTAATCCCAACATCCAACAGAACAACCATTACTCCAACACCTACAATCCTGGTTGGAGAAATCATCCAAACTTGGCATGGAGTAATGCACAAGAATCACTAGCTTCACCAAGGCCACAATTCCCTCATGGCTTTCAATCAGAAGCTAGAACACCAATGCAAGAGAAGAAGTCTTCACTTGAAGAGATGTTTGCACAATACAAGACAAAGACTAATGCACCTATTCAAAGACATTTAGCTTCTCTTAGAGTTCTAGAAACTCAAGTGGGACAAATTGCCAATGTGTTAAATAGTCGATCTCAAGGAAATTTGCCTTTTGATATTGAGCCTAACCCTAGAGGTAATGTAAAAAGGCAATACCATACAATTACTCTAAAAAGTGAAAAAGAGTTAGAAGGTTTAAGCTTAAAGCCAGGTATCTCAAGCAAAGAAAAAGAAGAGGAACTAGTGCCAAAGAAAGATGATGATGATGTTAAGGAAGAGAAAGCTCAACGCACACCACCACCACCCTTCCCTCAATGCCTTCAAAAGCATAAACTTGACAAACAATTTCAAAAGTTCTTAGATGTATTCAGGAAGCTCCATATCAACATTCCTTTTGCTAAAGCCTTGGAGTAAATGCCTCGTTATGTCCAGTTTATGAAGGATATTTTATCTAAGAAGAGGAAAGTGGGTGAGTTTGAAACTATTGCACTTACTGAGAAATGTAGTGCCATCCTTCAGAAGAAGCTTCCACTTAAGCTTAAGGATCCTAGGTGTTTTACTATCCCTTGGACTATAGGGAACCAGCTCTTTGGAAAAGCCTTATGTGATTTGGGAGCTAGCATTAATCTTATGCCCTTTTCTGTATATTAGAAACTTGGTTTAGGGGAAGTGAAGTCTATATCAGTTACCTTGCAGTTTGTAGACCGTTCCTATACTTATCCAGGAGTATTTTAGAAGATGTGCTAGTGAAAGTTGATAAACTTATCTTCCCTGCAGATTTCATTGTTCTTGACATGGAGGAAGTTAATGAGATACTAATCATTCTTGGACGACCATTTCTAGCCACTGGTAAAACTCTTATTGATGTTGAGAGAGGAGAACTTACTATGAGGACCAAGAGATAACTTTTATCATTTTCAAAACAATGAAAAATTCAGGTGATCATGACTCGTGTACATAAGTAGATATTATTGAAGCTCATATCTCCAATTCGAAGACTATTGAGTCTAAGAAGAAGCCTATTAAGGAGGGTGGCTATTACCTAGAATCATCTTTATTACACTCCAGGGTAGACCCTCTTATATCTGATTACCTTATGGCATCATGGCCTGGTGAGACCAATATAGATGTGCACAAGTTAAAGAAGAAATTTGAGCCTGATCAGAAGTCCTTCACTATAGTTCAAGGCTGAAATTGTTTTATGGACCTTTTATAGTAACAAAGGTGCTTTCTCATGGAGCCGTTGAAGTATAGGAGAGTTTGAATAGGAAATTCAAAGTCAATGGGAAGAACATGAGCACTATTGGAAAGGCAAGGTTGATTGTCAAATGTCCTCAATTACACCAAGATGAAGGATGAAGAAGTCAACCCAATGACTATAAATCAAGCACTTTGTTTCTTTGTTTTGTTTAGTTGCTTTATTGCATTTTAATAATAAGAGCTTGAGATAGTCTTGTTGATACTTGTTGTCCTTTAGTTTAATGATGAGATTTTGTTATTGAGTTATCTAGACTTTTGGAAAGCATAGGCATGATTTGAGTTTGTGTTAAATTCTATGCATTATTGTAAGTAGTGGTTTTCAATATTTGATCACTTGGTCTCTTGCTTGATTATGTGTTTGTATAGAAAAAGTATATGTGATGTAATTTTTATTTTGTATTGCTTTATATCTTAGAATTTGTCTGGATTCTCTCTTGAAGTAAATGTCTTTATGTTGAGGAGATGATTTAGGCTAATTCTTGAGAAAAGTGTAATTCTACCCAAAATATAAAAGAAAATAAGTTTGGAGGTGGCATAAAAGAAGGAAAAAAAAGAAGAAAAGTTTGGCTTATATGGACGAGAGTTTGTGATGTGCGGTTTAGGCGCATAGTCTCAAATTTGAGTCTTTTGCAAGGATTTCTGATGTGTGGATTAGGTACACGATCATAAGTTCTAGTCTAATGTAAGCTAAGCTAAAAAGAATGAGAATTAAAAGCCAAATAAGTCCTAATGATCCTCTTTGTGTGTTTTCTATTAGTGGAGAGAGAGAAGAAAGGAAAACCTATGGGATTTGGGCTTTAATTTGTGGTTACATTTGCATAAACTTATCCAATTTGCATACAATGGTAGTAAAGAGATTTTGCACACACACACAGGATTCCACATCTTTATTTATTTATTATTGAAGCATGAACTTTGATTATGTCAATGTTTACCTTAAGTTAGGGCTATGAGATAATCTTTGAGGACATCTTGGATGACTAGAATTATTACAATTTGTCTCAAGCTTGTTTTCATTTATTTGCCCTTTAGTTAGTTATTTTGATTTACTTGCTTTAGTTATTTTGCATTGCAGTACATCGGTTACTTCTGAAACCTAGTTTGTTCAATCTAGTTGTGAGTTTTGTTTGAATATTCACGATGCTTTTAGGAATTCTATCAATGCCATTTGAATCACAAGGGCCCTGTAACCAAGGATATAGTTTATTTCTACTAATTTAGGAAGACATGCAATTTTTAGTGCTACGAATTACTTTTTCCACATTGAGAACTCAAAAACTGTATGTTCTAATACAAGGTCGGAGAAGACCAAGATTAGGACTATGGTAAGTGTTGCCTTGTGAACACATTAGTTGGGCTTGTAGCAAGTAATCTGGAATACTTGCATAGTAATCAACAAGAAGGTACTGATTTCAATGAAATTGTTGCCCCTGTAGCTAGAGTTGAAGCCATTAGAATTCTACTTGCATTTGCATCATTTAAAGGCTTTAAACTATTTTAAATTGATGTTGAAATTGCATTCTTAAATGGATTTATAAATGAGAAAGTTTATGTAGATTAACCACCTGGTTTTGAGAATGAAAAGTTTCCTAACCATATTTTAAAACTAAGGTCCTTTTTGGTCTTAAGCGAGCTCTAAGAGCTTGGTGTGAAAGGTTGAGTAACTTTCTCAAAGAAAATGGATTCACAAGAGGAAAGGTGGATACTACCTTATTTTGAAAAATCCTGAAGAATAATCTTTCAATAGTTCAAATCTATGTTGATGATATAATTTTTGGATCAAATAATCAAAAATTATGCAAAGAGTTTTCTGAATTAATGAAAAATGAATTTGAAATGAGCATGATGGGAGAATTGAAGTTCTTCCTTGGCTTACAAATTAAACAAGACAAGTCTGAGATCTTCATTTATCAAGAAAAATACACCAAAGACTTGTTGAAGAAGTTTAACATGGAAAATGCAAAGCTAATAGGAACTCCAATGCATCCATCATTGATCATTGAGAAAGATGAGAAAGGTAAATCAATCAGTGAGAAGCTGCTTTATCATGGTATGATTGTGTCACTTCTCTACTTGACTACTAGCAAACCTAATATAGTATTTAGTGTATGTTTATGCACATTTTCAAGCAATTAAATCCTAAAGAATCTCATCTCAAGGCTGTAAAGAGAATCTTTAGATATTTATTTAGAACTTCTAACTATAGTTTGTGGTATAAGAAATGTTCTAGTTTTGATCTAGTAGGATATTGTGATGCTGACTTTGCTAGAGATAGAGTAGAAAGAAAGAGTATGAGTGGTGGATATCACTTTCTTGGAAAAGTCTAGGGACAAGGTCTAGCAAAAAAAAAAATTCCATTACTTTTTTAATTGTTGAAGCTAAATACATATCTGCCACCAGTTGTTGCTCACAACTGTTATGGATCAAATGCCAGCTTGAGGATTACTTCTTGAGGTACAACCATATCCCTATCTTCTATGATAATACAAGTGTCATAAATCTCTCTAAAAATCCCATACAACATTTGTTAGCACCCAATTTTGTTCAAACCAATAAATTTATTAGAAAAATATTAAAAAAATTCAAAAATAACAAAATATATTGACGTAGTCCCATGGTCTAATACTTTGGAAGACCTAACTGATCCAATTTCATTTTTAGAATAGCCTAATAAGCCCAATCCAAAAATATTCAAGTTCAAATCCCTTAAGATAAAAAAAGAGAAATTTGGAATAATCTGATTAATTTTGAAATTCAAATTTAAATATGATTTTTAGGTATCTAATGTTGATTGATTAACTTATTCAAAGAGAATATTATTGATTAATGTAATTACTTGTGCGCAACTATTGTTGATTGAACTAATTGATTCTAAGTAATTAATATTGAATCAATAGACTAGGTCTATAAATAAGAAAGGAGAGAAAACCTAAAGGAGGGGTGCACGGCACAGGGAGAATGAGAGAATGACAGTAAGGGATTTTTCATTTTCTGGTGTTCCACTTGGTGGAAAGCAAAGGAAAGCAAACAAGAATAGTGCTTATCGGTAATCCTTGAATTTTCATTTAATCTGCGTATCTAGTTAAGTGATTGAAATTTGATATGCTTTGCACTTAGATTGGGTATCTGATTTTGTTGAATGGTTTGTTTTGTGACATGTTCGTCATCTATTTGATAGAAGCCCTGTAATAGAACTCCCCTTCACCATCATCCCATAGCTTTCCCATGAACCCTTCACCCTTGGAATACGTTCAAATGACCACCCAAGTCCCGAATGCACAGCAGCGCAAAAGCCTAACTTTCCCAGTAAGCGGTGTACCGGCGACTATTGCTCTCCAGGAATGATGGTCTCGCAGAAAAAGTTGCTTGGTTAAGTGGAATTCCCAAAGAGCAGCGTATTGGTTGCAACGACATTCTATTCTCAACTCACTTGTCTTCTTTTATATTTGTTTATTTGTTTTTTCTGGTTGATTTTATCCTTTTGATCTAGTTTGGTCATATTTCATTGTTTTTGATAATTTTACTGCAACATTTTTTTTTAAAAATTATTTACTCTTGCATTATCATTTTATGTTTTGCTAGATTTTTATCGTTAGTCCACCATGTCAGACTATTGGCCCACTTTTCTTTATCCTTTTGTATTACTTATTTGATTATTTACTTTATTGTTTGGGATTAGTTCCTTTGTACATAGCTAGATCGTAAATATTGCTTTAAATCTAGTTTTCAGGGTTGGGTAAAAATTTGGATCTTGAAATATGATAGCAATTAAGTATTTTATTTTTATATATCAATCATATTTTTTTATTATTTTTAATTAAAATTCTTTAACTTACAATTATTTTTTAAATGAATTATAGGACTTTAATTCCTTAATAAGCACGAAAGGTAAGTTAAAATTAGAATTTTTTTCATTCAATTTGTTTATTTATTATTTTTTTATTTAAATGTTTATTTATTTATTTTTTTACACAACAATCAATGACGTTAATTGTATGATTATGCCACCCTTAAATGTCATTAGGGTTGTAAAGGTTTATTGTATAATATGGTACTATCTTAACCCTGTGCAACATTGGTCTTTCTTTTATTTCTAAACCTGTAAATATTTTTAATTAATTCTTTAATTTTTTACTATCCAAGGGATAAAATAAATATTATTAAAGTTATTAATAATTTGCACAAAAAATTTAAGATAATTGTTTTAGAATAGATGTATTGGAAGTACAGTAGGATTAAGTTCTTATCTTTCTCTGTACACAATTAGACTCCCGAACTTGATCTGGTTCGCAAACCATTTTCTATTTTTTTAGGAGTTTTTCAATAATTTTCTTACTCAATAATTTTCTTACTCAATAATTATTTGTGGCCATTTCATTTTTCATTTTAATTTATCCTTCCAATTTTGCAGCGCCCTCCAGCGACGACTATAATAGTATTCAAGATCAAAACACATAGATGTCAGATATCATTTTATTCGAGATCATGTTCAAAATGGGGTTTTCGAATTTAAATTTTTTGATACTGACCGTCAATAGGCAGACATTTTTACAAAATTCCTTAATAAAAAAATATTTTATTTTATTAGAGATAACTTGAACAAGACTGTTCTTAGTGATTGATTCTAATTATTTGATCATGTCTCATATTGTTTACTGTGAATTTATGAAAAATTCTTGCTTTTGTTTGATTTGTGAGTTATTTGGATGTGAGAAAGTAATATGAGAACATTAGTTGAAGGATGGATGTAATACCCTATCTAAATGGCATAGTATCACTTAAAATTCTAAAATTTATCTCCTTACAATAATTAATTTAATTATTTATAAAATTTAATCTTAATTACATGAACATATTATTTATTAGAATAAAATAAATTGATTACGTGACTATATTTTAATTTATCTTTTATTCTTTTCTTTTCTTTTCTTTCTCTACTTATATTTTGGCTTTTATTACTAGTTTGAAAGCAGTTATTTGAATTTTTTTGCATAACAACTAATAATAGAGCACATAATATCCATAAACTAACTATTGAATAAAGTTATATTTTACATCAAAGTATTACCTAAGTTAGCTATTTGACAACCAAAAAGAGGAGGGCATCTAGCAAAAATTTTACATTGCCCTAAAAGGTGATACTATCAAAAGTTCTACAAACTTTATTATCCACATTAAACCTTTATTCTTGTCTGTCCAGGATGGTGACTCAAATGTCTCGAAGTACGTGAACAATCTTAACTCCTAGGATATCCGCTTAGACGATATCCAGTTCTATTATGATAGTTACAAGTGGCATCTTTTGCTCTTTAATATGAAAATATCACAATAAAAGAGTGAGAAATAAATTTCTCAATAGAAAATAACAACTAATTTTAATTTTTAAACACGCAATGTTTTCAGCTATATATAAATATATAGAAAATTCCTTCTTCTTGAATTATCATCATTCAATATGCAATAAATCTATCAAATTTCCATGTTATATTACCAATAAAACCAATAATTTTTTAAACCTTAAATATGATTGAAATCCTAATGGATAAAAGCTCTTTCTGGTGCAAGGGTGCTTCCCTACCTTTACCTCTTATGAAATCATGTATCCTCAAATATCACCTCTTTACTTGAGGGTAATTTCTCAAAACAATTAGAGATCATCTTCGTTGGAGGATCATTTCTAGTTTTTAGATAATTTATTGTTAAATAACTTTTCATAAACATTTCATTCTCATAAAGGCTTTCTCATAGAGAGTCTCAAACTCTTATTCTATCATGATCTTTTCTCAAAATCCTCTTCAAAAAGAAATCATATCCTCATATTCAACCTTACATTCATAAAGAAAATTCAAGATTCATGGAAGAGTAGTAAGTAAACAATTTGCTTATAAGCACATATAGTGCTTAAAAGTCATTCATAAAACATAAATCAAGCATTTATGAGAAAAGAAATGATAGAGGAAGTGTTGTTACTACCTACCAACACTTTAAATTTTTCTACAAGTCCTTCACTCTACACTACACGCCACTTTCTCTCTTCCTTTCAAGGGTTTCTTTCTTTGTTTTATGTGTGTGAGAGTGAATGAAATCAAAATGGGCCATTTATAGAGGGAGTTGGCCGTGGCTTGCTTGGAGAGGAAGAGTATTCTTTCTTTCTTTGGCCAATGAAAGATCATACAAGTGGCTTCTCAATGATTGCTTGCCTTTTTGGTGGTGCAATAGAAAGCAACCATGTTTCTCTTTATCTAGATTATCATGATGACTTAGTTACTCAAAATAACTAAGTTAGTGTGATCTAGTTACTGTAACTAGATTATTTTTAGCTTGACTTGACTAGTTGATTTGCTTCTATTCTAACTAAATTGATTTCATTGACTTGGTTGACTTAGTTGACTTGGTTAGATTCTAACTACTTCTTTAGAGTTTAACTAGATTTCTAGTTACTACTTCCTAGTTACTCTAACTATCTCATGATTTATTTGCAACTAAAAGTAAACTAGACTTATCTTACTTTACTTGCCAAGTTTGCTTTCCTTGAGGACTTGCATGTGGACCTTCCCTTGATCACCTAAGATTTTGTTTTGCCATTTACTTCATAAAGTCCTAGATTGATCCTAGTCATGCAATCTTTTAGAAAAGCTTGGTGGATAAGCCATGAGTCCTCACGTCAAAAACTTTGCAAACATGTGAGTTTATTCTTTGAAAGATTCTTTTTTTGTCTTGTTCTTCATTAATCCTTCAAGTCTTAGTCATCTAAGTAAATTCTAGGAAGACTTATAAAGATCTCATGTCGCTTTATCCTAAGAATATTCTTGTCTCTTTTTGAACTAGCAACTTAAAGTAAACCTTGTCTCCTTAAAATTCACATGAGTTACCTAGGTTTGTCTCCTTTGAAGTCTTGATTTCTAGAATACTATCTTGAGTCTTTTCATGAAGCTTCCTTGAAGTCTCATGTGGCCTTGCTTCTTAGAGTATGGTATATCCTTTTTATCTCATTCACATGGGCCTTGGGCTTTTGATCCCTTCATTTAATGTGGGCTTATTGGATTTAGGTTGTTTCTAAACTTATTGGGCTTAACTCTTGCCCATTTATTTAGTAAATAATATTAAAATAAATGCATATATTTTATTATATTTTAAGGGGGTGTTACAATGGACACTTGAGAAAGCTGGTGCCAATAGAATGAGAAAGATGATGAGAAAGTTGCATGTAACCCTTCTTAACCAAACCATCTCAAGCTCATTCTTTTTCAATCCTAATAACTGCTAGTTGCTGACTTACACTCTCTCTATCCTCTATTGTATCTAACACTCCAAAAACAAAATCTCCTCTCAAACGGCAACATTTTCACTCCTATAAATTCGTTTTTCATCCACCTATTGTAGATTTTACCTTAGATCAAAATCTGAAACCTTTATCTTCGCAATTCCCTATTCCAATCTCACCTTCACCTTACTCTCTTACCCTCGTACTCCTCAAACAAATGTCTATACACTTTGTCGCCATGAGAATCAAGAAATCATTTAAAATATTGAAGTCATCTGAGCAAGAAACCTCATATGAGACGAAGTGAGTCATGGTTCTACCATAACTAAGTCTGAAATTGAGCAAGGTCTTGAAGCTAAACCAGCTCCTGCAAAACCCAAAGAGCAAGCTGAACCCTTGAAGAGGAGGACATCAGCTCATATCCTCTCTAGTGCTACTACTTCCAATGTTCCTAGGAAGAAAGTCAGAATTGAAGAAGCTATGGAATTGACTAAAGAAGAAAAAGTTGGCCTTGTCACAGTTGTGAAAGAAGATTGTGGCTAGTCGAACCATTTCCCTGACCAAAATGGCTAAAGAAGAAATGGATGTTAGGGAAGAAGTCAGAAAGATTGGGTGGAAGAAGTTCCTCAGGATCTCTAACCTTGTGTGCCCAAGAATGGTGAGAAGCTTTTATGCAGCTACCAAGATCATGGATGAGCCCCTATCTCTCTCTTGTACCTTGAATGGTGTCTTGATCATTGTGAATGCTCATGTGCCAACTCAAGTCACAAACATGAAGGACAAAGGAGAATGCTTGTATGAAAGTGATGCCTGGTGGAGCAGACATGGCATTTGGGAGGAGGATTTCCTTGACTCTCTATTTAGAGAACAAAATCCATCCGCACTGTTGATAAGTTAAACTCTGTGGCTAAATTCTTTCAATCTCTATCTTGCCACATTATCCTGCTAAAGGCTGGAAGCACTAAGAAGATTTTGGTGTCTAATATGGTGATTATGTATCACCTTAAGGAGAAAAAGAAGAAGAACCTTCATTACTTAGTGCTGAAGTTTATGATTGGTGCTGTAAGAAACCCCAAGAAATTAGCAAGCCTACCCTATGGGATATTGCTAATCAAGGTGTTCAAGCACTTCAACATGGACTTGAGTGAAGAAGTATTTGAGAAAGAAGGTCCAGTCTTCTCAAAGAAAAACGCAAAGCTGATGTACCTGGAGAAGTGTGAACCAATTGAGAAAAAACCAAAAGAAAGGACCAGGCATAAACATGACAAGGCTCCAAAGCCTAGTGAGGAAGAGTAGAGGAAAGAGGAGGAAGAGAAAAAAGAAGAGCAAAGGAAGAAAGAAAAAGAGAGAAATAAGAAGAACAGCAAGGAATGAAGAAGCAAGAAAGAGAAAAATAAGAAAGAAAATAAGAAAAAGGAAAGCAAGACATTTGAGAAGAGTATTAGTGAACCTTCTCAAGTCAGTGATCAACCAACCTCAACTTTAGAGTAGCTTTCTCAGGTTCTTGAATAACTTTCTCATGAGTTTGATCAATCTTCTTGAGATGCTCTTGAAGCTGCACAAGACAGACTAGTACCTAAAGAAGAAGTCAACATATTAGTTGAAGACATTTCTGTTAGATTTGATGCTAAATAATCTAGAAATAGTGTCATGAAGCCTTCATGTACATGGACCATGATCTTGCGATTACTAACATCATAACTCAATTTTCTCGTGAAGGGAGCTTACTTCAAGAATGACCTCTCATCTCTCCTATATCAGAAGAAAAAAGAGAAGAAGAAAAAGGAAAAGGAAAATAAGAAAAAGAAGAAGAAAAAGAAGAATGAACAGAAGAAAAATAAGCTACGAAAGATGAAGCATCTGAGCTTTCTCAACTACAAAATAAGAAGACAACTAAGAAAGATAAGGAGAAAGAAGTTTATGATACTGATCAAAGATATAATGAGCAACAAGGTGTTGAATCTCCTCTCTGAAGTCCAAAGTCAAGAATTCCTCTTTTGTTGTCACCTATTTTTGATATTATGCAAGTCAAAAAGAATAACCTGAAGGTAGTAATCGCACTATGGTACTTGAGGACATTCATGATGAGCCTCCAATATCTCTAGGACAACAATTCTTTATTGGCTCTTTTCTAATTAAGCTCGAGGAGGAGTATATTAAGATTAACCAAGAGATGAGCAAAGCTACAAGAATGGAAGCCAGTGAAACCCATTGTGGTTCCACTCAACCTGAGCCAACTCCCTCTAGACTAGCCATGAAAACCTATCACTCCATAAAAGATGAGCTAAAGAGACCAAATTCTCAAGTCAAGAAGCTTTAGAAAGGTCAAGAAGCATTAATGAAATAGTTGTACGAAGGATTTAAAGAGATTTATTCAACAATCCATGAGTTCATGGAAAGATTCACAATGTTTGAGAAGTGGTGGCAATGGAAGTATTGAAATGAATTACAACCAGATACTATCAGGAGGCCACACTTTCCTTACCTTACCAGAAGGCCTATTCCCAAAATCTCTCAATCTCTCTCATCCTCAGATAAATCACCATCTACTAACCACATGCTTCTAAAGTATTCTATGATGGCTGACATTCTCTTATCATGTGGTTTGTTATTTACCTTTTGTCTGATGACAAAATGGGAAAAACAGTATGAAAATTTTTATTTCCTTCTATGAAATGAGGGAGAGTTCTTTTTTGACAAAAAAGGGAGAGTTATCCTTTCTGTATGCTTATTTTGAGGGGGAGTTAATGAACTTTATTGCTCAATAGTTTGCTCAATTCTCTATCAAATTTCATCTAATTATGTTTATTTATTATTTGTTCTGACCATAGTTATGCTCTAATACTAAGTTGTTTAATGCATGGTGAGAGTACTATTTTTGCTAATGATATTAAATGAGTCATAAGTTGAAGGGAAGCTGCTAAACCATCTCAAGTATTATGCTCTGACCCTTTTCACCTTGCAAAGCAAGAATGGTAAACCTTCTTAACTCTTGCAATTATCAAAATTTTCACATTGTTTGTCATCATAAAAAAGGGAGAGATTGGAAGGGAGACTATAAGCTCCAAAGCCCTCTTAAGTAACTTCTTTCTATTTGGTTTTGATGATTAATAAACTATGTTGAAATAATTGCTCTAACACTTTTGAAGTGGATTAACATGTTCTTGTGAGATTTGTTCTTAAGCTTTAATGTGCAGACCTTAAGTATGTGGATGAGAAAGATCATTGGATGGTTAGAAGATTATCAAAACTTAGTGAGAAGAGTCATTGAAGACTTGAAAAAGCTTATCTAAGAAGTCAGCATCCAGAACTTGAGAAAGGTCAAGGCTTAATGTGATATAGCTTGAAAATCTCATGAAAACAAGATTAGAAGTTTGAAAGATGTTCAAGAGCAAGATTTCTCTTTAAATTTTGACAAGACAACATTAATCAAGAAAAGAGAAATCAAATTGAGAAGAGTTAAGATTTGAAGAAGTTAGTTGAGAAAGTTGAAAAAGTTAGAATTAAAAATAATCATGTAGAACCTTCCCAAGTTACTAATGGATAAAGTGTCCCTGCATGCTAAGTCATCTAAAAGTAGCTGGTGTAATGACTTGGAATTGTCAAATAGATAATAGACTACTCCAAAGATCCAATGGCTAGTTTTTGAAGAGTATATAAAGATCTCAACTCAAAGATTTAGATACTAGAAGATTTTATAACGCTGAAATGCAAAAACACTTAGTGAATCTCAAATTTCACTCTTCTTATCTTGTAGGTGTTTATATTACTACCTACCTGTGCAAACCTTATCCAAAACCATATTGTAGGTGTTTGTATTACTTTGTAACTTGTGCAAATCCATTCCTTGAGCGTTTTCAAGAGTAACACACTATAAAATACTTGTTGTAACCCCTGATTTGGTGAGGTCAAAATCTTGCTATATCCCCTGATCTGATGAGATCAAAAGTGAGCTAGTGGGTTATCTTAGTCACTGTAGTGCTTTCTAGCTTTGAGAGGTTAGTGCAGAAGAAATACTACTTGTTTTCTAGCCTGGAGAGGCTTGGGCCAAAAGAATACTTTAATTCATAGTGAAAAATCTCAGAGCCCACGTCGTTTAGGGTGAACCAGTATAAATCTCTGTATTAAGCTCTCTTCTATCTTATTATGCATTTTATCTTTAGTTTTGAGCTTATTTTGAGTACAGTGAGTTAGCTTGTTGAAGCAAAAGTTCATATATTTCATTAAAATCAACTCAAATATTTGAAACTTAAGCTTATGCGAGTTTAACTATGATCTAAAGCATTTTTGAAGTGTCATACTTGATTTATAAGTTTTAAAGCATGTTTTGAAACATATCTAGAACTGTTTTTGCATCATTACTATATATTTGATATTAATGGATATAGTTGGGAAAGTTCAATTTTCTCAACTCCAACGTGTGCTGTTTTTGAACTTTCTCATCTCTGAGTATCCAAACTTAAGAAAGGTTTGAGAAGGTAACTTTGTCTACTTAAAAATCTAAAATCAAAATAGCATCATTCAACCTGCTTCTTGTGCTTTTACCAACTTCAGTAAGATATTGTAAATACCATATTTTGTCCACCTCTTTTTATTATTTTTATTCTATTTTATCTTTAGTGAGATATTTAAAAATAAATATTCTAATTTTATCTCGTCCTTTAATTTTAATTAAAGATAATGACAATTAATAAAATAATAAAAAAACAGATAAAGTCTAACTCAAATTAAAGATTTTATGGAGATAGAATTATTTGTAAAAAATGATTTTTAGATAAATAGATAAAGTTCAACTCAAATTAAAGATCTTATAGAGATAAAATTGATTTGGAAGAGATGATTTTAAATAGAAGAACTTGAGTTTCAAATAAGATTTAGCCTTTATCTAATACTTAGGAATCTAGTCTATTTAAAAAAGATAGATCAACAGGATAAGGGGAATACATTTAGAAAACCGAAAAAGGAGAGAAATTTCACAGCAACATTTGTTACTATTAAACGTATAAAGTCGCAGCGATAATTTATTAAAGACGTTGCTATATATGCATATTTGCTAACAATAATAATTCGATGGAAAAAATTTGCTGCCTAGTATCTCCTCTCTTCTAGTCTTTTTTTTCTTTTTTTTTAAAGTTTGCCTTTGTTGTCTGTGGCGATGATATCGTTTCCACGGATGAAGGCCATAAAAAGCAAAAGTTCACACAATAAGTCAAAAATAAAAAGCATTAAAAATGAAAAACAAATAAAGAATTTTCCTATGGAGAGCAAAAGCTATACCTGAGAGAGAGAGTTAGAGAAAGATGAAAGCTTTTTTAAATTTTTGATTGACCCCAAAAGCATGGAGGCTCTTGTTCTTTCTCCATGGATGACTTTCTCTTTCCAAAGAAAGGACAATTTTTTGTTTTAAAAATTTTTTACATCTTTTATGTTGACGGGTGTTTTGGTACCTATACATTATTGTTTTTTCAATCTGTTAATCTATATAGTTACTATCAAACACTTGATAGTAAATAAAGATATTATGTTAATTATATTATGAGGCTTTATCATATCTTATTATCTTATTCTAAACTATACTATTATGTGCGCCAAACGCAGCCTTAGATAATCTAAAAGCATGCTTAAGATGAAATTTTTGGAAAGTGATTCCCTCAATTTTTGAATTTACAAACTTGGGAATTGTCACAATACTTATTAAGTCATTCTAAAATGTTCGCATTATCATCTTAGGATGGTGATTGGTGAGTTCAACAGTATCATGATTCCTTTTTAAAAATATATTGATATTTTTAATAAATTATTAATTTTTGTTTTCATAACAAATATATGAAGTTTATAAAATACAACTTACAATAAATAAATGATCAATAATTCATCAAAGTAACATACCCAAAAAAAAAAATTACAACATCAATTTGGACCCAAGAATCTACTAACAGAAGGTATTCAACCCTTGAGAAGGATGAGATCAAGGGTGCCAATTCTATAATTTTGAATATTAAAAGTAAAGATGAATCGGGGTCAATTTTGTTTTATTCACTCCAGTGAATAATAATAACAATAATAATAATAAATCTACCAATATATAAAAAAAAATCAAATTAGCATACAACCAACACCAATGCTTCTATAATATTTGCTACTTAAGCTGCATCACTTTATACTTGTTAAGAGATAAATCATATTACTATATATCATTTTACTGATTTCCCGATCTTTAACAATTATTTTTTAGTAAATTTCATGCATTATTTTCATAGATTAAAGTGATTTCGATTTAATTTTTTATTCAGTTTAGTAATGTATTCACAAAAAAAATGGAAATCATATTTCTAGAAAATTAATTACTTAAATAAAAAATTCAATTATTCATACTATGTATTACATAAATTGAATAAACTATTTTTTATTATCACTTTGTATTCTTTTTCCTACAATATTAGTTATTATTTTGTGCGATCCACGATTTTATAACATACATATTTCAAATTATTTAGAAAATCATTTATAACAATTTTAATTTAGAAAAATGAGATATGATAATAGAAATTTCATTTGGATTGGATTAGTATTCAATGTACCTAATCTAATAGCATAGATTAAACACAAGTTAATTTCTTCTGGAATGGGGTAGTGTTCAATGTATCATATTCAATAACATTTATTAGATTTAAGTTAATTTCTTTTAGATTGGATTAGTATTCAATGTACCTAATCTAGTAGCATTTATTAGACTCCTGCTAATTTCATTTTAGTGTTTAATGTACCTGATCTAATAGCATTAATTATACTCAATTCAAATTTATTTTGTTGCTCAGCTAGTTACCATTCTCGTGTAATGCAACAGTTTATATATATTTTATAATTTCAAGAAGGTTATTTAGAGTAATTTTAATTTTTTCAATCGAAATAGTTTCACTTAAATTGTGTTAATATTCAATCTATTTATCTTAAAAGGAATCAATTTTAATTTTTTTGCTAAAAATAATTTTATCTAGATTATGTTAATGTTTGTATACCTATCTTAAAATAGTGCTAAAGTTGATAATAGATCAAAATTAAATATGTTTAGGTGTAGATATTTTCACATGATATGTTTAATGAATATTAGATGTTTTAATATATAGATTTGAGTAATTTATTTAGGGTTTAATTTTGATCCACTATCAATATAAAAAGCAATGTTCTGAAAACCGGACCGGACCGGCCGGTTCGACCGGTTGGACCGGGAACCGGTTCCCTCACCAGTTCGGGTTATCTCCCAGAACCGGTGGGGTCAAAAACCGATGAACCAGTCTCAAACCGATCAAACCAGGCAAACCAGCGACGGTCCGTACGGTTGCCCGGTTATGCTCTTTTTTTTTTTAACATTTTATGTCAAAACGACGTCGTTTTAATATATATTTTCCAAAAAAAAAAGGCGACGACGTCGTCTCGGTTTGAATGAAAACCGAAACCCTCACTCCTCGCTGCGTCTGCGTCGTTGCTGCTCGTCTCTCACCATCAGAAAAAGAAGGCTTCGCGGCAGAAGCGAAAACCCTCGTTGTGTGCGTCTGCGTTCTCGACTCCTCGTCTCTTACCATCAGAAAACGAAGGCTTCACGGCGGAAGCGGAAACCCTGGCTGCGTCTGCGTCCTCGACTCCTCGCTGTGAGTTATCGCCATCGAAGATCCTCAAGGTATACACGGATACACCTCTGTATATTTTTTATTTTTATTTTCTGAGGTTTTTTCATTTTTGTATCTGGATGCCGAGAATGGGGAAGATTGTGTGCTTGATTTGATCTTGCAAATAGTTTTGATTGTTGTTTGTGCCGTGTACACTATGTGGGTTGTAGCATTTTTGTTTCTGTAGTTGTTGTTTAGTTGCGCATATAGTGTTTGATAAAATGCTTCAAAGAGTTGTTTACTGCAACTACATCTGCTTGTCTGCATCTGCTCTGCATGCTGTTACTGCTGTAATTGCATTTGCTCTGCATGCTGTTGCCTGTTACTGTTGTTACTGCTTAGCATGCATTAGGAGTCAGAACAGTTTACTTTCTTCCTGCACCCCTCCTTACTTTCTTCTATTTTCTTTTCCTTTTTACTATACTATGTGCGGTTTGCTGGATGTTTAGTCTTTTTCCTTATAAAATTTTTTAAATACAGATATTTTCCAATTTCTAGCCTTGACCATGGTTTTAAAACACCATGCTTCCCAATTGTCAAATCTTCCATTAATTATCTCCAAACCCAGGTAAATACAAGATTACTAATTCCATTATTCTTTCTTCAACCAGAATTGCGAAATTGATGTTGACAGTTAGTGTTTTTATGTTGGTTCAATATTAGATTTTGCCTACATGAAATGTCTTTGTAAACGAAAAATTTCACTTATTTTTGTCCCAGGCCATTGAAGCCTAGCATTATTTCATTAGAAAGGTAGAGATATTACTGTTAACTAACTAAGTCTTTTATTTTCTTAGAAGGTAGAGATATTAATACTGAATTTGGTATGGCTGAAGCAAGTCAAGCAACAATGCAGCCTTCATTTGATGATGATCATGATGGTGGAGATGAACAAGAAGATCTTTTTAAATGAAAATATTCAACAACTTAATGCTGATTATGATGATCCTGTATAATTTGTAAATTTTTTTATGATTACTTTTGATGAAATATTGTTGAACTTATGTTATTTATATGAATGTAATATTTTTTTAACTTTTGATATTTTTTTGTTGTGTTACTTATATGAATATAACATTTTTTTGATCTATGATATTATTTTTTATGTTTCAAATAATTTTATTATTGATTTATATTGTATTTTTATAATTTTTATTTATTTTAATACTATATAAATAATTATATATATTTATATATAAATATAAATATATATTTAATTATACTCCGGTTCGACCACAGTTCGACCATTGAACCTTGAATCAGTACCTCGACCGGTTCAATGACCGGTTCGGTTTTCAGAACCTTAGTAAAATGTTTTACACTATCATCCAATCATGAATTGTCTAATCATTAAAAAATTTTTACTAAGATAACAACTATCTAAAATATCAAACGCTTTGAACCTATGATTGGATGATAGTGTAAAAAACTTTACAGTAGTAATTGATCAAATTTAAATCCATTTATTTATGCTTACAGCAAAAACAAAGTAATTTATTTATATATTTTTTTACTATAAGATTAAGTTCTAAACACGAAATTATCTAAGAAATATATTATACAAATATGTATAAATATCAAATTAAAATAACAGAAATATAAAGAAACAATGTAAAACAATATCAAATATAGATGAAACAAAAGATAAAAAAAATCCTATGAGATTCACAGGGTCATAGACTTGT
Organism: Castanospermum australe; assembly: GCA_019955255.1. Taxonomy (NCBI): domain Eukaryota; kingdom Viridiplantae; phylum Streptophyta; class Magnoliopsida; order Fabales; family Fabaceae; genus Castanospermum; species Castanospermum australe. The sequence continues at coordinate 306,735 of NSJW01000044.1, forward strand.
TAAATTGCTATATCAAAGTTTTCGTAAGAAAATAAAAGAATCACTATATCCGCCCGACATTTTTACTTCAATTCGACATAGTAATTAGTTATTAATTGCATTTCAGCAAAATATCATTTGTGTGTGTAACCCTTCCTTTCTTTTTTGTGTGTGTAATCATATTTTGAACATGCAAACATCTTTTTTGGTTGTATAATCCAATATGCATTTAATCATAATATTGACGTTAATGTGTAATTGCAACTTTCCATTATAGTAAAATTGAATTTCAATTCCAAATCTAACTAGGAGCCTTCCCTTTAAACTAAAACCAAAAAAATGATTTGATTTCTCTTGGGTGTACTTTAGGGAATAAATCAATAACTATTGATAAAAAAGGTAAAGAGAGTGAATTTTAATAATTTTAAAATTTATTATATATGTTTTTATAATTTAGGATAATTATATATTTTCCTAAGCAGTCAACCTAATCGTCTTTCTAGTTACTAAAGAATATATTAAATGTATTTTATGCAATGTCAATTATCAAGATAATAAATATTTTCTTTTGTATTTAATAATTTAATAAATATTAGGAAGATCAATATGCGTAACAACAAGCACAACCAAGATCACATTTGACCTTCCAATCTAAATTAGAGAACTTCTCCCTATAAATTCTGCAATGTGTAATACCTTGTTTATGGCACTACCCCTTCATCTTTCTCCTCTGAGTTTCACCATCAAAAATGGCCTTCACCACCAAATCACAACCTCTTCACTCTGCTTTGTCTCTTTTAGCCATCCTTCAACTCTTATTTCTTTGGCCCTCTAAAGGCACTGCTAGTGAGTTCACTGCTCATCTCATTCCCCGTGATTCCCCTTTATCTCCATTCTACAATCCATCAAGCACCCACTTTAGTCGCTTGCATGATGCTTTTGAACGCTCAATGAAGCGTGTTCATCATTTCAACACATCCTTAGCCCGTTCAAGAACAATCAAAGCCCCATTAAAGCCCGGTGGTGGAGAGTACCTCATGAAAACGTCCATTGGGACTCCACCTATTGAGATGGTTGGAATAGCTGACACTGGCAGTGACCTCACATGGACACAGTGTCTTCCATGCGATGAATGTTACAACCAAACCCTTCCTCTCTTTGATCCTCATCGTTCCTCAACATACCACAACATATCATGCCATTCTAGTTTCTGCAATGCACTTGATAGCCATACATGTTCAGCTGACAAGAATTCCAGCTGTGAGTATAATTATTCATATGGAGATGGTTCTTTCACTAATGGAGACCTTGCCACTGACACATTAACCTTGGGAAGCAATCACTTTATTCGTCTTCCAAAGATTGTGTTTGGGTGTGGACGAGACAATGGTGGCTTGTTTGATCCATCAGAATCTGGCATAATAGGCCTTGGTGGTGGCAAGCTTTCATTAATTTCTCAATTGGGTCACTCTATTGGCAAGAAGTTCTCCTATTGTCTAGTACCTAAATCCAATGAGTCCAGCAAGATAAGTTTTGGTAGAGATGCAGTGGTTTCTGGTTCTGGTGCCGTTACCACTCCTTTGGTAGCAAAAAGTCCTGATACCTACTACTATCTCTCATTAGAGGGCTTTAGTGTTGGAAACAAGAGAATTGCATACAAGGGTTCTTCTATAAATACAATTCTTGCTGATGAGGGAAATATCATTATTGATTCAGGGACACTATTAACTTTTCTGCCACCGGAACTTGTTCATGATTTGGAATCAGTTTTGGACAAAGCAATAAATGCTAAAAGGGTGAAGGACCCCACAAGTATTTTTAGCCTTTGTTATAAAACTAATAAAGGCAAAATCAATATTCCCACTATAACAGCACATTTCAAGGGAGGTGATGTGAAGTTGCACCCACTGAATACGTTCATCAAGGTAGATCATGATTTGTTGTGTTTTGCAATGGTTTCGATGCCTGGCATTGCTATATATGGCAACTTAGCTCAGATTAACATTTTAGTAGGATATGACCTTGAGGCTAGAACTGTATCCTTTACGCCAACAAATTGTGCCAAACACTAGTAAGTTACATGGATTTATGTAAATGACTGGGGACCATTTATATACAGATAAACCTCAAAATTTGCAAATAATATTTTGTCCTTTCATCGTGACGTTTTCTAATGTTTAGTTTTCTTGAATTTATTTAATAAATGACTTTTTTCTATTCGAAGTCTAATATAATAAAATGTTTAACGAGACACGTTGTACAAGCATCTAAGCAATTTTTCATTACTATACATCTGTAAGTGTTAGAACCTAACACTATTAGCATTTTGTTTATCACCGACAAAAAATACTGACAGCCAAGAAAACTGTCGGCGGTACCAATAGTAACGCTGACAGAAATACCAATGTACCGCCATATTGATATATATTTTAGTAAGTGATTCTGTAGGTAAAATACATGTCTGTTGGTGCCAATTGTTACCGATGGACATTACCGACGGGCCTAGCCATAGAAGAAAAGTGTCATCAGCATTTCCAAATCTGTGGTTTTTTAAAAATTAATTGGGGTTTTTTTTTTTTTTGCTTGACTGTTGGAAAATTCTATCTCTAATCGGAGATGGATTTAACAATTCTGTCTTTGGTAGTTTAGCAATGACTATTTCAGAGACGAAATCAGATCCATCTCTGATTCTGCCTTTGTGAGTGTTAGAGATGGAATTTCATGCTTTTAGAAACACATTTTTTCCGTTTTAAAAATATCTTTTTAGTAGTGATACCCGTCGTAGTGACATTCTTATAGATGGCAACTTAACTCAAATTAACTTTTGAGTGGGATACGACCTTGTGGCTACTATTGTATCCTTTATGCCTACAGATTGCGTGAAGCAATTGTACGTCTCAATGATTTTTGTACATAATCGGGGACCTTCTATTATACAAAATAACCTCAAAATTTGCTAATATAGTACTTGTCCTTTCGAAGTGATGTTTTGTAATGTTTAGTTTCTTACCCCTATCTCTTTCCCTTATTTTGTGGAGAGTTTTTTTTTTTTTCAAGCATATAATTTAAGAAAATGTTTAACAAGACACGTTTTATAGGTTAGTAAGCAATTTTGCATTGCAGTACATCGGTTACTTCTGAAACGTAATTTGTTCAATCTATGACTTATTGTGAGTATTGTTTGAATATTCACAATGTTTTTAGATATTCTACCAATGCCACTCAAATCACAAGGGCCTTGTAACAAAGGATATTGTTTATTTCTACTAATTTAGGAAGACATGCTATTTTTAATGCTCCAAATTACATTTTTCACATTGAGAACTCGTAAGTTGTACGTTCTAATACAAGGACGGAGAAGACCAAGATTGGGACTATTGTAAGTGTTGCCCTATGAACATGTTAGTTGGGCTTGTAGCGAGTAATCTGGAATACTTGCATCGCGAACATAATTGAATTAGAGACATATCCATTTGCACCATATCCAATAGTGTAAGGTATTTTTCCCTATATTGAAATATGGATGGAGGTTATGCAATGGGCGACTAGACCACAAAATGTCTCTTTTGAAAAGATGCTTTTAATTGTGAAAAGTTAGGTTAAAAGAATACCTAGCACACCTTAAATAGTTTACCAAACCCTTCCCTCATGGCCATAAACTTTGGGCCTACATTTAATTACTCATTATACTTACACTTAGCCGCACAACTAAATTTTTATAATAAGATATCAAGTCCAATGTACTTTATATCACATATATCTTTGGGCTAATTATTTGTGAACTATTCCATCTACTCATTTTATAAAATTAAAATAAAATTAATTATTAACGTAAGTGCACATGAAGATTTTTCTAACAAAAATTCCCACCCCATTTTGCTTTTCTTCTCCAAAATTCCAACTTTCTCTCACAAATTTCATGGCCGCTAGCTAGTGGGATTCAAATCTATTGTACCGACAAGTTCTACAGATCAAATATCTGACAAAGAAAAACCAGAGCATTCATATCCATCATAGATTCACATGGCACAAAGAAATGGCGGTGAGCCGGACAACAAATCCCATTAATTTGTACATGTTTCAAAGACTACTCAATGCAAGAGAAAATTGAAGGTAACATGCAATTCATAGTTCTTGTTTCTTTCTCCTTTAACTTTTCTTCTTTCGAATAGCTCATATTAGAATCTTCAATCTTGGCATATTCCAAAAATGGCAACGCTGGCAAATGCTCTAATTTTATTTATTTTGAATTTAGTAGGCAAAAGAAATTAAATATGACGTTTAAAAATCGGTTAAATTACAAGAAATCCTCTTCAACTATAAATCATGTATAGCTTCCTTGTGCTTTAAAACTTATTAACACATCTCCTTAAACTCAACAAAATATTCAAACTAATGCATATTAACCAGTTTTTGCACGTGCAGAAAACTCCCATAGGGAGTCAATATATATAGTTTGGTGAGTTTAAGGAATCATATTGATGAATTTTAAAGTACTGGAAAATTTTCTGCACATGAACCATAGTTGAAGAGGGTTTCTTATAATTTAGCCTTAAAAGTTAGTGTTTTCTTAAAACTTTTTCAAACACATTTTTTTGAAATGCTAATGGGCTACTGTATATAGAAAAATATGTTCTTGTAGACATTTCCTTCATAACTTAGTAGTCAATGAACATATATTACTATGAAATGCGAGGTCAGAGAAGACCAAGATCGGGATTGTGGTAAATGTTGTCTCGCAAGCACCCTAATTGGGTTTGTAGCAAGCAATCTAGGAATAGTTACATACAACGCACCACAATATTCTATTGCTTGTTGGAGTTTTCTACTACACATAACTATTCCATTGTTGTGTTCTCATAAAATCTACGGTAGTCCTTGTCCATATCTGTTGTACTTTATCCAAAATTTTGAAAACCAAAAGGGATGTCACAACGTATCCGGAGGTGTTGAGAGGAGAGGCAATTAAATTTATCAAAAAATTTAGAAGTCGTCACTAATTTTTATTTTATAAAAAAAATAATTGAAAAAGAATTTTATTAGGAAAATCAGTCTTTGAAAATGAAATCAAGTTCGGGAGCTTAATTCTGAACAGAGAATGATAGGAACTTAATCCTACTATACTCTTGATATATTTGTACTACGATGATTACCCTAAAGTCAATTGCGCAAATTAATAACCTCTAAAATATTTATTTTACCTCGATGATAAAACAAAAATCAAACAATGAATTAAATGAAAATATTTACAAGTCTGGCTTGTGTTGCGTGCTTACGTATCATCATGTGTAATGAGAAGTCAAGACCACGTAGTTCCTGTAAAAAAATGCTTGTGTGTTGAAAAATTTTAAGAAATTAAGATTGATGAAAAATGTTTTATTGATTAAAATAAAATGTTTGGTTAATTAAAAAAATGGTTGTTCTTTAAAGGAAGATGGTTGATGATTGATTAACCACTTCCAATAGAATTGAGTCATGACTTAACTAAAGTGCAATCCCAAATTATGTGAGAGAGACTTACTCTTCAAATTCCTTAAATACTCTTATTAATAAAACCCTATAGTACTGAGTTATGCTTAATCACATAACAATCCCAAATTCGGTCAAAGAGACTTATTCTTTAAAGTCCCTAAATATGTTTACTTAATTATCTAATAACTGAATTTATTTAGGATTAGTTAACAAATGGAAGAAATAATTAAAAAACCAAATTAAAAAAAATGAAATGTTGAATCGAGAAATGCAATGGTAGAGGGGCTGCGTATCTTATTCAAAAGTATAGTTCGCATGATCACAGATATATGGATTAACATTTCAGCATTTAGAAATTTAGAAATGATCACCCCTCTTACTACTAGTGCCAAAATGGGTTAAAATCCATGAGCGAAGTGGGCTGGCCTTGTGTTTAGAGTGGGCTTAGCCCACAAAATTTTATTATGTGAATTATTTGGTCAACACCCACAAAACTAACATATTATATGGATTAAAAGTGAATTAGTATGTAAGTTAGCATATAATAAATCTAATAACTTTTTTAAAGCTTATTTTTATATTACAAGAGACTAAATTTTATTTTTTAGGAAAAATTTCATTTTCTTGAAAAAATTTTCTCTCTTTAAATATTACAAAATATTAAATTTTATTTTCCTCAAAAAATTTTATTCTCCTATGATAATTTTCTCTCTCTAAATATTACAAGAGACTAAATTCATTTTTTTTGAAAAAATTCTCTCTCTAAATATTGCAAGAAATTAAATTTAATTTTCTTGAGAAAATTTTCTCTCTCTAAATACTACAAGAGACTAAATTTTATTTTTCTAAAAAAATTTTCACTCTCTAAATATTACCAAAGACTAAATTTGATTTTCCTAAAAAAAATTTCTCTTTTCAAATATTGCAAGAGATTAAATTTCATTTTTTTAAAAAAATCTTTTTTATTTAAATATTACAAGAGACTAAATTTCATTTTTCCTGAAAATTTTTTCTTTAGGATTATTTTTAAGAGCCGAAAAATGGAAAGCAATAAGTGGGTAGCTTAGGTGTCGCCCAAACAATAGCTCCCATACCCAAAACTCAACTATGACACCCAAAATCTTGCAAGAGCATAGGTTACCCACGTCAACAACAGAGAATGGCGCGTTAGGTCACAAAGAATAAAGGGAATAGTGGTGACAATGTCTCTAAAAGGTGGGTTGGAGGTTCTTAGACATGGGAAGGTGTTGACGAAGGTGAGGTCTTTGGGGTACTGGTCGACGCTTATGGAGAGAAGACGGCTTCTCTAATACTCTTCTTATTTACATTTCTTACTTTTCATTAACTTTAAAATATAAATGTAAATAAGAAAATACCTCTCATTTGAATTCAAATAAAATATCAAAAAAATTAAAATCTTTAAGAATAAAAAAAAAAAACTCAAATTCTAGTTCAAATTTATAAAAATTCTAACTTTCTAAACTTTTGGTTTTCAAAATGAATGGGTTAAAGCTTTGTAAATATTCATTAAAAATCACTTTTTAATTCTATTACATCAAAGTTTGAATTACGGAGAGTTTTGATATCAAGAAAATATATATTTTATATAGCTCTCCAGGCATGTGCCTATTTCAAATTTAAAAAAGTTTTAGGACTCGAAATGGTGCAGATGATAAATAATTATGTCTAAATGGCTTTAAAATTATTTTAGCTAAATAATATTAACTTAATAAGACTTATACTTGATATAAAGTGGCTCACAAAATCAATCATAATAGATCAAGTAACACAAAAGAGACCTTGTCTATCCCAAAATTCCTATACAAGGCCAGGGTATTACATAAAGACTTTGTTTTGGTTAGTGTAGCACAAAAATTGACTCAATAAGAAGAGAAGATATGATATCTCGTTTCTTTGAGGCTGTGTTTGGAGGATCTAGTAAGAGTGATTTGATAGTATAAGAAAATACTATCAGCCTTTATCAAGTGTTTGATATTGACTCATGATAGTATAAATAAATCTGTTCAAAACTTTTTATACGGTTGTGACTGGATAACACTATCTAACCATTAAATACATGATAAGACCTAATAAAAGAATGGAATAATAAATTTCCAGTTGTACCCCAAATACCATCCTCTGTCCTCACATCTTCCCCTCCGTACCTATCTCTTCTTTTATTCTCTCTACCCATTGTACCGTTCTCCTTCTCCTTCCATCTTCGCGTCTCTTTCCTCCTCGGGTGATCTCTCACTAACAAAAGCATTGTCAAGCTCCCATGTGACTGCTGTAACATCTTCTCTTTAAGATACTGATAATTATTATTAATTTTAAAATTTGAAAATAATATTATAGAACAATAAGATAAATTTAATAACTAAATATAATTAGAATAAATTCTTTCACAATAAATTAGATTCTTTTCATATTAAACTGAATTCTTTTTACATAATTATAAGATTCTTTACACATTAAATTAGATGTTAATTTGATTCTTTTCATATTAGTTAATTAAGTTAAAGTAACTAGTCAAGATTTTTAGAGTCAGAGCTAATGTGGGTTTCTAAAAAATAAATTTAAAAATTACACATGAGTCCTAATAATTAATTTAGTTAGAGTAACTAAATAAACTAAACCAAGTTATCTTTTTATTTAACTAAGTAATAATAGAATAAAGACAAAAGACTAAACTTAAAAAATAAGCTAGACTTGTTAGTGTAATAAGACAAAAAGAAGCTTTCTTGACTGAGAAAGCAAATTCACATGATCCTTCCTAAAAGAAAATAAAACAAGAAGACTTGAACTTGACTAAGAAAAAGACAAAAGAAGAAGATTTCTAGGATAAATTCACATGCATTTCTAAAATGAACCTAGATTAAAAATTAACCTAAATACATAAAAGTAAGAATTAATAAAGAATAAGATAAGAAGAAAAGATTTCACCATAGGAAGAAATGACATGTTTGGAAAAAGTCTAGATTACTTAACCAAGTAAAACCAGAATATTTCTAGAATTTACTTGGTTTTTGTAGCACTAATGAAAAAAAAAAAAAAGGACAAAAACTAGTCTTGCTTGCTAAGTTTGCTATAGCCACTATAAGTTAATAGGTAGATTGCTTGTTCACAAGGAATTAAGATGCTTCAAAAAAGAAGACATGCATTTATGAAGATAAAGATGAAAAGAGAAATTTCAAGGTAAATTTATAAGAAGGAAGATGAAGTTGCTTGCTTAAGAAGGATTAAAATATTCTTAAAATAATTCTCAATGAATTAATGAATATAAGACAAAACTAGAAAACTACTAAGCTAAGGCATATCCATGGCACGTTTAGGAAACAAGAAAGCCTTGCAAGAAAGCTAACTCTTGCTAGAAGCTCACGTAAGAAGGAAACTCTCTAATCAAGTCTAGATATGTAATCAGATAGGATACATCAAGAAGAAAGGCATATGTAAACATAAGACAAAGTGGTTATCATGAACTAACAAAGAAACCCATGTGAGCTATTAGGAAGACGGAATGAAGTTTCTTAGGCAAAAGGAGAAAGAATATTCCTAAGATAATCCTTAAGAAATAAAGTAGAAGAAGACAAACTTGTTCTTGCTCGCTTGGGAGGAGAGCACGTGTGATGCTCTTGAAAGAGCAAGAAGAAGAGAAAAACCTAGAAATTCACATGGAGGCTTAAGGAAGAAGTTTAGTCTCTCAGGTTACCTTTAGTCAAGGATAAAATGACATAATGGATAGTCATAATGATTAGATAAACTAGCAAGCCACTAGGAAGTTACTAGGAAGAAGGAGTGAAATTTCTTGATTAGAATATACTTAGAATAATACCCTATGAATTAAAGTAGAAAAGAACTTGATCCTCTTCACCTTAGAAAGAAAGCACATGAGACATCCAAAAGAAGAAGGAAAGTATTACAAATAACCTAAGTTAACTAAGTTAAATAAAGTAAGGATAAGGTATTAATGAATTAGAAGAGAAATGAACTCTCTTGAAAAAGAGAGACTCACGTATAAGCTTAGGGAACAAAGTGGTCTTACAAGAAACCTTTAGTTAAGGGATAAGACTCTTTGATAGATGGTAATGATGGTGATACAAACCAAGAAGCAAGGTATCTAGTTAAAAACCAAGGAAAATAGTTAGAAAGAAACCAAGTCAATTATAAGTCAAGAAAAGGATACTAAACTAGACTAATTTAGTTACTTTAGGTAACTAAGTAATTATAATCTAAGAGATAAGAAGCCAAGTGGATGCTTTTGATTGGGGCAAAGTAAAAGTTAGCATTTAATGTAAAGACCACATGGCCTTGACTAAGAAGAATCCATCCCTAAGCTCGAACACATATGAAACTCCATAAAGTCTTACAAGATAGCTCAAGTCAAGACTTATCCTACATTAAATGACAAGTAATCATTATGGAAGGAACTTCCCCCACAAGGCAAACCAAAGTACATGGACAAGCAGCTCCATCAAGCCACTCAAAAGCCTACAAATACCCCCCCATGCATAGTTTCTCACTCACACCCACCAAGAAGAAAAAACTCTTGTGAGAGAAAGTGAGGTTAGTGCACCTGTGCTAGTGCTTTGAAGTTTAAGAGGTAGGGAGTAACAACATTTCTCCTTTCACTTTTTGTTCAATGATTTCTTGAATATGTCATTTAATGTATTTTTTGAGCATTTTACCTTTTCATGGATTATAAAGTTATTATCTCTCTTATGCTTTAAAGATGAACTTGAGCTTATACTCTTATGTTTAAACTTGAGCTTATATTGTGAAAGACCATGGAACAATATAAATTTGGCAATAAATTATAAAAAAATAATGTTTATTACCAATAAGCTAAAAATGACCCTCCTAGAGAGATAATCTAAAGATATTTTGATATATGATTCTCAAGTTATAGAAGTGATCTCACCATGTTTAGAAATGATCTTCAAAGGAGGTGATCCTACATAAATTTCATTATGAGGTAACAGTTATGGCCAGAGAATGTCCTTACAATGGAACGAGCTCTTCTCCAAAAGTGGTAAAGTCTTGAAATCATAGTGTAAGGTCTTGAAAATGAAAAAAGGATATTAGTAATACAACATTAAAAATAAAGAATTTGTTGAATAAAAGTGACGTTTACTAAAGAAGAAGTTATTTTCTGTACGTAATACAATTAAGAATATTACTTGTTTTTGAATTATAAATTGTTGTTATTACCTATTAAGATTTATTTCTCACTCCTTTACTGTAATGTTTTTAGATTAAATACTTTAAGATATTACTTATCTCACTCTTGATTGAATTTGATGTGATGGATGATCCCGATCTATGCCCAGTGTGCGTCCTTCAAGATTTTTATATCACTATCTTGGATAAAGAGGATTAAAGTCTTAGTGTAATTATTAAAGTTATAGAATTTATTAAAATATTATTTTAAGAGCTATATAATATTTTAGTAACAACTCTATTAATTTGATTGTAAAATAGTTGATATAGGTGGCACTTTAGTATAAGATGTAACTTTTCTCCAATCAATAGTTAATTTATAATTATTGTATATTATGTTATTAGTAACATGAATATTAATTCATTACTTTCAAGTTATAAATAAAAACCAAAATATAGTTAGAAAAGAAAAAAATTAGAAAAGCAGACAAAATAAAAAAAAGAATAGTCACGTATTCTATTTTATTCAAATAAATAATATAGTCATGTAATTAAGATCAAATTCTATTCAATAATTAAATAAATTAAATGACATTATACTTATACGGCAGCGTGTTACAACTACTCCTTCAGCACACCATTTTCCTTCTTAACGACGTCACCGACACCTGAAACTGCAACCCCTCATATCCAGCTGTTTTTTTTTTTTTGTAAGTTTGCCTTTGTTGTCTGAAACGATGATACCGTTGTCCATGGATGGAGGCCATAAAAAGCAAAAGTTCGCACAATAAGTCAGAAAATAAAAGCATGAAAAATGAAAAAACAAAGTAAAGAATTTTCCTATCGAGAAAGCAAAAGCTATTCCGGAGAGAGAAAGAGTTAGAGAAAGATGAAAGCTTTTTTAAATTTTTTATTGACCCCAAAAGCATGGAGGCTACTGTTCTTTCTCCTTGGACGACGGTCTCTTTCCACTGGAAGGACAGTTTTTTATTTTAAAATTTTTTTACATCTTTTATGTCGAGGGTAGTTTGGTACAAATAAATTCTTGTTTATACAATCAGTTAATTTGTACGGTTACTACCATACACTTGATTATAATAAACAAAGATATCATATTAATTATATTATCAGACTTTATATTATCATATTATTTTATCTTACATTATATTACCACGTGCACAAAACACAGCCTCAAAGAATTTCAAAAGCATGCTAAAAATGAAATGTTTGAAAAGTGATTCCCTCAATTTTTTAAATTTACAAACATGAGAATTGTTACAATACTTATTAAGTCATTTTAAAATGTTCGTGTTATCATCTTAAGTCATTCAACAGTATCGTGATTCCTTTTTAAAAAAATATCCATGTCTTTAATAAATTATTAAATATTTATTAATTTTTTATTTTCATCATAAATATCTAAAGTTTATAAAATATAACTTACAATAAATATATGATCAACAATTCATATATGTACAGTACGCAAAAAAAAAAAAAGTGCAGCGTCAACCTTCACCCAAGAATATATTAACAGAACGTACTCAACCCTCGATAAGAAAGAGATCAACGGAGCCAATCCTTTAGTTTTGAATATTAAAAGTGTCAATTTTATTTTATTTACTCCTGTGAATAATAATAATAATAAATCTAATAATATATAAAAACAATAAAATTATCATACAACAAACATCAACGCTTCTATAATATTTACTACTTAAGGTGCATCACTTTATACTTGTTAAGAGTTAAATCAGATTACTATATTAACTTTTTTACTTATTTCCTGATCTTTAAGAATTATTTTTTAGTAAATTTTTTCATAGATTAAAGTAACTTCAATTTAATTTTTTATTCAGCTTACTAATGTATTTATAAAAAATATAGAAATAGCCTTCTATAAAATTAATGACAAAAATTAAAAATTCAATTATTTATACTATGTATTACATAAATTGACTAAAGTATTTTTTTATTATCAACTTGGTATCCTTTTTATTACAATATTAATTATTATTTTTGTGCGATCTATGATTTTATAACATACATATTTCAAATTATTTAGAAAATCATTTATAGCAATTTTAATTTAAAAAATGAGATATGATAATAATAATTTTATTTAGATCAAATTAGTATTCAATATATCTGATCTAATAGCATATAATAAACACAAGTTAATTTCTTCTGGAATCGGATAAAGTTCAATGTACTATATTCAATAACATTTATTAGATTTAAGTTAATTTTATTTTGATTAGGTTAGTGTTCAATGTACCTAATCTAATATCATTAATTAGGCTCAAGCCAAATTTATTTTAGTACTCAGCTAGTTATCATTCTTGCACAATGCAACGGTTTACATATTTTACATTATCAAGAAGATTATTTAAAGTAATTTTAATTTTTTCAATTGAAATAATTTCACCTAAATTGTTTTAATATTCAATGTATTTATCTTAAAAAATAACTAATTTAAATTTTTTTGTTAAAAATAATTTTATTTAGATTATGTTAATATTCAGTATATACCATCTTAAAAAAGTGTTAAAGTTGATAATAGATCAGAATTAAATATTTTTAGGTTAAGATATTCTGACATGATATGTTTAATGAATATTAGATGTTTTAATATATAGATTTGAGTAACTCATTTAGAGTTTAATTTTGATCCATTATTACTGTAAAGAGTTTTACACTCTCATCCAATTATGAATTATCAAATTATTAATAAATTTTAAAAGTAAATCTATACTTTAGTCCCCGAAAGATTTGGTTTTAAACACTTTGGTCCGAAAATTGGCATACGCGTTAGTCCCTAAATTAATGAACGTTCAAACAGGTTGATCCTTCTATCAATAACAGACGTTAATAGCTAACAGAAATGCTTACTCGGATTGTTAAATGCCAAGTGGCCTCTAATGTGTCCAAAACACACCATTTAACACTTTGGTCCCTGAAAGATTTGGTTTTTAACACTTTGGGCCTAACACCGTTTAGCATTATGTAAAAGGATAATGTTTATTGTATACCAAAAAGTCTCCATCATTTTACACCAATGGGCCATGTCAGCATTTTTCTTTCAGCTAGTTACATGAGTACATGTTAAATTTGAGTTTGAAGGTCACATCAACAAATATTTTCCTACTTTCTCTTTCCACTCATTTATTTAACTTTTCATATTAAATTAATTAATTTTTTTACACATTGCTAACCACATGCACCGCACCTTCAACACGTAACATTTTAAAATATCCTGAAGATTATTTAACTACTTTTCACATTAAATTAATTATTTTTTTACACATTGTTAATCACTTAACCTATACCTGTAACACTTGGCATATCCAAACCTCCCAGAGGTTATTTAACTACCTTTCACACTAAGTTAACTACTTAACCTGCACTTTCAATACTTGGCATTTTCAAATCTCTTGGAGTCAATTAACTAATTTTTACACTAAATTAACAACTTTTTTTTGCACATTTTTAACTACTTAACCTATACTTTTAACACTTGGTATATCCAAACCTCCCAAAGGTTATTTTACCATTTTTCACACTAAATTAAACACTTTTTTTTACATATTGTTAATCATTTAACCTGCATCTTTGAAAATGCCACGTGTTAAAAGTACAAGTGGTTAACAATATGTAAAAAAGTTGTTAATTTAGTATAAAAGTGATTAAATAACTTCCATCATATTTTGAAATGTCATGTATTGAAGGTGCAATACAAGTGGTTAACAATGTATAAAAAAAAGTGGTTAATTTAGTGTGAAAAGTGGTTAAATAACCTCTAAAAGGTTTGAAAATGTCAAGTGTTGAAGATGCAACACAAGTAATTAATAATGTATAAAAAAGTGATTAATTTATAGTAAAAAGTGGTTAAATAACCTTTAGGAGGTTTGGAAATTCAAGCATTGAAGGTGCAGCGCAAATGATAAATAATGTGTAAAAAAATAGTTAATTTAATATGAAAAGTGATTAAATAACCTCCATCATATTTTGAAATGCCATATGTTGAAGGTACATATTAAATGGTTAACAATGTATAAAAATGTGGTTAATTTAGTGTGAAAAGTAGTTAAATAAGTTCTAAGAAGTTTGAAAATGCTAAGTGTTGAAGATGCGACGCATATGATTAACAATGTATAAAAAATTAATTAATTTAATATGAAAAATAGTTAAATGAATGAGCAGGAGGAGAGAGTAGAAAGAAATTTGATAATATGACTTTCAAAGTTAGATTTAACATATACGCATATAACAGTTAGAAGAAAAATGATGACGTGGCCCGTTAGTGTAAAAATGATCGAGACTTTTTAATATGCAAGAAACATTATTCTTTTACAGAAGGACCCTAAATGGTGTTAGGCCCAAAATGTTAAAAACCGAATCTTTCGGGGACCAAAGTGTTAAACGGTGTCTTTTGGCCACATGAAAGGCCACTTGGCATTTAACGGTCCAAGTAAGCATTTCTGTTAGCTATTAACGTTTGTTATTGACAGAAGGACCAACCTGTTTGAACATATATTAATTTAGGGACTAACGTGTGTGCCAATTTTTTGTCAGGGACCAAAGTGTTAAAAACCAAATCTTTCAGGGACTAGTCATGAATTGAGTAAAAAGTTTATTTAGAGTTTAATTTTGATACATTATCGCTGTAAAAAATTTTACACTATCATCCAATCATGAATTATTAAATCATTAATAAATTTTAACTAATTAAGATAATAATTACCTAAAAAGTTAAACGGTTAGTAACATGTAATTAGATGATAGTATAAAAAAATTTTACACTAACTGTGAATCAAAATTAAATCCATTTATTTATACTCACAACAAAAACAAAGTAATTTATTTATGTATTTTTTTTTACTGTAAGATTAAGTTCTACACGTGAAATTGTCTAAGAAATATATTATACAAGTATACATAAATATCAAATTATAATGATAGAAATATAAAGAAACAATGAAAAACAATATCAAATATAGATGAAACCAAAAAAAAAAAAAACCAATGAGATTCAGAGGGTCATAGACTAGTTAAATTACTATATCAAAATGTTCATAAGGAATAAAAGAATCATTATATCAGCGCGGGATTTTTACTTCAATTCAACATAGTAATTTGTTATTAATGGCATTTAAGCAAAATATCATTTGTGCATGTAACCCTTCATTTCTTTTTTGTGTGTGTAATCATATTTTGAACATGCAAGCATCTTTTGTGGTTGTCTAATCCAATCTGCATTTAATTATAATATTGACGTTAATGTGTAATTGTTACTCTCTATTATAGTAAAATTGAGTTTGAATTCCAACTCTAATTAGTAGTGTTCCCTTCAAAGTAAAACCAAAAATACGATTTGATTTCTCTTGGGTGTACTTTAGGGAATACATCAATAACTACTGATGAAAAATTAAAGGGAGTGAATTATAATAAATTTATAATTTGTTATATATGTTTTTATAATTCAGAATAATTATATATTTTTTCTAAACAATCAGTCTAATTTTCCTTTTAATTACTAAATAAAGAATGTATTAAATGTATTTTAAATTATCAAGATAATAAATATTTTCTTTTTAATTTAATACTTTATTAAATACTAGGAAGATTATTAAGATGATTGTTTAAAAGGATATAATATTAATCTATATTTAATCAACATTTAAATCATTAAATTTTTAATGAATGATTACTGACCATACTTTTGATCTAGCTAGATATCTATAGCACATTAGTGTGGAGCAATCCAAACTGTTAGGAGAAGGAGATAATAATAGTAACAACGCAAAGTTATGAATTTCGTATCAATCAAATCAAACCAAAATTGAACAAGAATTTGCAAATTATAATCAATATGCGTTACATTGCACAAGAAGCACAACCAAGGTCACATTTGATCTTCCAATCTGAATTAGAGAACTCTTTTCTCCCTTTAAATTCTGCAAAGTGTAATACCTTGTTTATAGCACTACCCTTCATCTTTCTCCTTTGAGTTTCACCATCGAAAATGACCTTCACCACCAGATCACAACCTCTCCACTCTGCTTTGTCTCTTCTAGCCATCCGTCAACTCTTATTTCTCTAGCCCTCTAAAGGCACAGCTAGTGGGTTCACTACTCATCTCATTCCCCGTGACTGCCCTATATCTCCATTCTACAATCCATCAAGCAACCACTTTAGTCGCTTGCATGATGCTTTTGAATGCTCAATGAAGCGTGTCCATCATTTCAAGTCATCCTTAGCCCCTTTAAGAACAATCCAAGCCCCATTAAAGCCTGGTGGTGGAGAGTACCCCATGAAAACGTCCATTGGGACTCCGTCTGTTGAGGTGCTTGGAATAGCTGACACTGGCAGTGACCTCACATGGACAGAGTGTCTTCCATGCAATAAAAGTTACAACCAAACACTTCTTCTCTTTGATCCTCGTCGTTCCTCAACATACCACAACATATCATGCCATTCAAGTTTTTGCAATGTACTTGATAGCCAAACCTGCCCAGCTGACAAGAATTCCACCTGTGAGTATGATTATTCATATGTAGATGGTTCTTACACTAATGGTGACCTTGCCACTGACAAATTAACCTTGGGAAGCAATCACTTTGTTCGTCTTCCAAAGATTGTGTTTGGGTGTGGACGAGACAATGATGCGATGTTTGATCCTTCAGGATCAGGCATAATAGGCCTCGGTGGTGTCAAGCTTTCATTAATTTCTCAACTGGGTCACTCTATTGGCAAGAAATTCTCCTATTCTCTAGTACCTACATCTACTTAGAGCTGGGTAAATGGGTTGCAGTCTACGGGCTAGCCAGTTTAATCCGCAACCAGTGAGGGTTAGACCACTTATACTGTAAGTTCATTTAAATATACGTCATAAAACTCAGTCCGTTTAACCTGCAAGTTAAGAGAGTTATACCAAGCCAACCCACAAACCGACCCGTAACACTTTTATTCTATATTTTCTTTTATTTTTAAATTTTTTTCTTAATTATGTTGTTTAATTTCTTCTATATCCACTTATTTTGAAAATTTAATGAAAAAATAAATCAAATTATATAATTTGAGATAAGATATATCATTAAAAATATTTAAAAAACAAAACAAACAAAAAAAATAAAACTAGCGAATTAACGGGTCAGTCCGTTGACCCGCAGGTTAAGAGCATTAGGTTAAGATTATATAAAATACTGGCCTTTTAATAAAAGGGCTAATCCGGTCCACTCCACTTAAGGTGGACCCGTCACATGCCGAGTCAGACCGGACCGAGCCCGTATACCCACCTCTACATCCACTGAGTCTAGCAAGATAAGTTTTGATAGAGATGCAGTGGTGTCTGGTTTTGGTGCTGTTACCACTTCTTTGGTAGCAAAAAGTCCTGATGCCGACTACTATCTCTCATTGGAGGGCTTTAGTGCTGGAAACAAGAGATTTACATACAAGGGTTCTTCTATAAAGACAGTTATCATTATTGATTCAGGGACAACATTAACTTTGCTGCCACTGGAACTTTTTCATGATTTGGTATCAATTTTGGACAAAGTAATAAGTGCTAAAAGGGTCAAGGACCCCACAGGTGTTCTTAGCATTTGTTATAAAACTAATAAAGGCGAAAATCAATATCCCCACTATCACAGCACATTTCAAGGGAGGTGATGTGATGTTGCACCCATTGAATATGTTCACGAAGGTAGATCATGATGTGTTGTGTTTAACAATGGTTTCAGTCCTTGGCATTGCTATATATGGCAACTTAGTTCAGATTAACTTTTTAATAGGATATGACCTTGAGGCTAGAACTGTATCTATTACGCCAACAAATTGTGCCAAGCACAAGTAAGTTGCATGGATTTATGTAAATAACTAGGGACAATATATATACACATAAACCTCAAAATTTGCTAATGATATATTGTCCTTTCAACGTGATGTTTTCTAATGTTTAGTTTTCTTGAAGTTATGTGATATAATGAGTTTTTTTACGAAGACTAATATAATAAAATGTTTGACGAGACAAGCTGCTAAGCAATTTTTCATTACTATACATCTGTAAGTGCGAGAACATAACACTAATAGCATTTTGTTTATTACAGACAGACAATACTGACAACCAAGAAAACTGTCGACAGTACCAATAGTAACACTCACGGAAATACCAATGTACAGTTGTATCGGTATATATTTCAGAAAGTGATTCTGTAGGTAAAATACGGGCTTGTTGGTGCCAATTGTTACCGATGGACATTACTGACGGGCCTAGCCATAGAAGAAAAGTGTCATCGACATTTCCTAATGTGTGGTTTTTTAAAAATTTAATTGGATAATTTTTATTTTATTTTATTTTTTTCTGCTAAACTGTCAGAAAATTTTATCTTTGATCGGAGACGGATTTAACAATTCCATCTTTGGTAGTTTAGTAATGGCTATTTGAGAGAGGAAATCATATCCATCTCTGATTCCACCTCTGAAGATGTTAGAGATGGAATTTCATGCTTTTAGAAACATTTTTTTTGCTTCTAAAAATAATTTTTTAGTACTGATACTCGTAGTACTGACATTGCTGTATATGGCAACTTAACTCAGATTAACTTTTGAGTAGGACACGATCTTGAGGCTAGTACTGTATCCTTTACGCCCACAGATTGTGTGAAGCAATTGTAAGTTTCAAGGATTGTTGCATAAACTGGGGACCTTATACAAAATAACCACAAAATTAGCTAATATAACAGTGCCGTTCCAAAGTGATGTTATGCAATGTTTAGTTTCTTACCCCCATCTCACTCTATCTCTTTCCCTATTTTGTGGAGTTTGCTTTTCAAGCACATAATTTAAGATGTTTAACAAGACACATTGTATAGGCTGGTATGCAATTTTGCATTGCAATACATCAGTTACTTCTGAAACCTAATTTGTTCAATCTATGACTTATTGTGAATATTGTTTGAATATTTTCATGATGTTTTTGGATATTCTACCAATGACACTCAAATCACAAGGATCCTGCCTCAGAGGATATTGTTTATTTCTACTAATTTAGGAAGACATATTATTTTTAATGATACAATTACTTTTTCCACATCGAGAACTTGGAAGTTGTACATTTAATACAAGGACGGAGAAGACCAAGATTGGGACTATTGTAACTGTTACCCTGTGAAAACCTTAGTTGGGCTTCTAGCAAGTAATTTGGAATACTTGCATAGCAAACATAATTGAATTAGAGACATATCCACTTGTGCCATATCGGATAGTGTAAGGTCTTTTTCCCTATATTCAAATATGGATGGAGAATATGCAATGGAAGACTAGACTACAAATTGTCTCTTTTGAAAAGATGCTTGTGGTTGTGAAAAGTTAAGTAAAAAGGAATACCTAGCACGCCTTAAATAGTTTTATCAAACCCTTCCATCACGGCCATTTTGGGCCTACATATAATTACTCATTATACTTACATTTAATTGCACAACTAAATTTTTATAAAAGATATCAAGTCTAATGTACTTTATATCACATATATTTTTGGGCTAATTATTTGTGAATTATCCCATCTACCTATTTTATAAATTAAAATAACATTTATTATTAACGTAAGTGCCAATGAAGATTTTTCTAACAAAAATTCCCCACCCCATTTTGCTTTTCTTCTCCAAAATTCCAACTTGCTCTCACAAATTTCTTGGCAACCAGCCAGTGGGATCAAGATCTATTATACCTACAAGTTGTACATATTAAGTATCTAACAGAGAAAAACCAGAGCATTCGTATCTATCATAGGTTCACATAGCACAAAGAAATGGTGGTGAGCCGGACAACAAATCCCATTTGTACATGTTTCAAAGAACAATCAACGCAGAGAAATTTGAAGGTAACATGCAATTCATAGTTCCTGTTTCTTTCTCCTTTAACTTTTCTTCTTACGATAGCTCATATTAGAATCTTCAATCTTGACATATTCTAACTCTGGCAACGCTGGCAAATGTATATAGAAAACCACTCCATTTATAAGTCATGTGTAGCCTTCCTGTACTTAAAACTCATTAATATGACTCCTTAAATTCACTAAAACATGCAAACTAGTGCATATTAATATCCTTTTGCATGTGCAATAAACCCCCATAGAGAGTAAATATTTACAATTTGATGAATTCAGGTAATTGTGTTGATAAATTTTAAAGTATAGGAAGATTTTCTTCACATAGCTCAGTTGGAGAAGATTTCTTGTAATTTAGCCTTAAAACTTTTTTTGACACATTTTCTTGTAATTCTACTGGCCAACTGTATATAGAAAAATAAGTTCTTGTAGGCATTTCTGCGCATAACTTAGTAGTAAACGAACATATATTACTATGAAATGCAAGGTCAAATAAGTCCAAGATTGGGACTGTGGTAAGTGTTGTCTCGCGAGCACATTAATTGAGCTTGTAGCAAGCAATCTAGGAATAGTTCCATACAGCGCACCACAATATTTTATTATCTGTTAGAGTTTTCTGCTACGCATAACTATTCCATTGTTTTGTTCTGATAAAATATAGGGTAGTCCTTGCCCATATTGTTGCACTTTATCCTGAACTTTGAAAAGTAGGAAGGGATGTAACAACTTGCCTGTAAGGCGCTCTAAGAAAGATAACTAAATTTTTATAAAAAATTTAGAAGTTACCGTTAATTTTGAGTTTATTGAGAAAATAATTGAAAAAACCTTTTAAGAAAACTGGTCTTTAAAAGTGAGATGAGATTCAAGAATCTAATTATGTATAGGAACGGACAGCAACTTAATCCTATTATATCCCTAATACATCTATATTAAAATTGTTATTCTAAAGCCAATTACATAAATTAATAATCTTTAAAATATTTACTTTATCCAGATGATAAAACAAAAATCAAATAATAGATTAAATGAAAATATTTACAAGTCCGTACCTATATGTCCCTATATGCAATGATAAGTTAAAATCATGTAATTCTTGTAAAAAAATGCTTGCATGTTAAAAAATTTTAAGAAATTAAGATTGATTAAAAATGTTTTATTGATTAAAATAAAATACTTGATTAATTAAAAAATGATTAATTTTTAAAGATGGTTGATGATTGATTAATGATTTCTTATATAATTGAGTCATGACTTAATCAAAGTGCAATCTCAAATTGAGTGAGGAAGACTTAATTTTCAAAACTCCTAGACACAATTATTAATAAAATCTTATAGGATTGAATCATGACTTAATTACAGAATAATTCTAAATTGGGTCAGGGAGACTTATCCATCAAAGTTCCTAAATATGTTTATTTAATGATTTAATAACCAAATTTATTTAGGATTAATTAACAAATGGGAGAAATAATTAAAAAATAACAAAATAAAAAAGAAAAACGGAATGTTGAATCGAGAAATGCAATGGTGTAGGGGCTGCGTATCTTATTCAAAAGTATAGTTCGCATGATCACACAAATATGATGAACATTTCAGCGTTTAGACATTTAGAAATGATAACCCGTCTAGCACCTTAAAGTAAAATAAAAGAGAATATCATTATCTAGCTAAATAAAACTTTAAAACAGATTATAAGAAGTAACCCGAAAACTAATAAATCATTAAACAAAATAAAAAATTAAAATGAAAAAGAACCAGTTATAATGCTATTAAATATTAGCCAAAAAAGCTTTATGAACAAAAATTTGCCAAATAAGCAAATAAAATTAAAAAGAACCAACCTCAGTTAAGATAAAACGATGAAAAACTACCTAACCTCCCTATACTTACGATGGAACCTTGAAGTTCTAGACCTCCAGTATTTTGGACGAAAGGAAAGGCATGTGAAGGCCACTAGAATAGAGAGAAGAAACGGAACAAGCTTGGGTATTTTATTGAGTAATATATGTGCTTGAACTAATAGCAACACAAACTAAACGAACAATGCCAGAAATTTACATGAGATATGCGTCTAATCAGAATTCATGCATTGGCATTAGGGTTGGCAAAGTGACCCACTAATCTACCAACCATCCAACTCATCCATACTTAAATCCAATTAAATCCATCCAATTAAATAAAAAATTTAATGGATTGATTAGATTAGATTAATTTTAATTAATGGATGATTTATTAGGCTAAACATATCCATTGTTTTTCTCTCGTGGTTCTTCCTTTCTCTTTGAAATCTCTTTCTCTTCTCTCCTCTGTCTCCCTTCCAAAATTCTAACCGCCCTCGTCTGTCCTTCCTCTCTTGTCTTTTTTACAGCTAGCATCATTAGGGTTTTCACTATCATATCATAATGAGGTATCTTCATCCCAATTCACGAGAATTAATACTTAATTGATTTATACCTAATTAATTAGCATTAATTAAAATTAATCTCTTTTATGTTAATTACTCCTAAATTGATTTTCAAATCAATTCAAATTTAAATTATTTCTTCTTCTTATTGAACTGTAACAAGATAAAATTTCTTACTAACACTAGGGAGATTGATTTGTGGGGCATTGTATTAGGTGAAATGGATTAATGGGTAACTACTGAAAAGGAAGTATCAAATTAATGCAAGACGATTGTTAGATCCTCATTCTGCAACAGCCTTCTTTAATATTTTAGCTGCTTTTTTTGCTTCTAGCTATTGACAAGAAAGAAGCCTTCATACATCTCAATGTTGGCTCAATGTTGTTGCTCTGTGACCAATTGCATTATTCAATTTTCTTTGCTTTTCTTAATTTGAGCACTTTATGAAAGACTCAACAGATTCCACCCCAACACAGAACATAGGCTACGTATTGCAAGCACCACACTGCGTCATTTCTTTCTTTTATATTCTTGCTATTGGTGGTACTAATTTCCAATCATAAAATATTAGAGTTCTTGTGCGTAACAGATGATGGAGGTTTGAACCAACATATAAATGTCATTAATTGGAGTTATTTTTAATAATGGCTTCTAATACTTTGTTTACAGGCACCAGGCACCAGACGAGGGAAGTGGAAATCAAGTCTCTCCTTCTGTGCCAAGACAATCATTTTCAGCAAGTAGGGGTGGCAAAATGGATTGATTGGATAGGTTTTGAATTGGATTATAATTGATAGGTCAAAAATAAACCATTAATTAATTTAAGATATATTAAAAATTTATTTAAAAAATCCAATCCATCCATGTCCCATTAAGTAAATAATTATTCAGCCCATCTATTATTCTATTTAAATGAATAAATATTTAACCCATTCATTTAAAATTATTTTTAAAAATTTCGCTCTCTCTCTCTCTCCTATATATATATATATATATATATATATATATATATATATATATATATATATATATATATATATATTATATATAAAACGGTAACAGAGCATTTAAAATTTAAAATTTTTTTATTTTTATTTTTTAATAATAATAGAGCATTTGGATGAATAATATTTATTGGGTTTGAAATGGATTCAACGAGTCTAGTGTAAATTATAAAATTAGATATATAATAGATGTGTTTAGCTTCCATTAATTAAAATTAATTCAATTCAATCCATCTATTATGTTTATTATTTTAATTAGAAGGATTGAATTGGATTTAAGTATGGATGGATTGGATGGTTGGTGGATTAATAGGTCACTTTGGCACCCCTATCAGTAAGTCACGAACCTAGGCATAATTAATATTATATTTAATGTTTGGTTTATGTTATGTAATGAAGGATGATTGTAGGACTAATTTGACTTTAACTAACCTTTAAATATGTAGTGACTTGTTTGCTCATTTTACTAGTACTTTCAAACTTTTATTCAAGACTAATTAATATTTATTATTCATTTCTATGTCATATAAGTGCATGTTTTGGTGATTTCATTTTTAAGATTCTTATTTTGAAAGTTTGAGAATAAAGGGATTTTAAGATTAGTAGATGAAAGAAATATATGTTGCCAGTGCAATGTAACTTAACTGATTGTACAAAAAGAAGGGAAAGATTAATAAAATTTGGATTTGGAATAATGAAAATAGTAACGATTTTAACTGCCACTATCATTATCATTAGAAAAGCAACAGCTATGTAGTGACAGTTCTAACGTCACTAACATCATCGTTGAATTGCAAAATGATAAAGTGGCAGTTTTAACAGCCACCAAAACAGTAACCAAAACAAATAAATCATTTAGTGACGGTTTTAACCACCATCAATTGAAGAAAAACAAAATCACTCATTCTAATATGGTAGCGGTTATATCCATCCACCACCATTATAATACTTAATGGTAGTTTTAACTACTACTGTTTGAAGAGGGAACAATGTCTCACCCATTCTGATATAGTGGCGGTTATACTGCCTCTGTATCAAAACATTTAGTGGCGGTTATACTGACGGTTGTATAGAACCGCCACCAAAAGTTTCTTGTCGCTTCTAACTGCGGTGGTCTTGGAACCAGCATAAAATCCTGTCGTGGAGGTTAAAACCACCAATAAAGTACATAAAAAAAAAACCACCACTAAAGACTGTATATGTTGTAGTGTATTCTCATTATCTTTGGTCTTTTAAACATAATTAGATTTGTACTCATGTGATGCACGGTAAATTTGTTATAAAAAATAAAAATATTATTAATTAGTAATAATCTATAATACTTATTTAAACTAAAAGACTAAAAAATACAAAATTCACTAAACAAATTGAATCATTGAATATAAATATATCACTATAATTATAACTACTTGCTAATTAATAGATAGTTATGTTTTAGCAAGAGAACTTACTAAAAGTAATTTTTGTTTTGAGATATTCTCTATCATTATATTTAATTACCATATAATAAATTGGTTAAATTTATATATTTAAAAAAATCCAAATTTATGGCAAATAAGATTAGCCAGAAAATAATAGAATCTATTATAATTTATATTTTAGTTATAAATCTAAATAAAATTAAATATATACTGATAGAAGTGTACCAAACGACAATAGTAATATAAACATATAAAAGTTAAGATTATATGCAAAATGATGATGTGCTGTTGACTCACAGCAATAGCAGAACAAGCAAATAATCACGTAAAGGATCCTAAATAGAGAAAAGGCATACCATGAAAGGGTATGAACGAATGCCATGAACGCAACATATAATCATATGTATACTAAAATATATTTGATGAAATGATCAAAATTTATTATAATATGAAAGTTCAAATTTTTAAATTTTCAAATTCATTAATGAAATTAAAGAATTCTGCATGAAATTTTTAGGGAGTAAAAGTTTGAGTGTGAAAAGAACTTTTGAATGAGACTTTTACTTTAATGTAGTATTCGCCAAATACTCTTAATATTTTTAAGGGTTTTAACTTTTATATATTTCTATTTTATGATTGTTTAAGTCCTGTCGTTGTAAATATTTACTTTTAATAAGATTCAAATTACTCACAATTGAACAACATATACAACGTTATAGTAGCCAATCACTTTACCATTCAAGTAGTTCTCACGAGACTTATCAGCTATTAAGCCAGGTTGATTGAATATAAAAATACGCTGCAATTGTGAATCTATACTTAATAAAGATATATAATCTTATTTTATTTTTTATTTTTGTAAAATAAAAATTTCAAAAGAATTAATAGTATATATTAGTTTAGAATCAGATATTTATTTAGTCTTTTCATGTTACTGTTTATTGCAATCTAAATTTTATTATTATAAATTCTAATAAATTAGAATAACAATTTTGAATCATCATAATATCACTCTTTTATACTAATATTAGAAAATACAAAATATAAAAGTTTTAGAATATAAATCATCATATTATACTAATTTATATATATAATTTGTGTAAATTAATTTTAATTGATCAATTTGGAATTTTCATAATTTATGTCCGCACGAAATTTGTTAGTAAACAAATGTATGAGCAAGAAAAGAAATTTTAAAAAAGACTCTTACTTTTAGTTATTATAGTAGAAAATTAGAATAACAATTTGAATTATTATAATATCAATTGTTTATACTAATATTAAAGAATAGAAATATAAACCTTTTAGAATATAACAAATTTGCCAAATATAAAATGTGAAAGCACGAAATTTGTTAGTAAACAAATGTATGAGCAAGAAAAGAAATTTTGAGGAAGACGCTTACTTTTAGTTATTATAGTAGAAAATTAGAATAACAATTTGAATTATTATAATATCAATTGTTTATACTAATATTAAAGAATAGAAATATAAACCTTTAGAATATAACAAATTTTCCAAATATAAAATGTGAAATGTAAAATATCATTAAATATTAAATCAAATAATTAAAAATAAAATTTAAAATTTGAGTGCATAGAATCTCAAAGTCAAAAGTAGCTTAATATTAAATTTGTGTTATTTTTTCTTAAATTACTACACTAATTTATGTCGATAATTTGTGTAGATAAATTTTGATCGATCAATTTTGAATTTTATTAATTTGTATCTCTATAAAATTTGTAAGAAATAAATATATAACTGGAAAAAATAAATTACATGAGCCGGAAAGAATATGAAATTAAAATTTAAATGTGAAATTTAAATTTAAATGTAAAGAATATCAAATTTAAAAGTAGGTTAATATTAAATTTATATGATTTTTTTCCAAATTATTATATTAGTTTATGTAAGTAATTTGTATAGAACAATTTTATTTGATTAAATTTGAATTTCCTTCATTTGTATCATAATGAAGTTTATGAGAAATAAATGTATAAGTGAGAAAACAGATTTCATGAGCAGGGAAAGAAATTTTGAAGGAAGCTTTTACTTTTAGTTATTATAAAAGAATAAAATAGATAAATTTCTCTTCCTTTATATATTTGAAAATATATAATTAAATATTAAATCAAGTAATTGAATATTAAATTTAAAATTTGAATGTATAGAAGCTCAAATTTAAAAGTAGTTTAATATTAAATTTGTATGATTTATTTCCTAACTTATTATATAAGTAATTTTTGTAAATTAATTTTATTTGATAAATTTTGAATTTTCTTAATTTGTGCATGGATGAAATTTATAGGAAATAAATGCATGAGGGTAAAAAAAGAGACAGCGTTAACAAGAAAATAACTTTCGGGGAGGCTTACTTTTAGTTATTATAATAGATAATAGACAAGTAATTAAATATGTATAATTAATTTTAAATCATATTTAATTATTTATGTTTAATTACTTGATTTCATATTTAATTATATCTATTATTTTTCAAACATAATTAAATTTCAAATCAAATAATTAAATATTTGTAATTAATTTTGAATCATATTTAATTATATTTTTTATATTTAATTATTTATACTTAATTACTTCATTTAATATTTAATTATATCAATGGTAATTAAATAAAATTTAAAATTTAAAATTTAAAAAAAATGAATATTCAGGAAAAATAAACTGCATAAGTAGAAAAAGAAATTTCGAAAAGACTTTTATTTTTAGTTATTAAAATATGTAAGAGAATAGAATTAAATATGTAAATTAAAATATAATTGAATATTTAATCAAGCAATTAAATATGAAATTTAAAATTTGAGTGTTTAGAATCTTAAATTTAAACGTAGTTTAATATCAAATTTGCATAATTTCTTTCCTAAATTATTACATTAATTTATATAGATAATTTATGTAAATCAATTTTTTTAGAAAGCAAATGTATGAGTGAAAAAATGAATTTTGGGTAGCCTTCTACTTTTAACTATTATGAGGGATTTGCACTAATAATATTTGTATAATTTTTTACATTTGTTTTTAAAATGTACTTCTTTTAATAAGTTAATTTTTTTGTGATCATTGATTATTGAACTATTTTAAAATTTGAAAACGTTAATTGACAAGAAAAAAATAAAAAGTCCAGATATCACTTTAGAATATTGTCTTTCACGAATTGAAGTGAATACTGAAAGTTGATTTAATGATAGCATATTATACAAATAAAAAAAGAGAATAAAAGTATCTGAAATTAGATGAAGAGATTTGTAAATCTATATTTTATGAAGATATATAATCTTATTTTATTTATTAAATTTATTATTTTTTGTAAATGTACAAAAATTTGAAATTTTTAATAAAAATTTATTCGATCTTTTTATAAAATTACTAAAATGTAATTTTAGAATCAGATATTTATTTATTTAGTCTTTTAATGATACCATTTATTGTAATCTAATATAAATTCTACTAAATTAGAATAACAATTTGAATTATTATTAGAGAATACGGATATCAAAATTTCAGAATGTAAGAAATTTTACAATATATTACTAAAATATTGCTATTTTATGAAAATATTTAGTATTTTTAATTTTAAGATAATTAATCTTTATCATTTTATAAAAATAAAATTAATGAGTCAAAAATTAATTTGTATATATTCATTAAATACAAATATTATTAATATATCTCTTTACTTAATTTAAAATTCTTTATCTTTCTTCATTATATTAGATAATCTTCTACAATTAGATAAAAATGAAACTAATGGATGAACGTTGGTGTAACCATTAAATTAAAAAAAAATATGTTAATAGACTCTTTTATCTATTTTTTATTAAGGAATTCATATTCAAGCTACCTTTTTTTAAAAAAATTTGAAATAATAAAATTTTTTGTATTTTTTTATTGAAAGACATTTGTTTTTAAAAGATAGTTCTCTTAATAAGTTAATTTTTTGTGATAATTAATTATTGAACTATTTTGAAGTTTGAAAAGTTAATTCATAACATTAAAATAAAAATGTCTAGCTATCACTTTAAAATCTTGTTTTTCACGAACTGAAGTTGAATATTGAAAATTAATTTTAAAAACATATCTAGTAGTCTAATGAGATCTACTATTTTAAACTATTTTAAACTGGGTGATTTTATAAATCTTTTGTTCCTTTATAAGCCCATTGAATCAATGTACAAATCATCTATTCACAATTGCATTGATTTTACTATCATGTCGATCTTGTAATACTATTTTTATGTTATTAACTTCTTTAAGTAAGTTAAACATAGTTGTAGTCTACAATCTAATAATCTTAATTTTAATCTTCTAAGATTAAATATGAAATTTAAGATTTCAGAGCATAAAATCAAAACTTTAAAATTAACTTAATATTAAATTTGTATGATTTATTTTTTAAATTATTACACTAATTTATGGAGGTACTTTATATACAGATAAATTTTGATTGATCAATTTTGAGTTACCTGAATTTGTATTTACATGAAATTTGTAGAAAACAAATGCATGAGTGAGAAAAGAAATTTTGAGAGACTCTAATTTTTAGTTATTAATATAGATAAATTTAAGTTCTTTTATATATTCAAATAGATATAATTAAATATGTAATTATGTAATTAAATATGAAATTTAAAATATAATTAATGTATTAAATCAAGAAATTAAATATGAAATTTAAAATTTGAGTATTTAAAATTTAAGTGTATGGAATCTCAAATTTAAAAGCTGTTTAAGATTAAATTTATGTGATTTGTTTCTCAAATTATTATACTAATTTATGTAGGTAATTTGTAGATCAATTTTATTTGATCAATTTTGAATTTTCTTAATTTGTTTTTACATAAAATTTGTAAAAAATAAATGCATGAGCAAACAAATATATTGCATGAGCAGGAAAAGAAATTTTGGGAGAAGCCCTTACTCTTAGTTATTATAAAAGATTTTAGTAGATAAATTTTTCTTCTTTTATATATTCAAATAAATATAATTAAATATTAAATCAAGTAATTAACTGTTAAATTTAAAATTTGAGTACATAAAATCTCAAATTTAAATTCAGCTTAATATTAAATTTATGTTATTTGTTTCTTAAATTATTATATAAATTTATGTAAGTAATTTGTGTAAATCAATTTTATTTTGATTAATTTTAAATTTTTTTAATTTGTGTTAGCTTGAAATTTGTAAAAAAAATGTATGAGCGAGAAAAAGAAATCACATGAACAGAAAAAGAAATTTTAAAAAAATTTTTACTTTTAATTGTTATAATAAATTAAGATATTCATATACTGGGCCCAAAAACAAAACGCACGGATTTGGATATCTAGAAAGCCTGAGGGATTTAGGCTTGGGCTTTTCAAAAAGGATTGAACTATGATCTGGGTCACTCTTAATATATTTTTTATTTTTTATTTTTTTTATGATTCTATGAGCCTGGACTAGTATTCACAAGGGATGGGATGTATGTCTACAAATTGTATTCACATACGAACGAAATCTGCATATTTATATTCCTTTTACGCCTACCTATACAATTTCCTTAGTATTTCTATATCTGTAGGACAGCATACCATGTACTATGGCTAAGTCTCCCTCTTACATAATCGCTTTCTAGGTGTGATTTTATTTTATTTTTTTAACAATTTGTCTTCTTTGCTGCTTAAAATGGTTATATATGTTTGTTTATTTTGTTACCGTTGATGTACAATGTCAACCCTAGTTCCAGTGCGCTTACTTCTTGGAAGTTAGAACAATTGTTATTCAACATAAATTAAAGCATAGCTATTTAAACAGTCAGTGATGTAAGTTTTGATAACTCCCTTAAGAACTAAGTGCTTCAGTTTCCCTTTGTTGTGAATGTACATCCATTTTTCATCTTAAACTTCTGGAAAATGGTACTCCTACATATTTATGGAAAGTTCATTTCAGCTCTAAATAGTTGCTTCTCACAAAGCAAGATATAAATGTAAGTTGTAGTTTTATAGGATTTTTTGATGAGAGAAAAGATCATATAACTATAACAAAGATATTGAAATTTCATGGCCTTCACACATGCTATTAAATGAAATAAGATAATAGGGATAATTATTTACCTTAATCCATGATCAAGATCTTGAGTATAGAAAAAATGTTAATGTCTTTAAGAATCACCAAGAAGAAAAATGTATATTTATCACTTAGCTCTCTTTTCTTTTACGTCGCTCTTGAGTGATAGAAAGCAAAACGTAAAACTCTTATAGGCTGAAATAGAACCAGTTTCACTAAAATATAATAATTCCCCTTTATTATTCCACTCCCATCAAGTAGGTAATTAGTTATCTATTAGGAAATCGCTTCTCATATTAACCAATTAAAATTTATCACTTTAATTAATATATTTATTTAAAACTAATTAGAGATATATATCACTTGAGCCACATAATATTTTATAATATCTTCCATTCTCCCACTTGGCTCATGTGACACTGTCTCACTTCATGACTAAATAAATATATCAAACATAATGCGCATAAATAAAGCTAATTCTTCCATATATTGGTTACATCATTCGTCATAAATAAGAATAAGAATTAATAAGAATCATGAAGGTTGTATATCATTTAATCGACATAGTCCCTTCCATGTACTACATTATTAATATTTTCCTTATAATGACCTCTAAACGAGAAGTATAGAATTAGTCCAACAATAATGTCTTCATTAAAGACATATCTTGTTATCATTATTCTATATCAATTATGCATACAAAGCATAGAAAACAGGAAAATTAGAAACATATCCTTTAATGAGCTCAAAGTCTCAAATACATAAAATACCAACATTAACATTCAATGTTGCCTACTAGCAATAATGCCTATACTTTCAACATGTCCAGTAAATGTCTTGGGCGATAATCCCTTTGTCAAGGGTTAGCTATCATATGATTGATGCTAACATTCTCAATTGACACTATGTTTCTGAATTTCTTCTTTAACGCAAAGTGTTTCAATTCCATAGCACCCTTGGAATACTTGTCTTTTTTAGAAAAGAAGACAGTTTTTTCAGCAACTTGGCAATACTGTAGACTATTTCAAGTCCTGAAATAAAGTTCCACAACCAATTAGTCTGAATCATGGCCTCAAAGCATGCCACAAATTTAGCTTTCATAGTAGATGCAGCAATTATTGATTGCTTCACACTCTTCCATGAGATTGCTTCTTTGGCTAAAAGATACATATATCTAAATGTGGACTTTCTTGTATTCATACTGCGAGCTAAGTCTAAATCTGAATATCCAACTACCTCAAACTCCTAACAATAAATATATAAGGTACTCCTTCCATCTGTTTCCGTTACAAATCATTCTTTGGACACTGCATGAGACTAAACTTGTCTCCTTTTTGAATTGGAATGAGAAATGCTGAACATTTATCCATTATGAATCTCTCTAAAACTTTGTTGATATATGCTTTATGAGACAAATCCAATAATCCTTATGATCTATCCCCGAATATTTCTATTCTGATCACATAATTTGCCTCTCCCATGTCTTTCTTTTCAAAGTTATTAGAGAAAAACTTCTTAGTCTTACTTAATAGACTAAGATCATTAGTTGCAAGCGAGATGTCATCAACATATAGAATCATAAAAATAAATTTACTCCTATTGATCTTCAGATATATATACCAGTTAACAATGTTATCTTTAAATCCAAAGGATATAATAGGATCAATAAACTTGAGATACCACTATCGAGAGGTTTGCTTAAGTCCGTATATTGATTTCTTAAGTTTACACACCATGTGTCATTTCCCTTCAACTGAAACCCTATTGGTTGATCCATGTAAACATCTTCCTCTAAATTCTCATTTAGAAAGACAATTTTCACATCCATTTGATGCAGCTCCAAATCAAAACGGGCTACTAATGTCATGATAATTCTAAAAGAATCTTTCTTGGTAATTGGTGAAAATATCTTCTTATAGTCAATGCCATCCTAATTTAATGAACCTATGATTTCCAGTTTTAACAATTCTTGTACTATGGTTAGGACAATAAAACCTATACCCTTTAGACTTTTCTGGATAACCAATGAAATATCCACTGATTGTTCTTGCATCCAATTTCTTTTCGTGTGGATTATAAATTATTATTTCTGTTTGGCATCTCTAAACATGCAGATGCCTTAAATTAGGTTTCCTACCAATTCATAACTCAAAAGGTGTCTTTGGAATTGCCTTACTAGGAATCCTATTCAACAAATATATGGTAGTTGTAAAGGCATACATCCACAAAGATACGGGTAAGGATGAATTGCTTAACATACTTCTAACCATGTCCAACAAAGTTCGGTTACGTTTTTCAGATGCATTATTTTGTTGTGGTGTACCTAGCATTGTGTGTTGAGCATAAATATCACGTTTCTCAAGGAATTTAGCAAATGGACCTGGGTGTTATTTAGTTTCATCATATCTTCTATAATACTCACCACCTTTATTTGACCTGACAATTTTCACCCTTCTGTCTAATTGTCTTTCAACTTCATTTATGTAAACTTTTAAGGCATTCACTACTTGAGATTTCTCATGCGGTAATTAGAAATACCCATAACATGAATAATCATAAATAAACATGATAAAGTATTTTTCTTTACTGAAAGAATTAATATCAAAGGGTCCCATATATCGGTATATATGACCTCAAGAAGCTGAGTGCTTCTCGTGGCTTCTTTCTTTGTGTGTTTTGTTTATTTTCTTTTAATACAATCCACATAAATACTAAGGTTAGTAAAATCTAAATCTGGAAGGGTTTCATTCTTTACTAACCTATCCAGTCTTTCTTTAAAAATGTGACCTAAATGCTTATGCCACAAGTAAGCAGAACGCTTATCCACTAAACTACATTTAGTGCCAAATTATGATGTAAGGTCAAACTTAAACAATCACAAAGTGAAACATCCATTACCAAACTTAAAAAAGTATCCAGCAACATCAAATTTAGACAAAGAAACCTAATTTCTAGAAATACTAAGTACATAAAAGGTCTTAAATAAATATAAATGATGTCCAGTGTTTAGGATTAAACGATAAGTTCCAACACCTTTCACTAGAGCTTTCACTCTATTCCCCATGAAGATAAACTTCTCATTTGGGCTTATGGTTTAGATTGAAAGGAACCATTGCATGGTATAATAAACATGAATCATACATCCAGAATCAATCCATCAAGTATTATAAGGAACTTTAGTTAAATTTGATTCAAAATATACATAAGCATTAAGTTTACCCTTCCTTTTGAATCAAGCCTTACGTTTCAGGCAATTCTTCTGGAAATGTCCAAAATTCCTACAAAAACAACATTTATCATTATTTAGTTCCTTCTTTTGGATTTGAGAAGAGAACTCATTAATCTTTAATGGTCCCTTGTCCTTTTCATGTTTCCTGTTAGCTTTCTTTCCAGCTCTTTGATGGTTCACATAATGGATGAAATGATTTTCTTAATTTCTTAAGTCTCGTTTCCTCCTGAACTAATATACTGTGCAATTCATGCACATTCCATATGTCTTTCATAGTACTATAGTTCATTTGAAACATGTCATACTCAAACAATAATGAGTTCGTAATGAGTTGTATAAGGAAATTTTCATTCACTTTCATTCCCAAAGACTTGAATCTTGCTACAATATTTGTCATTTTAATGACATGTTCATGCATGGTACAAGAACCATCAAATTTCATGATGGTCAAAGTACCTATTAATGTCCCAACAAGAGACTTATTAATAGTTTGGGAGTGCTCTTCCACAAATTTCATAAAATTCTTTAGCACTTTCAATTTTGGGAAGAGTGGACTTAGTGTTATTTACTATGCTCATCCGCATAAACATTAAGCTTAGTATGTTTGAGTATGTTGACCTTTCCTAAGTCTTATAATAGGCTCTTTCATCATTGCTACTAGCATCAATAATAGTAGCAGGATTCTCAACTTGTTCACTCAAAGTCAGAAAAGTTCAACCTATTAAAGATTGGAACAATCAAAGCATGTGAAATGTAAGAAATTGACACTTAACTTTAATGCTAATGCTTTGAGTTACAAACAAACATTTTACAAATTCCGAAAACATACAATTTAAACAATCAATGTATATTAATGTTCACCTTTGGGTGATACAACAATACACAACAATAACCAGAATGATGCTAACAAAATTTAACGTTATCTTGCAATGATACATGCACTAATTAGAAATATTTATTCTCTTTGGATATATAAATAAAACTAATAGTGCACATACATTACCAACAATGATGTCCATTAATTATCAGAACAACTAATCAACCTTTGGGCGTTCCATAAATGCCTTATAATAATGAACTCTAATTTACCCATAAACCAATAATTACCATATCATTCATAGCATCAAATTATGAGTAATTGGGATATAACCATTATATAATTTGGAATTAAATCAACTTAAAGATTTGACCACTTTGGTGATTAACAAATCTATCATACATTAATTCCAAAATTCAAACATTTTATAAACAATTAGAGAATATAATATAAATTTATAATTTTTAATATATTGCCAAATTTTATGGCATAAAATATAAAAGCCATAAAACTATTAATTGCCAAAGCCATATAGCATGAATCGCCGAAGCCATGAACATTAAAAAAAAAAAAAATCTTGATTCCACGAAAACCAAGTGCATGTAAGATGTTGATGTAGGAATGGATATGGTGGATTGATTCCACAAAGCATCATTGCTTTCGTAACAATTAATTTAATCAAACATAATTTTTTGCTTTTGTAAAAATCATAGATTTATCCATTACGTTTGGATTAGTGCAGTGAAATTTCAATCAAAATCCTCATCTCTATAGTTAGGTTTATACATAAATCCTTAATTTTCATAATTATGTTTCATACATAAATCCCCAATTTTCATAATTATGGTAAACACCATTAATAGAAAATCATGAATTCCTTAAACGAGGGCTATAATACCACATGCATGTTGTAGTTTTATAGAATTCTTGATGGGAGAAAAGATCATACAACTATAACAAGAGTCTTAGAATTTCATGACTTTCACACATGCCATTAGATGAAAGAAGATAATAGGAATAATTATTTACCTTGATCCATGATTAAGATCTTGAGTATAGAAAGAATATTGTCTTCAAGAATCACTAAGAAGAAAATTGTGTATCTATCCCTTAGCCTTCTTTTGTTTTACATCGCTCTTAAGTGATGGAAAGGGGAACGTAAGACTCTTATAGGCAAAAATAGGATTAGTTTCACTAAAATACAATAACTCCCTTTTATTAACCCACTCCCATCAGGTAGGCAATTAGTTATCTACTACGAAATCACTTCTCGTATTAACCAATCAAAATTTAGTACTTTAATTAATATATGTATTTAAAATCAATTAAGATATATATCAATTGAGGCATATAACATTTTATAATATCTTACAATAAACTTTTCGCACATGAAAACAATTCTGACATGTAAATTTTCGGTAGGGTGAAATCTTTTTTTATTAAAAGATTTGATCTCCATTAAATTATGCTACACACTTTCTAGAAAATTCTACAATCACAAAGATTGGCTATTGCAAGAAAACTATATAAAAAATTTTGGCTGAAACTTCTAGGATAGTAGGAAAATAATAAAACAACAAAATGTACAGAAGAGTAATGAAAAATCTGGCTACAATTCACCGACTTTCGATGTCGGTCAAGAACTCCTGTAAATATACCCATTCGGGTACATTAATGGGGTTGACTTACATAATTGACCTTCTGGTCATAATAATTGCATGACTTGAATTCGAATCTTAAAATTCCTAATTGGTAGGTAATCTATAGTCCCACTGTAAATCCTCGCTGAAGTTGGTAGTTTGCCCTGGCATTGAAATGGAGAGAGCCTCTCCTCACTTTAAACATTTTTTACAAAAAAAATAAAAAACTCATTCGGGTATGTTGTTAAAGTAGCCTAGGAAAAGTTTTCAGCATATTTTTTTGGTACATCGACAACAAACTACTCAAATTCGTCACCATTACTATAAGGATTGTATCATTTCCTCCTTCAACAAGTATCAACAATCTTTTTTTTTTTTTAATCCATATCCCAAGCTGTGTCATACTCCTCTAGTCGTAGTCCATTTCTCTTAAACACTTCCATTCATACTAACAACCAAGTCTACCATTGAAGTCCCAACAATCAGAATATTTTTTTTTTTTTTGCATACTTCAACTTTTCTGCATAAGATATCATCGGATGATTCACAAGTGAGTTAATTAGTTTTTGTTATGTTTAGGTTTATGAACCAGAAAATAAATGTACTTATGGCTTTCAATTTGCAAATCACAACTTCATATATAAGTAAGCATGTAATTCTATTCATCTTCGGTTCTTAACCTTTTAGGAAAAATTTGGAATCAATTCCATCCAAATCGAAAACTTGTTATTTGTAAGTAGAACTAGTGTAATACCTGTCCTGTGGACGGGAATACATGTAGGGTTGTGAAAACAATATTACTTTAACTTTTATTGTTATCTAAATTTTGGTAACATTAACCTTTGAATTATTTGTAAATTTATAGAACAAAATAATAGCAACTAATAATGAAAAGATAAAAAATAAGTGTATGCTACAATTATATTATACATTCTAACTGAGGTTACAAATTATATCAAAGCAACCTACATAACATATATAGTATATTTAAGTGCAATTTTCAAAATGTTACATATCAGCTTTCAAAGCCAAAAAGCAACCTGTCTTTTCATACAATAACTTAATTAGGTCTATAAAATGTTCTTTCATTGTCACTAATTAAGTGCATCAAGAAATATGATGGTCCATTTAGAGAATAACCGAATTGTCAGTGACTTGGCTATTTAGAGATTCACTAGAAGCATTAAGAAATATCATGTTCCATTTAAAGAATAATCATATGCTCAATCATTTGTCTATTTA
Organism: Castanospermum australe; assembly: GCA_019955255.1. NCBI lineage: Eukaryota > Viridiplantae > Streptophyta > Magnoliopsida > Fabales > Fabaceae > Castanospermum > Castanospermum australe. The sequence continues at coordinate 345,043 of NSJW01000044.1, forward strand.
GAAGATCACCAAAAGCAATATGCGTAGCATATAAAAAGCATGCTCACTTACTTATCTATATCTAGTAATGTAAATTGTTGCAATGGTGGGAGCAAAAAAACAGAAAAGCAAGTAAAAGGAAATGACGGCATGATCATATTCTGAACACTAATGCACTATATGAATACAAAAATTTCAATAAAATTAAAATGACAATTAAAACAGCCCATGCTCTTGTAATGACAAAAATTGAGAACAATATTGTACTTGAATTGTGCAACATAGACATTCTAAGACAGTCCATTCTTACTGGCTTCCGTATTAACATAAAGATAATTAGAAGTTCAGAAATATCTAAACTAGTGTATGTGTGTGTGTGTAACACCCTCTTAATATATATGTGTGTGTGTGTGTGTGTGTGTGTGTGTGACACAAATTAAAATGTAATTATTGAATTATTTATATGCCACAATTTTTTTAAAAAAACATATTATAATAAAATAATTTCATTTTAGATTTATTTATTTATTTGATTGTATTTAAATTCTGAAAAATAAAAATTTATTAGCCATGAAAAGAGTGAAATTTTATTTCACTAATAATAATGATGATGATGATGATGATGATGATGATGATGATGATGATGATGATGATGATGTGATGAGAAAATTTAGAATTTAAAAAGAGGAAGAATTATATAATTAAAAATAAAATTAAGAATCCTAAAGAGATATCCTATTACTTGACTCACAAGTAATGGCTGTGACGAATTTTCAGTCAGCCCTTTAGCCCTTTCACCCTTTACATTTCTGTATGGATCCTCGGTTAGGAGTGAATGGAGGTTTAGTCTTGCATAATTTTGTTCTTCTTTCAATTATATTGAAGCCATGAATATGCAGTTAAAAATTTACAATACAGAACAACTAAAATTTGTTTAAAAAAAAACAAAACACTGAACCAATATTAGAGCTGGACCGTGACGGAGAAGAACAAGGAGCAACTTGATGTAGAATTTGACTTTTTTGGAGGAACATTTAGTGCTGAATTAAATTATGAGGATTTAGGCCAAAACGTGACACTTGTTGGAAAGAAAAGTAATAAAAAAATATACTTAAATTAGAGCAGGGTATATGGATTTAAGCCTGCAGTGCGGGTCAACCTGTATAATTCGTAATCTTAAAGGATTAGGATTGGATAAATCCCTAAAAATTTAAAATTAGATTACATTAACTCGTGAGTTACGCGGGTTAAATCAGGTTAACACGTGGGCCGACCTGTAGTCTATTTATTCTATTTTTTTTTATTTTTTCTTAATAATATTTTTTAATTTCCTCCATATTCACTTATTTTGATAATTTGCTTAAAAAATAGATCAAATTATATAATTTGAGATAAGATATATTATTACAAATATCTTTTTAAAAAAACTAATGAGTTAACAGAACAGCTCATTAACCTGTGGGTTAAGAGGGTTTGATTACCACATAAAATGTTACCCATTTTACTAAACGGGCCAAGCGGACTCATAATAATCCGACCGGATCGGCCTATATACCACCTTTAACTCAAATGCTCCCATGTTTCTTATGCAGAGCTGGACCGTGACTTAATGAATTAAAATAAAATTTCCTCCAACGTTCATATGAACTCGAGACTCATATGGTTTGGCAGAGTTTATATGTTATAAAATTCTAATCATGCTTTCTGCTGGAGACCCAAGATTATTATGTGATATCGTGGTATTCTTGAAATTCCCTTGACTAAAGGACGGACTGTGAATATTCCTTATGGACTGTGGTTTGCTTAATTGGACCATGATGTGAATGATTGGACTTTGATGAACTCCTTGAGATTAATTACAATTGAAACTTTCCATGTACTGTTGACATCTTGGACTGAGGGAACAGTGACTATAATTCATGGAAAGGTTGTATGAAATTTTTAATACACATAAATTTTATTAAGCTCGACAAACTATATTCCTGGCTTCAAGAATAGTTGATTGGAGTTTTTTTTTATTACTACCTTATTTAGTTGAATGTGACTGTGTGATAAAAATGTGAAATTGGCACTCAAATGATAGTGCTAAAGGTACGGCTAAAACACTCAAAGAATAGAGTGTTTTTTTTTAAAGCACTCAAAGGAAAATGCTATGAAGTATAAACACTCCAACGAAAGTGCTATATGAAGTATGAGACTCAAACAAAGTGTTAAGTTATGTCATTCATTTATTATGCTAAATTTTAGTTTATGACATTTGGCACAAATTTTTATTAAATGACTGTAGTCTTATATAGCTGAAATTCACTAAGGTTTTATTTTCCAAAAGATAGATTCCTACTGAAAATTTCATTCTCATTCTTATTTGGGTTTCATGGTGTTTTCAGAGTGCAGTGACCATGCTGAGGGTATCCATTGTCATTGAATTGATCTATGGGTCTATGTTCTAGTGATAGATAGTTTGGTGAAAATGGTGAACAACATCAACATATGTTACGTTGAAGACTGATATGTAGAAGATGATTGTTTTGTAAATAATGTTTTAAATGTTATGGAGGCATCACAAAACTTTGAGTGAGCAATCTAGAAATCCCCCTGTGCTTAATTTATACCCTTTTTATATTTTTGGAAATTGAAAATGATACGTGTATGTGTGTGATACCCTAACTTTTAATTAATGTGAATATTCTACTAAAGTAAGTGAAAATGAAAAAGTGTTATGAATGTTTATATTTTCCTTCTTTGTTTTGATATCATAATTTTGTAGATTGTTATTTGACTTTCAGCTAAAATGTCTAGGTGTTTGAATAAATAGATGAAAGATATAACTGTTAAATTATTAGGCTCAAATATAAATCTTTAAATTTAGATTTTAAAATCTTTCAGACTCACCATCTCATAATTAGTTGGAGATAGCATTTTTAATTTTATATATATATATATATATATATATATATATATATATATATATATGTATATAAAATAGTAGTATCAAGAATTCTAAGTTTATGGTAGATCACTATATTTAGCATTTTATCAAACGCTACATGAATTTAAGGACCTTAAATTGATAAGATTTTAGTATAATATTTTATATATTCCATCTCTGTCTATTTAGTCAAGAGCCTTGTTTCAAAATTTGACTATCGCACTTGTGAGGCTAAAGTCCATGTTTCCATAAGGTGTTACAGTGTGCGTCTATGCATTGCACGGATTTAATTAATATATATTGAAATGTTTGAAAATTATACAACAATATCTAAATTTGAATATAAACTTTATTTTAAAAATAATAATAATATGATGACCGAAATTGATATTAAGAATTAAGGAATGACATTTCTAAAAATATGCTTGTAGTTGATCATAGTTTTCAAAATAAATCATAGACACTCATAAATAATAAGAAAAGAAAGGGGACAAAAAATATAACATATAATTATCCCACTTATCACATTTCTAACAAGGAAAGAAGTTATAACCCTTGAAAGTAAGAAAATTTCATTAGAGAAAATTTGATATTTTATAAAACAATTCAAACAGTATAACCCAACCGTTAGCATCTTTAGATTGATTTTGTAATCAAATACCTCATGAATGTATGATTACTAACTTGCTATTTTTTAAGTAACTTTATCTCAAATTCCATTTCTCTCAATTTTTGAAGCAACTATAACAAGCCTTTTGTAAGAGTTAAGCGCTATGATACAAATAAAAACACTGATAAATGCTATTTTGGCTCTAAAACTTCAATAAACTAATCTAGTATCTACCTATTATACCATTGTATTAAGGGTGCTCAATGTTATACTTGGCTCAGTGGCCCAGCTCAGCCCAAACTTGAGCTAATTGGGCCAGATAAGACTTAATTTTAATAAAAAGTTGAGTTGGGTTTGAATTTAAAAAATTTGGCCTGATACGTTTTTGGGTTAGGTCTAAGACATCTTTCAAGTTGGCCTAATTCGGCCTGAAGTTACATAATATTTATTTTTTAAAAATATCGTTTCCTTTTTTTTTAAATTCATGCAAATATTACTATATTATAACTTAAATATTAAAAAAATTATTTTAACTTTCCTACTTCTAAAGACTAAAGTTTAATCACTTAATTTATTAATTAAACATGTTAAAATATACATTATATTTAAATTTCAAGACAACTTGGTCTCAGTTTGGTTATATTCGGGCCACATACAAACCCAAACATAATCAGGTCGAATCAGGTCTAGGGTTGACTCTGGACCATGAAAATTAGTCCAAACAAAATATTGAGTCAGATTCAAGTTAGGCCAAACCCAAGCCAACCCGACCGGGTTCATGAGCACCCCTATAGTGTATAAAAGTGCTGTCAAGGTTATTGGCAATTTGACTATTGTGCTAAAGTGTAATTAATATGAAAATCAGATAATTAAATAACTTTTAAAAAATATACAAAACGCTTACTTGGTGCTCCTTTCTTTTTCGCATAATAGGAGAGGATATCAGAAAACTTTGAATCAAACTTGGAAACAACATTGCTGCCTTTAAACTCTATAAACACTATATTTTGCCCTTAGTAAAAATAACAAAAGGAAAAAGAATTATTTCATTAAATAATTTTTTTTTTATAAAACCAGCTCCTTTAGTCCAATTTTTCCTTGTTAGCACCCAATTTTGTTTGGATACGAAAGAATATACAAGAAAATTTTTTAAAAATATTTTTATCCTTTGGTTATAAATTTAAGAAAATAAAAAATTAAAAAATGAAAAAGAAAATACTTTTTGTTTAGAAGTAGCCAACTTGAATTGCCACATGGCCATGTCCCCTTGTTTCTTTGTGGGAGAATTCATTTGGCTCATTACTTAGAGTTTTAGTGAATTAAGTTATCTTTCCCTATACTTACACATGTCCATGGGTTTTTAGAAAGCTTTTCAAGTCTTTCACATGCATTTTCCACGTGCCTTGACTATTTAGTCTTCTAGTTATTACTTTACTTTTCTTTAACCAATCAAGAGTCTCCTAATGGTCTTTATCTCTAAGCTTATCATAACTTAATTAGATAAAGTAACTAAGTATACTTAGTTTGGTTGCTTTCTAAATATTTTATTTAGTTTCTAACTAGATACCTTTCTTCTTAATTTGTCTAACTATAATTACTACTCATTAGTGTCACCGGATCCTTAACTGAAGGCTAACTTGTGAGACTTAGAGTCCTCCATGAGCTTCCACATGGGTTTCTTGTAGGACTTAGCTTCCTTGCAAGAACATCTTGATTCCTTTGAGACATCACACGTGTTCTAGGTGTAGCTTGTGGGTCAAATTTTATTTTCTTCTTCATAAATGCCAAGATTTAGACTAATTCATGCAATCTAGATTCGTCTTGATTTCACACATACTTTTCTTCTTAATTTATTCTATCATTATTACTTTTAATTAATGTGAGATAAGGCTTTGAATAGAGATAATTTAGAAGACTTTACTTTTTTATTAACCTTACACGTGAGCTTCTTTTTCTTAGAAGGCTACTATTTTGTCTTATTCCACTAATATATTTAACTTGCTTAACAAGTTTAGTCTTTTATTTTCATTCTACTAACCAATCATTACTTATTTAAATAATAACTCAGTTTAATTTATTTAATTATTCTAACTAAATTAGTTAAAAGTACTCATGTGTAATTTTGAATTTGTTTTTAGAAACCCATCATTAGCTTTGACTCTAAAAATCTTGACTAATTACTTTTAACTTAAATTGACTAATACGAAAAGAATCAAATTAGTATATAGTTTAGTGTGTAAAGAATATTAAATATTAAAAAATCTAATTTAATATAAAAAGAATCTAATTGAAATCTTACTAAGTATGAAAAGAATCTACTCTAATTTTATATAATTATTAAATTTCTCTTATTGTTTTATACTGTTTACTTGTACATAATATTACCTTTTATGACTAAAAATTTGGACCAGATAAAATGTAATTCTCTAGAAATTTCGTTAATTGCATTAAAAAATAGTAATAATGGAGGCTAAGGCATAAGGAGTTTTATGAAAGAATACTTTTAATAATAATAATATATCAGTTAATATATTATTTTTATTTATGAAGATATATAACTTTTTTTTTTCCTGAATTGTGAGTTTTTTAATATTTTTTATATATGTCCTGAAGTGTGAAATTTGCACTTTAGAAGATAAATAAAAATTCTCTCTTTTAGTTTAAAAGAATTGATTAATTGAACTTATCACCAATTACCGAAAAGAATTTAACTTGTCACCCTTTTATCCCAAGTTACTCTTGAAAGTGAACTGTAATATCGTTTCATATGCTGACTTTCGATGTCAAAATGTTCATATGAAAATAAATGAATCACTATATCAACACGGGATTTTGACTTCAATTCAACATAATTAGTTATTAATGGCATTGAAGAAAAATACGTATGTAACTCTGAGAAATTCTTGCGTGTTTCTGGAGCCACTAATATTATATTATTATTTAATAATATTTTGATATTTTAATATTAAATAATTTAAAAATATATTTATCAGGATAATATTAATTATTTTTACTTTAAAATATATATATTTTAATTATTTAATGCTAACTTGTCAAGATATAATAAATATAATCCTATTGACACTTCAATAACATGCAAGAATTTATCGTGTAGCCCTTCCTTTCTTTTTGTGTGCGTGTAATCAGTATTTCAAACGTGCGTGCTCTATGATTATAGAAACCAATATACATTTAATTATGATAATTACATTAATGTGTACATGCAATTCAACATAATTAATAATTAATGGCATTGAAGCAAGATGCCATTTTGGTGCGTGCCCTTCCTTTCTTTTTGTGCATGGATTCATATTTCAAACACACATCATGTTTTGAGGAGTAGCAATTGAATCCATGAATCAATAAGTCATATAATTCATCTGTATTTGAATTTAGTCCAATCAATTTAATTATTATAATAGATTTAATCAATTTAGATGAATTAGATAAGTTTTAGTTAATGGATGGTTAATAAATCAATCAAAATATTTATTAAATTCAATGGATATATATATGATTTGAATAATAAAATGTATTTGGGCATAAAAGAAGTCTCAATGCATCTAGTTAAGGATAGATGCATTGGATATCCATCCATTACAATGAATTAATAGCTAGATTGAATGTTCATACATTAAAATAGATCGTAAATGAATTGAATAGTTTTAATAATTTTTTAATAGATCCTAAATATATTATTGATTTATTTTTTATCCATCCATTAATAATCAAATCCAAAATCTGTTCAATTTATTCATTTGTCACCCCTTAGATTTTGTGATTATAGAAACCAATATACATTTAATATATTATCTATTATCTATACTTCTATATAATGGGAATTATATCTCTTTGATCTCATATTTTTAGTTTCCCAAAAAATCATTAACAACTAATTGAAACTAAACAGAAAAAAAGCATAACATTGTATATATAAACCTTTTTTGATAACTATATTAAGAGATTCGCCTCTTTGGTTTCAAATAACTAATTAAACACAAATAAAAAAAAGATAAAATCGTAAACATAAATATTTTATTATAATTATATTAAACAGTTACAAATACTTTTAAATACAGAAAGTTATTTTTTTATATATAAAATTATAATTAGCTTTAAATATTTTTTACCTTTTCAAAAAATTATTTTTATTTAAGTAATTAATTTATAATTATAAAAAATTATAATGAATTAATTTATAAAATAATTATATAAGTAAAAATAGAAAATGTAAATTGAAAGGCTATTAATAATAATGTTAATGTGTAACTACTCCATTATAGTAAATATCAGATTTGGATTCTCTGGAGTTAGGGAATAAATTAATAACTATTGATTACAAAATAAATAGAGTGAATTTTAATAACTCTATAATTTGTTATAAAATAATATTATATTCTCCTAAGCAATCTTTTAAATAATTATACTAATACCTAATAGAAAATTGTTAAATAAAAAACATAAGCATTAAAAGTCTTGAAAAATTAAAATGTATTAAATACTTTGTTCATTTAATAAATAGAAAGATTATTAGCCAATTGTTTAATAGGAAATAGAATTATTCTTTATTATATACATGTTTATATTTTAAAATAATTTTATATCCTTTTAAATAATTAACCTAACAGTAATTCTAATTATTAAAAGAAAAAATATTAAATACATTTTAGATTGTTAAGATATTAAATACTTATAATTTTTGTTAAATATTTTTTATTAAGTATTAAAAAAATTATTAGAAATTATCTTGCAACATAAAGTATTACACTATATTTTATCAAAATTTTAAATTGTAAGATATTTTAATCAATAATTACCAACGTTCACCGCGCACTAGTTGCACTACATTCACTTTACTTTTAATCCAGTGAGATTTAGCACATCAAAGTGAAATAATCCAAATTATTATGAAAGGGAGATAGCAATAGTATAACGGAGTAAATATTTTTTTTGATAAAATAACGTAAGGAATATGAATGTTATATCAATCAAATCAAATCAAAATGACATATAAAAGAACATGACAAAAAAAATGACACATTAAAGAATGACTTAATTAATACCAAATTAAAATCAATATATGTAACGTTCAATAAGAAGCTCAAAAATATATATATGACCTTAGATCTTTCAATCTTAATCACATAACTCTCTTCTCCCCATATATTCTGCAGAGTTGAATATCTTGTTTTTCACTCCCTTTCTCTTTCTCCGCTGAGTTTCACTCTCAAAAATGGCTTTCACCACCAAATCACAACCTCTTTACTATGCTTTGTTTCTTCTAAGCATCCTTCTTGTTTGGCCCTCGGAATGCACTGCTAGTGGCTTCACTACTAGTCTCATTCCTCATGACTCCCCTTTATCTCCATTTTACAATCCATCAAACACCCACTTCGATCGCTTGCATGATGCTTTTGAACGCTCATTGCAGCGCGTCAGTTATTTCAAGTCATCCTTAGACCGTACAAGCGAATTCCAAACCCCAATAAATCCCGGTCCTGGAGAGTACCTCATGAGCATTTCCATTGGAACCTCACCTCAAAAGGTGATCGGAATAGCTGACACTGGCAGTGACCTCATATGGACACAGTGTCTTCCATGCGATGAATGTTTCAACCAAACACTTCCTCTCTTTAATCCTCAGCATTCCTCAACATACCAAAAGGTTTCATGCCAGTCCAGTTTCTGCAATGCACTACCAAGCCCAGCCTGTTCTAGTGACGGGAATTCCGACTGTGAGTATAGCTATTCTTATGGAGATAGTTCTTACACCAATGGAGATCTTGCCAGTGACACGCTTACCTTGGGATCTGCTAGTCTTCCAAAGATTGTGTTTGGGTGTGGACAAGACAATGGTGGCACGTTTTCTCGAACAGGATCTGGCATAGTAGGCCTTGGTGGTGGTGAGCTTTCATTAGTTTCTCAATTGGGAAATTCTATCGGCAAAAAATTCTCCTACTGTCTAGTGCCCACATCCACTGGATCTGGCAAGATAAGTTTTGGTAGCGATGCTGTGGTTTCTGGTCCTAACGTTGTTACAACTCCTTTGGTGTCACAAAGTCCTGCTACCTACTACTACCTCACATTGGAGGCCGTAAGTGTTGGAAACCAGAGTGTTGCATATAAGGGTTCTTCTCCAAATGATGATCCTATCAATAAGGGGAACATCATTATTGATTCAGGGACAACGTTAACTTTGCTGCCATCAGATCTTTTTAATGGCTTGGTATCAGCTTTGGAGCAAGTAATAAGTGCTCAAAAGGTGGATGACCCCCAAGGTGTTCTTAGCCTTTGTTATTCAACTGCTGGTGGCAATATCGATATCCCCACTGTCACAGCACATTTCAATGGAGGAGATGTGCAGTTGCAGCCAGTGAATACGTTCGCCTTGGTGGCTGATGATGTGGTGTGTTTGACAATGATTCCAGCCACTGACATTGCTATATTTGGCAACATAGCTCAAAAGAACTTTTTAATAGGATACGATCTTGAGGCAGGTACTGTGTCCTTTAAGCCAACAGATTGTACCAAGCAATAGTAAGTTGCATGGATTTATGTAATGATTGGGGACCAGATGCAAATTAACCTCAATTTGGTGATAAAATATTATCCTTTTAAGTGATGTTATGTAATGTTTGATTTCTTAGCTCTTGCACTGTACCCGTTCCCTTCCCTTATTCTGTTGAGTTTTTTTTTTTTTTTTCCGAAAGACTATAACGCAAGAAAATGTTTAATGAGACAAATCGTACAGGCTAGTAAGCAATTGTGCACTGATGTAGATCTGTTAGCGCTGGAACCTAGCTAGTTTGTTCAATCTATGACTTGTTGCAAGTGTTTTCTTGACGGCTAAAATCCTAATTTGGTTATTAAAATTTAATCAAAAATTTAATTTAATTTTAAATATTTAATTTGTACTAATTTCATCTTAAATATTACACAATTATGTCAATATAATCTTTTTCACTAACAGCATTCATTTTACAAATATTATTTTCCGTTCATTTTACCAAATTAAGTCTATTTTGAAATATAATTCTTTTAAATTTGCTTTAATGGTAGAATTAAGTAATAAAATTGACCTAAAATAACATTAGTGAAATAGATGTCATTATTGAAAAGGATCAAATTGACATAATTTTATAACGTCTAAGATGAAATTAGTACAAATTAAATATTTGAGACTAAATTAAAATTTTGGTTAAACTTTAATGATCAAAATAAAGTTTTAACCTATCTTGAATATTCACCATGTTTTTAGAAAATCTACCAATGCCATTCGAATCACAAGGACCCAATAATAGAGGACACATTTTATATTTCCTGTTAAAATCTAGGAAGATATGACATTTTTAATATAGGAAGTTGTCCTAATACAATGCTTTTCGAAAAAAAAAATTATTTAGAATTACGGACCATCCTATGGAACTAGGAAAGCAGAAAGCTAACTTTTATCCACCTTCTTGATCTTTTCGTTTGTAGAAACTAAATTCCTTAGAATGACACTGAAAGGCCTAAGCAAATTCTTCAATTATAGATCAACTAATCTACACATTAGAACTGCTATTTTTATGCTTGCATATACAACATACTGCACCAGATCACAGAACCAATTAAAAAATAATTGCAACGCGTGCTATGGCTTTTCAAATGGACCTTTAACATGAGGATGAGAATAAGAATATACAATTTTGCATCACCTAATCAAAGGCAATGTTTGGGTCACTCACTAAATTAATTGATGCTATTTCCTTGTTATCTTGCTCGCTGGTATTTTGTCCTGTCTGTCTACATAAGCAGAGGAAAAAATACCCAGCATTGCCATTGCATTCTCCTTCAGACCAGCCATTGGAAGCAACCTGGAGATATAACCATCAAAAAGAAAATACGAATAATATAACTCAATTAGTGATAAACCAATTTGCATGACATTGAAGGTTATGATTTATTCATTTAATTACTAAATCAACAATGCTACCAGCAGCAAGATATACACGCACCATAGACTTTAGTATAAGATTATATAAAACTGTAAAAACATGGCTAGAAATTTAAAGATAACAAGATAATAATGATTAAGGGCGAATGATTTTAACATTAAAATTATTTGTTTCTAATGTTCAAGTGACAATTTCTAGGTAGAAGAGTAGGTGAGGGTATGACAGATTCTGGAAAGGCAATTGGTAATTTACAATCCTTGCACACCATTTTGATAAATAATGTTGTTCATAGGGACTTTCCTATTTTCAAGAGAGATATACGTTCTCCTTATTTCCACTTATTTGTTATATGACTATGGGAAGGATGGTTTTATGAGATTGTTCTTTAGAGATCATTCCATGTGAATTTCCTTGCAAGAATATCTCTTCATGTAAAAAAATGACTACTACTACATCTCAAGTTCCAAAGCAGTTTTGACACAAAATCAATTTCTTTATCTATATTAATAAAAGAAACAAAAAAGAATGAACAACAAAACACAAATAGGATAAAACTCATTATAGCTATCACTAGCCAACACCTCTGTACATTCATCCGTTTTATCATTTTTGAGAAAATTTATATCGCAAAGAAATTAAGAAATTGTCACAAGAAACCTAGCACCTTTGACTTCCTTTGTCAGGAAATAAATATTCAAATATATATTCATACTTCAAAATTTTTCTTTGTCAGATATTTTTATATTAAAACATTGATTTCAATCCTTTAATTGATAAGAGCCATTTGAATTGCACAATTATATATATTGTCCAAATTTTGGCATTTGTATATTAAAAGTATTATCAACTATATTAACTATATATCAATTATATTAAGTAATTTATATTTAATTAGAAAAAAATTATTATCACTTAACATTCAAATAATTTCACAAAATTTCACCGTCAAATATTTTCATATTAAAGCATTTATTTTACTCATTCAATTTATAAGAGGAAATTGAATTGTGCAATTTCTTGAAATAAAAAATTTGTATATTAATGTTATTGTCATTATATAAATTATATATCAATTACATTATATAAATTATACATCAATTACATTAATTATATATAAATTATAAATTTTCGGGTAATATATTTTAAATATAAAGTTGATAATGTTTTTCAATTTTAGATGTCGTAATTTTATGTTTACTATTTAGTGATATTAAACTTCTTTCCATAAATATTGATAGTAAAATTGAAAAAATTTAAAATTTCAGATAATATATTTAAAATATAAAATTAATCATATTATTATGATCAAACGTCTATGTATTTAAGGATGATAAATATCTTTTAAATTCATGATACATTGTTTCAGATATGCAATTACTCTTAATGTCATAAATATTCAAATATGCAAATATTTTTTTGATATCTTTAATATATCCATTCACCTCTGCCAAAATCTCTTAATATTCAATCATCAATTAGTGTGCTTTATACATTTCCTAACAAACTTTGCATGCGTATTCTCAACAACAAAATAAAATGAAAAAGAAACACAAATTAGACATTTAATTTAATAAAACAATTCGATTGCAAAGCTTAAAGATGGTATAATATTTTTTGTGCTTATGATATTTGCTTTTATTAGACGTATAATATTTGCTAGATTCACCAATGCTAGAAGTAATAGATGAGAATTTAGATAAAAGTTCAAAATAGAAAGAATAAATATAGAGTGATTACTTTAAAAATTATAGAAAGTTATTATGGAGCAATCTAAAGTAAGCGAGATTGACAAACAAAAATAATACATAGGAATTCACTAATTCATTACGTTAAATTAATAACTATTGATGAAAAAATAAATGGAGTGAATTTTAATAAATCTATAATTTGTTATAAAATAATGTTATATCATTTTAAACAATCTTCTAAATAATTTTTCTAATACCTAATAAAAAATTGGTAAATAAAAAGCATAAGCATTAAATGTCCTGAAAAATTAAAATATATTCAATACTTTGTTCATTTAATAATTGAAAGATTATTAAACCAATTGTTTAACAAGAAATAGTTATTCTTTGTTATATATACATATATGTTTATATTTTAGAATAAATTTATATCATTTTAAATAATTAACCTAATAATAATTCTAATTGTTAAAAGAAAAATTATTAAATACTTTTTAAATTGTAAAGATATTAAACACGTATAATTTTTTATTGAATATTTTTTATTAGTTATTAAAAAAATTATTAAAAATTAACTTGCAACATATAGTATTACACTATATTTTATCAAAATTTTAAATTGTTAGATATTTTAATCAATAATTACCAACGTTGACTATGCACTAGGTGCACCGCGTTCACTTTACTTTTGATCCAGCGAGATTTAGCACATCAAGGTGAAATAATCCAAATTATTATGAGAGGGAGATAGCAATGATATAACATAACGAATATGAATATTGTATCGATCAAATCAAATTAAAATGACACATAAAATGGCCCTCACCACCAAATCACAACCTCTTTACTATGCTTTGTCTCTTCTAAGCATCCTTCAAATCTTATTTGTCTGGCCCTAAGAAGGAACTGCCAGTGGCTTCGCTACTCGTCTCATTCCTTGTAACTCCCCTTTATCTCCATTCTACAATCCATCAAATACCCACTTTGATCGCTTGCATGATGCTTTTGAACGCTCATTGCAATGCGTCAATCATTTCAAGTCATCCCTAGACTCTACAAGCGAATTCCAAATCCCTATAATAGCCGGTACTGGAGAGTACCTCATAATCGTTTTCATTGGAACCCCACCTCAAGAGGTGATCGGAATAGCTGACACTGGCAGTGACCTCATATGGATATAGTGTCTTCCATGCGATGAATGTTACAATCAAGGAATTACTCTCTTTAATCCTCAGCATTCCTCAACATACCAAAATATTTCATGCCAGTCCAGTTCTGCAATGCACTACCAAGCCCAACCTGTTCTAGTGACGGGAAGTCCTTCTGTGAGTATAGCTATTCTTATGAAGATGGTTATTACACGAATGGAGATCTTGCCAATGACACGCTTACCTTGGGATATGCTCCTCTTCTAGAAGAGATTGTGTTTGGGTGTGGACAAAACAATAGTGGTTTTCCTCAAATAGCATCTGGCATAGTAGGCCTTGGTGGTGGCAAGCTTTCGTTAGTTTCTCAATTAGGAAATTCTATTTGCAAAAAATTCTCCTACTGTCTAGCGCCCACATCCTGTGACTCTGGCAAGATAAGTTTTGGTAGCCATGCTGTGGTTTCTGGTCCTAACGTCGTTACAGCTCCTTTGTTGTCAAAAAGTCCTGATGCCTTCTACTACCTCACGTTGGAGGCCGTAAGTGTTGGAAACCAGATTGTTGCATACAAGGGTTCTTCTCCAAATGATTTTCCTCTCAATGAGGAGAATATCATTATTGATTAAGGGACAATGTTAACTTTTCTGCCGACATATATTTATAATGGTTTGTTATTAGTTTTGGACCAAACAATAAGTGCTCAGAAGGTGGATGACCCCCAGGGTCTTCTTTGCCTTTGTTATTCAACTACTAGTGGCAAAATCGATATCCCCACTATCACAGCACATTTCGTTGGAGGTAACGTGCAGTTACAGCCGGTGAATATGTTCGCCTTGGTGGCTGATAATGTGATGTGTTTGACAACACTTCCAGTCTCTGACGTTGCTATATTTGGCAACATAGCTCAAAAGAACTTCTTAATAGGATACGATCTTGAGGCAGGTACTGTGTCCTTTAAACCAACATATTGTACCAAGCAATAGTGAGTTGCATGGATTTATGTAATGATAGGAGACCATATGCAAATTAACCTCAAAATTTGGTAATAAAATATTATCCTTTGACGTGATGCTATGTAATGTTTGATTTCTTAGCTCTCTCTTGTATGGATTTAGAGCATTTTTAAGCTAATTTGCTCAATAATTAAATTTTTATCAAAACAAAAAAATAAAAATCATGAAAAGGAAAAATGACAAAAATAAAAATTAAGATAAAAGACAAAAATTAAATCCTATGCCCAATCTTGACTTACTTAGTCTTATTATTATTATTATTATTTCCATAAGTCATGAATCAAGCCCACAACTTTAATTCAAACCCATCAACCTTTCTTTAAAATTTTATTTATTTATTTATTTATTTATTTTTATTCCTTGTGCTCACTTTCTAGAATCTTCACATATGTCACCACACCATTTTTTTCTCTTTTTCTTAAGCCTCACACGGCCAGCTCAGTGAAAGGGAGAGAGAATTTTTCCGTTACAAAAGAGTGAAGAGGAGAGAAGAAAAGTGGAGAGTAATGAAAAGGCATCTTAAAAAATCACCATGGCCGCGTAAACAGAAGAGAGGGGAAGATTTTGGAGGCAGCACCTGAGTAAGAAGAGGAGAAAAATCTGGAAAAAGAAAGGAAAGAAAGGAAATGGTCTCCCTCAAGGTAATTCCTCCATAGCCAAACCTCTGTGTTTTTAATCTTGATGCAGCTGCACTCTGCACCCACCACATCACACATTTCCACCATGACACCAACGCACAAGCTTCACCCCCGCACACCCAAGCCCCCGGCACCTGCACAAGCCCATTTCACAGCACTCACCCTACATCCTGCACAGCCTCACCCAGCCACACTCCTCCCTCACCGACAAGCACACACCTCCTCTGCGCGTTCACCTCACTGCATAGCCCTAACCACCTGCACTCACTTCACAGCTCACACCCACCTCATGCATCTACACTGCACGCACCTGCACTTTCCCTTTATTATTATTATTATTATTATTTTAACTTTTTTAGATCTATTTGTATGACACTTGATTTGCTGTGACATGTATGATGCGTGCTGAAAATTTTGTTAAAGTTTGGTTGTTATTTAAGCTGAATATTTGGATTTGTTAATGTGTTTATTTTGCTTAGGAATTTTAACATTAATTGATTGTGTCTCAAAAGATTTAATTAAGCCTAATGTTTGAAACAATAATTAAATTTGATTTAAGATTTTTAATGGACCTAGAGTTCTCTTTCGGGCTTAGGTTTTATTAGTTGGCCAAAATAAAAAAAAGATAAAAGATAAAAATAAAAAAATACAAGTGATAGTAATAGTAAAATGAAATAGATAATTTTAGATAAATAATATAATAAATATAATTAAATAATTTATCAGAGTCATCTAAGTTGTGACAACTTGTTGATTTAGAAAATGATTAAATCAGAACCCTATTACCGTAATGACACTTTAGTTTTGAAATTAATTAAAAATTATTTCAAAACTCTTTAATTAATTAATTTAAAATTTTTAATCATTTAGGGACATTGTTGCTGTGACAATGCTTTCTTTCCAAAAAAATTTAAGATTACCAATAGTCATGGTTGTCATGAAGACTCCTTAACTTTAAGGTAATATAGGTTTTAAATTAATTATAAGCTACTTATGAGAAATAATTTAAAATTATTAATTAATTAAAAAAGTTGTTGTCGTAACGACACTTCGGTTTCAAAATTAAATTAAAAATTATTTCAAAATTCTTTTATCATTAATTTAAAATCTTTAATCAATTAAGGATGTTGTTGTCGTGACGACACTTTGGTTCTAAAATTAAATTAAAAATCATGTCAAAACTTTTATCATTAATTTAAAATATTTAATCAATTAAGGACATTGTTGCCATGACGACGCTTCAGTTCCAAAATTAAATTAAAAATCATTTCAAAACTCTTTTATCATTAACTTAAAATCTTTAATCAATTAGAGATGTTGTTGTCGTGACGACTCTTTCGTCTCAAAAATAATTTAGTATCAACAACGGTCATTGTTGTTGTGATGATTCTCTGACTAATAGGCGATATATATTTTAATTAATAACTAATCATTTTATAAATCATACAAATTTTTAATTAATTTTAACTAATTAGAGACAATGTTGTTGTGATGACTCCTCTGCCTCAAAAATAATTAAAATTACCAACGATCAATATAGACGTGATGCCTTTTTGGCTCGTAGGTGATATAAATATTAATAATTTTCTTCAAAAATAATTGATCAATAGTTTCTTCTTATTTAATCAATTATTCTTATAATTTTTGTCAATCAGCCCTTACATTGCATTTTTACTTTAATCAACATCATCTAAGCATTTTCAATTCAATCAGCACACAAATTATTTTTCATTTGATCAATTCTTAATTTTTAATTAAAACTCCACAACACACAAATAATTTTTACAAAAACTATGTGACTTTGATTTTTCATTATACGTGGAGATATGTAGGCATACAAGGCAAGCCAAAACTGTAAATATTTTTTATTAATTCTCTGTTTATTTTTTTATCATACTTTGTTATTTGCAATCTTTATTTTTTTGAGGTAAATTAAATACATTTTGAGGTCATAATCATTTTTGCACCATTAGTTTTAAAGCAGCTGTCTTATGACGGATGAATAAGGGGTACAGTAGGATTAAGTTCCTACCCTTCCTTGTGCATAATCAGACTCTCAAATCTGATCTCATTTTTCAAAGACCAATTTTTTTAATAAAAAGATTTTTTCAAATATTTTGCCATTTGAATAAAAATTAATGACAATTTTTAAATTTTTTATAAATTTAGTTATCTCTCATCGTAAGGTCCTCTGGGTACTTTGTAACATCTCCCTCCGTACCCTTTCCATTATTCTGTTGATTTTTTTTCCTAAAGACTTAACATAAGCAAATGTTTAACAAGACAGGTTGTCAGGCTAGTAAGCAATTGTACACTGATGTACATCTATTGGCGTTGGAACCTAGTTTGTTCAATCTATAACCTGTTGCGAGTGTCGTTTGAATATTCGCAATGTTTTTAGACAATCTATCAATGCCACTCGAATCACAGGGGCCCTGTCACAGTGAATACAAATTATTTCTGCTAATCTAGGAAGAAATGCCATTTTTAATATAGGAAGCTGTCCCAGTACAATGTTTTTCAAAAAAAATTTATATAGAATTATAGACCATCCTATGGGGCAAGGAAAGCACAAAGCTACCTTTTATCCACCTTGTTGATCTTTTCATTTGTAGAAAACTAAGTTCCCTAGAATGACACTGAAAGGCCTAAGCAAATTCTTCAATTATGAATCAATCTACACAATAGAATTGCCATTTCCTAGTATAATTTATGCTCGCATATACAACCTACTGCACCAGATGACATAACGAATTAAAAAATAATTGCAACGCGTGCTGTGGCTTTTCAAATGGACCTTTATCATAAGGATGAGAATATACAATTTTGCATCACCTAATCAAGGCAATGTTTGGTTCACTACATTAATTGATGCTATTTCCATTTTATCTTGCTCGCATTGCCCTTGCATTCTCCTTCAGACCAACCATTGGAAGCCACCTGGAGATACAACCACCAAACAGAAAATACCAATATAACTCAGTTTGTGATAAATTAATTTGTTGGATTGAGCGCTTATTACTAAGGCAAAAGCTATAGTTATTAGTTAGGACATAACTCTTTTTATTTAAACCCATCAACAAGTGTTATAGTTCGATCTAACTCCGACTACCAAATTAACAATGCTACTACTAGCAAGATACACACGCACCAAAGACTTTAGTACAAGAATATGTAGGTGTAAAAACATGGCTAGAAATTTCAAGATATCAAGATAGTGATTGAGGGTGAATGATTTTAAAATTAAAATTATTTGTTTCTGATGTTCAAGTGACATATTCTGGGGGTAGAAGAGTAGGTGAGGGTATGACATTGACAGATTCTGGAAAGACAATTTGCAATTTTCAATCCTCGCATGCCATTTTAATATTGTTGTTCATAGGAACTTTTGTATTTTCACAAAGAGATATATGTTTCTCCTTATTTCCACTTATTTGTTATGCGACTATAGGAACGATGGTTTCTTTGATATTGTTCTTTAGAGATCATTCCATGTGAATTTCCTTGCAAGAATATCTCCTCATCCGCTGAATTTGTATAGAAAAAATTTGCTCGGCTTATAAACTTGGCCCAAATATCAAGTGGAAGTGAAAAAAAAAAGTAATTAAATAACTAAGATAAAAAGGCAAATCATGTACAAATATGACTACAACTACATCTCAAGTTCCAAATGCAAGTTTTGACACAAAATCAAATTTATTTCTTTATCTATATTAATAAAAGAAATAAAAAAGAATGACAACAAAACACATAGGATACAACTCATTATAACTATCAATAGCTAACACCACTGTATCCTTTTTATCATTTTTGAGAAAATTTAAAGGCAAATAAATTAAGAAACTAACATGAGAAACCTAGCACCTTTAACTTTCTTTGTCAGAAAATAAATATTCAAATAAATATTCATACTTCAAAATTTTCATTTGTCTGATATTTTTCTATTAAAACATTGATTTCAATCTTTTAATTGAAAAGAGAGATTTAAATTGCTCAATTATATTGTCCAAATTTAGACATTTGTATATTAAGGGTATTATCAATTATATTAACTATATATCAATTATATTAAGTAATTAACTTTTAATTAGGAAAGAAAATTATTATCACTTAACATTCAAATAATTTTTTAAAATTTTACTCATCAAATATTTTCATATTAAGGCATTTATCTAAGTCGTTCAATTTATAAGAGGGATTTGAATTGCACAATTTCCTGAAATTAGAAATTTGTATATTAAGGGTATTGTCATTATATAAATTATATATCAATTACATTAATTATATATCAATTATAAATTTTCAGTTAATATATTTTAAATATAAAATCAATAAAGTATTTCAATCTTTAAATGTCATAATATTATATTTACTATTTTATACCCAGAAAAAAATTATATTTACTATTTAATGATATTAAATTTCTTTCCATAAATATTGATAGTAAAATTCAAAAAAATTTAAAATTTCAGATAATATATTTAAAACATAAAATTAATCTTCTTATTTAAATATGATCAAATGTTATAATATGTATTTAAGGATGATAAATATCTTTTAAATTCATGATACATTATTTCATATATGATACATTATTTCATATATGCAATTGCTCTTAACGTCGTAAATATTCAAATATGCAAATATTTTTTAATATCTTTAATATATCCATTCACGTCCACCAGAATCTCTTCATATTCAATCATCATTAGTGTGT
The DNA here is from genome assembly GCA_019955255.1 of Castanospermum australe. Classification (NCBI taxonomy): domain Eukaryota; kingdom Viridiplantae; phylum Streptophyta; class Magnoliopsida; order Fabales; family Fabaceae; genus Castanospermum; species Castanospermum australe. Next base: position 365,699 of record NSJW01000044.1, read on the forward strand.
TTCATACATTTCCTAACAAACTTTGCATGCAGATTCTTAACAACATAATAAAAAGAAAAATTAACACAAATTAGACATTTAATTTAATAAAACAATTCTATTTCAAAAGCATAAAGATAGTATGATATTTATTGTACTTATAATATTTGCTTTTATTAGACGCATAATTTTTGCTAGATTCTCCAATGCTAAAACTAATAGTTGACAATTTAGATAAAAGTTCAAAATAGAAAGAATAAATATAGAGTGATTACTTTAAAAATTATAGAAAGTTATTATGGAGCAACCAAAAGTAAGTGAGATTGAAAAGGAAAAATAATACATAGGAATTCACAAATAGTTTAGAGTAAGAGAAAATACTAAATGCCTCTAATAGAACCAAGAGAGGGTGAATTGGTTCTTGGTATTCAATTAACAGAAAATTCAAAAATTTAAATTTTCAAAGTAACACAGATAATATGAGTACTTGAAAAATAAAGAGATAGGGATAAGAGAATTGCACAGATGGTTTATCCTAATTCAGCCACAATATGTGACTTACGTCCAGTTTCCAAGCAATTGCTTGAAATTTTCTTTACTTCACATTGAGTTTTTGCTTACAAAGATAGTGACCAACTATCCTCTGCGTTAGACCCAAAGCAGAGTGTACAGTGATGTTATTTTTTCTAAAGACATCACCAAAAACCTTCCCCTATCTCAACCAGAAATAGAGTAATCTAGATCGAAGAAAATTTCTATAATGCTATACCCACACTCTCTTCCTTTCTCACTAGAACAATAAAACAATTCCTAATTTTGAATGCTCTTATAAATGAGCTACAATGATATTGAAACTCCCTCTTCTAGAGTAGATGAACAAGTGAAAAGTATTTGAATAGAATAACAAAGGATGACACGAGATGAGCAATTCTCTCTTTTCTTGGAATCAAGGCCTATTTGTTCTTCTTCAATGGAAGTGTTTTTATAGAAAATACCTTCCTTGACTTTTGCTGGCCATTGGAGAGAAGATATGACCTCACAAATTAGTTGCTGATTTTTTCTGTTTTTGTGTTCAGTAGGCAGCACATGAACTTTTCAACGATTGATTGTTTACTCTTCAAATAAAGTCTGTAATAAAGTCGTGACATTGTTTCCTAAACATATATTCATTAGATAATCAATAGAATTATTTCTTATTAGCTAGAATTAATTCTAAAATTATTTTTTTAATGAATTAAATATTATATAAATAGAAATTGTATTTAATAGCTCTAATCAATACATAATCAATTCAAATATTCTAAATAATTTAAATTCAATCAGTACATGTTCAAATCTTATATTCATTAATTCAAATCAAATCAACATATATTCCAAATAATTAAATTAGCACATGTTTAAATCTTATATTCAATAATTCAAATCAAATCAACAAATATTCCAAATAATTCAAAATAAATCAGCACATGTTCAAATCTTATATTAAATAATTCAAATCAAATCAGCATGTATTTTGAATAATTAAATTAGCACATGTTTAAATCTTATATTAAATAATTCAAATCAAATCATCATATATTTCAAATAATTCAAATTAAATTAGCACATTTTCAAATCTTATAATTCAAATTAGCAAATTCAAATATTTGAAATTAATCTCATCTGTTGAAATTAAGGAATTTAGGTAGGAAAAAGAAAAAAAAGAGAATGAAAATCAAACAATAGTATGTGATAAATGTGTTTGATATGTTATAAAAGACAAAGTATTAACCTTTATTTATATTCTAGTAGTCCTAATCAAATAAGAAAATAAATTAGAAAATATAATAAAATTATGATATGACTCATAAATTGCTTTATCAATTAGAGTACTAATTGATTCCACAATATTTTCTAAAGATCTTCTAAAGATATTTAAATATATTCTAATACTCTCCCTCAAGTTAAAGCTTACTAAACTTTTAAGTTTGTTATATATAAATACTTTAAATAAATAACATAAATATAAAGTGGGATCTATGGCTGAAAGACAACTCATGATGCAAGAGATGCTGGAGTGATGAACATTGTTGGAAAGATAACTCATCAAGACGAACCTTTTTCACTAGCACAACAGGACCTAGAATGTGATAGGGTTGAATCAAGTGTTTTAGACGTACTTGAAGACATTATGAAAAGAACAAATTTTAAGGTTCTGCTAAATTAGATGGTAGAACCAAATGACATGAGAAATTTTAGGGAACTGCTTGAGCAGATGGAAAACCTAAACGACTTGAGTATAAATACCACTAGTATGACTCACCAGTAGGAAAGAAGTCACCATCAGAATGATCGTCGAAGAGAAGAGAATAACATGACAAACACAAGTATTGAAGATATGTCACTACTGATAAGACTTATCAATGAAAAAGATGTCACCATCTGAATGATCATCGATTGAAAGAAAATAACATAACAAACATTAATATTGAAAAGATGTCACCACTTATATGACTCATTAGTGAGAAAGAAGTCACCATCAAAATTATCATCAATGAGAAGAGAATAACATGACAAGCACTACTATTAAAAAGATATCACTACTGATATGACTCATCAATAGGAAAAAAGTCATCATCAGAATGATCGTCGACGAGAAGAAAATAATATCATGAATATTAATATTAAAAAGTACCACTAATAAGACTCATCGATGCAAAAGAAATCACCATCGGAATGATCGTTAATAGGAAGATAATAACATGATAAAAACTAGCATTGAAGAGATGTATCACTGGTATGACTCATTAGTGAGAAAGAAATACCATCGGAATGATCGTTGATGAGAAGAGAATAACATCCCGAACACTAGTATTGAAAAGTCACCACTGATATAATTCATCAGTGAGAAAGAAATTACCATCAGAATGATTGTTGATAGGTTATTCCAATCACCAAGCCATGCTCCCTGCATTAGAGTACCATAAAAAAGATGAAAGAATAGGTTGGAAAAATAATAAAAGAGAATTAACAAATGAGTTATATAAAATTCATCACAACAGAAAGCATGAACACCTTCAAAGTGGATGGTACCACTCTAATACTATGTTGAAATTATATGATTGAGAATGCCTCGTAAGAACCCAAAACAAGAACTTTGGTGCATTCAAAATCTTTGTATTGACTAGTTAAATTAATTAATGAAGTACTCTCTCGGTACACTTTCATCTGCCATTTAATATTTTTGTACAAAGATTAAAAAAGTCAATAGATAATTTTAATTGTAAAAAAATATAGTTTAATATGACTAAATGACTAAATTACCCTTTTCTCTTATTACATTAATATTTTCTCTATTTTCCAATTTCACTTACTCTCTAATTCTCTCTTTTCATTATAAGATAAAGGTAAAGTTGAAAAAATAATAATTAATGCTTCCTTTTGGACAAGAAAATTTTTCTTACACAACTGTCGCAATGTACCCGAAAGGAGCCAAGACGAGAGATAACTGAATTTATAAAAAATTTAGGAGCCACCAATTTTTATTTAAATAGGAAAATAATTAGAAAAACCCTTTTTTAAAAGAAAACCGGTCTTTGAAAATAAGATAAGCTTCGAAAGTCTAATTATAAGACGATTATTCTAAAGTGAATTGTGCAAAAATTATTACAACCTCAATGTATTTAATTTACCTTAAAAAAATAAAGATTTCGAATGATAAAAGTAAACAGAGAATTAATTAAAAATATTTATAGTTTTGGCTAACCTTGCACTATGTATCTCCATATACAATAGGAAATCAAAGTCACATAATTCTTGTAGAAAATATTTGTGTGTTGTGAGATTTTAATTAAAATTTAAGGATTCATTGGATGAAAAATGATGATTTGAGTATTGATTGAATTGAAAATGCTTTGATGATGTTGATTAAAGTAAAAATGGTATGTAAGGATTGATTGACTAACACAATAAGAATAATTGGTTAAATAAGAAGGAACTATTGATTGGTTGTTTTTCAAGAAAATGATTGATATCTATATCACCAACGAATCAAAGAGGCGTCACGTCTATGTTGATCATTGGTGATTTTAATTATTTTTGGGATGAAAGAGTTGTCACAACAACATCCCTACTTGATCAAAGATTAAAGATTAATTAAAATTTTATTATTTTTAAAATAATTAATGATTAATTCAAATCTATATTACCTATAAGTCAAAGAATCGTCACGACAACAATAATACTTAGTGATCCTAACATATTTTTGTAACAGACGATTTGTCATGACAACAACGTCCCTAATTGATTAATAATTTTTAATAAGTGAGTAATAATTAATTAACAATCTATATTACTTTTAAGTCAAAGAGTCGTCATGATAACAATGACCTTTAGTGATCCTAAAATATTTTTAAAACAAAAAAATTGTCACGACAACATCCCTAATTGATTAATAATTTTAAATTAATGATTAGAGTGTTTGAAATAATTTTTAATGTAATTTCAAGTCTGAAGCATTGTCATGAAAACATGATCCCGATTAGATTATTTTCTAAATCAACAAGTTATTACAACTCAAATGATTCAAATTAATTATTTAATTATAATTATTATTATTTTGTCTAAAATTATCTATTTTATTTAACTATTACTATCACTTATATTTGTTATTTTATCTTTTACCCATTTTTTATTTTGGTCCACTAGAAAAACCAAAGCCCGAAAGAGAACTTTGGGCCCATTAAAAATCTTAAATCAAATTTAATTATGGTCTCAAATATTAGGCTCAATTAAATCTTATGAGACACAATTAATTAATCCTAAAATTCCTAAACAAAATAAACACACTAACAAGCCCAAATATTCAACTTATATATAGCACCAAATTTTAACAAAATGTTCATCACACATCATACATGTCACAACAAATTAAGTGTCATACAAATAGAATAAAAAAAATAAAAATAAAAAATGAGAGAGTGCACGTGCGTGCAGTGTAGTGTGCGTGAAGCTGTGTGTGACTATGGTGCAAAGGTGCAGGGACCATGCTGGTGTTTGTGTGCGTGAGCGGTGAGGGATGCTGTGGGCAGGAGTGTGTGCAGGCGAAAAGTGCAGGTGGGTGCTGTGACGGAGGAAACAGAGTGGTGTGGTGCAGGGACGGTCGGTGCAGAAACGGGGGTGCTGTGAAGTGGAGTGGCTGTGAAAATGTGCCATGGTGAGAGAGTGAGGTGCCGTGGATGAGTAATTAAGTGCTTTGTTTTTGTGTGGTGTTGCCAATATGCCGTGAATGAAGTGGGTGACTGTGATGTGAAGTGGAGATGTGCTGGGGTGATGAAGAGGAGGTGAAGGTAGTGGGTGCTGGGATGTGAGGTGCTGTGGGTAGTTGTGCAAGGGTGAGGGTGCTGTGCTTGAGTGGCAGTGCAGGTGGTCCCCCTATGATGATAAGAGAGTGAGGATATGCCTTGGCAAAGTGAGGGTGAGGAGAAAAAATCTCCTGCTAGAAGGATTCTAAAGAAAAAGAAAAAAGAAGAAAAAAATAAGACAAATATTAACTGGGCTTTTGGGTTAAATGTATCGAAAGGTTAAGTTAACATTGGGTCACTAAATTTGGATGTGGAGATTGAGCCAACGGCAAAGCAAATTGAAATGGATTTAAACTGTGGATGTGAAAGCAATAAAATGTGAAAGTTATAAATATGTGAAAGCAGTAAATATGTGAAAGCTGTAAATTGTGAAAGCAATAAATATATGAAAGCTATAAAAAGTGAAAGCTGTAAGTTTGAGAAAGCAGTAAAATGTGAAAACAGTAAATATATGAAAGCGGTAAATATGTGAAAGCTATAAATATGAAAGCAGTAAAATGTGAAAGTAATAAATATGTGAAAACAGAAAAATGTGAAAGTAGTAAAATGCAAAAATAAAGATAAAGCAAGAAAGTAACGATATGACAGAAAAGTAAGAATATGACTGAAAAATAAAGATAAGATATGAAAATAAAGATGTGATAGAAAATTAAGAATAAGGCATAAAAATAAGGATACAACAGGAAATTAAACATATGACATGAAATTAAGGATAAGAGATAAAATAAGGATACGAAAATAAATTAAGGATATGATATGAAATGAAAGTAAGGATAGGATATGAAACTAAGGATACAACAAAAAAGTAAGGATAGTGCATGAAAATGAAGATAAAACATGAATTTAAGGATATGGTAGGAAAGTAAGAATAAGACATAAGAATGAGAATGTAAGAATGTGCAAACATTAAAATTAGTGAAAATAGTAAAGATGTGAGTTCATGTGAAAGCAATAAAAATTGGATGTAATGTGAATACAGTAAAAGTTCGCATTTAGGCAAGACTTATGACATGAGGAAGAGGATGTATTATGCATAATATCCTATGAATCTGTATGCTGATGAATGATATGCTAGTTTGAGAATGCAAGATGCAGTATGCAATGAGATTCATGAGATTGTGTAGAATGTAAGCTAAGTTTTATTCAATGTAAAATTGCTGCTCCAAAGAGAATTCATATTCAATTCAACTCGTTGAGAGTTTATTTTACTTCCACTTTTGAATGGTTGTCCCCAAATGCTGAGACCAAAGTTGCTCATGTATAAACTTCTGTCAACTTCAAAATTTGCCCCAGTGTATGTAAACCTTATGAGATGAGTATGTCTTACTCAATACAAGAGTAACAATACAAAATTTTGCCCCAGTTTGCTGATTTCATGAACTTATTGTCAAATATTCATTCAAACCTTGAGAACTGTGAATACTATATGTATTTGTGAAACCCTAACTAATTGGGTGTGACAAACAACTTCAATTATTCTCTTTTGCTTCTTTCAATGCAACTAATGCTTTTATCTTGAAGCTCAGTCACTTTCCTTGATTTCCTTGAATGCTTGTTTTTCTTTTTTTGCTTTTGCTTTTTGTTTTCTTCTTTCTCTTTTTTTTTCAGATTCACTTTTCTGCTTGAAAATATTAATGACATGATCATGCAATTTTGAATGGGTTTGTTTAGGAGCAATGTGATGGATTCAAATAATAGAATGAAGTGGATATATGAATTAATGTTCAAGGAATGAAGGACTTTACTCAAAGAAGAGATGAAGAGATTTATTGTGTAGATTAGTGAAAAGAATATAGAAAGTCTTTCAATGAAGAGAAAATTTGTCAATGAGTCTCTAAATTAGACATTTGATATTCCTTTTCAAAAATCATTCATGGACCTTAGCAAGATTTCCTTTTAGTCAGCTTTTCTCTTTTTTCTTTTTCTTTTTTTTTTTTGCCCTAGTTATTGCCTTTTTTTTTTTGCTGAGCACTGAAAAAATTTGCCCAAGTGTACACCTCAAGAAAACCAAACCTCTATGAGGGCTTTAAAAGCTTGTAATTTGACTTAGGCCAAAAGTTTTCCAAACGAAAACATGTAAGGCTCAAAATTCATTTATGTTCCTTACCGTTCTCTCCAATTCTTTTTGCTCCTATTTTCAATATGTCTTGCAATGCTTTCATTTATCAAGATCATTTCAAGGGTTGTAATAGGGTTAGGGAATAAAAATGTGGCTCATGAAAGAAATAATTAACAGGCCTAAAGATTAATATTGGATTGCAGTGAGAATCTTTCTTTGATTATTTGGACATTTTCTCAAGCAGTGAAGAATTGGCACTGATGTATTCATGATTTTTTTCAAGACATCTTTTTCAAAGGATTCTTTAATTTTCATTTGTAGGTACTCATATTCTTTTGCTTCAAGACTTTCTTTTTTTTTTTCCTTTTCTTTTTTTCTATTTTTTTTCTTTTCTCTTTTTTCCCTACATACCTTGTTGACTCCGGGTGAGATAAGACCATTTTTGTGCATTAAATTCTCATTGATCTTGGGATATGATTTGTATGGGTATGAAAAAAAACTTTTTCTTTTTAGCTCAATGGGTTTGACATAGGATAAATAGTGTTCCGGTAGCTGAATGAAAATTATCCTCTTTAATATTTGAATGCTTAACAAGACTTGTCGAAATACCACCCTTCCCTAAGTTAATCTTGAATTGTGGGTAAATGAAAAAAAAAATACATCATTACGTTCAAAAGGGGTGTCAAAGGATATGAACCACTCCTTTGTGTTTGGAAAATCAAGGAATGTCTCATATCATTGAAAAAATTTGCTTGTAGAGCACACTTTTATTTTTGCAAACATTGAGGTCTTGCATTTGCATCACTCTCAATTCTATTTTTACTAAGGTCCATTATTGAAATGACACATTTATGCAGGAATTATTTTCCTTCTCTCTTTTTTTGGAATCTATAAAGGAAGAAGAAATAAGTGGACAAAATTTAAATGAGAATGGGTTATGAGATGATGCAATGTGATTTGATGAATTGCTTGATCATTCCATTAAAACTTCCATTGAAAGAGTGTCCAAACATGATGAGACCACAGCCTAATAAGACTTTTTTCTTTTCCTCTTTTTCTTCTTCTTTCTTTCTCCTTTCCTTCTCTTTTTTTTTGGCAATATTTTTTTTCTTTTTCCTTTTTTTCTTTTTTTTAAGCAAGCATTTTACAGCAAGGAAAGACAAAGAAAGCAATTTTCTTGGCAAGTATCACTGAACTGTGATTTTCTTTGTGAGCTCAAATCATAAGCAGATTGACAATTCTTTCACAAGCAAATTTGACCTTCTTGACTGAGGACATGAGAAAAATGCATTTGGATTGGGAGGGTGGATTGGTGGGATCACAGTAAGCACTAATGAACGAGAAGCATGCAAAGGAAGAGTTGATGAGATGAAGTTTGTATAGGTGGGATCAAAGTAGGCAACGATAAACGAGAAGTATGGGAAGGAAGAGTTAATAAAGTGGTTTGAATTGGTTGAGTGGAATGATAGGGTGAAAGAGATGGCTTTACATGCCAAAATCAAATGAGAGGATGAATGACTGCTGAGCGTGAAGGTATTGAGTTTGGTGGATAAGGCAAAGTGGCATATGGAGTGAGCAAGACCGAGAAGGAAAACAATGAATGCAATTGCAGACTTATCCCTTAATCATGCAAATTGACTTGGATGAGATCCTCTTTGGCCAAGCAATTGTGAACTTTTTTTTTACTTTTCCCTTTTTTAAAGTTTTTTGTTTTTAATACCATAAAACTTTTTCATAAGATGCATGCACAAATGTTATGCTGACACTAAAATGACCAGCATGCTAGACGCAAATTTTCTTTCTTTCTTTTATTTTTCAGATGCAGATAAGAATGTTATGTTGATATGTACAGAAAAATAATGTGTGCTAAATGAATTTTTTTTAGATGCATGCAAATTGTTATGCTGATGTGTACAAAAGAAATGATCAAATGCTAAAGGTAAATGATTTTTTTTCTTTGTGCAAAATGCTATGTTGACATGAATAGTATGCTAAATGCAAATGATTTATGATTTTTTTTTTAGATGTATGTAGGAATGATATGCTGTCAGGTAGAAAAATGAACAGTATGATGTATGCAAATGATTTTTGTTTTGTTTTGTTTTTTTCTTTTTGTTTTTGTTTGCTCTTTTTTATTTTTTTAAATGTAAAGAAAACAATTAATATGCTAAATGCACATGATTTTTTATTTATGCAAGAATATCATGCAAACTCATAAGGAAACAACTAATGTACTAAATATAGATGATTTTTTGTTATTTATTTATTTATTTTTATGCGACTCATGCATGAATGCCATGTATAGCCAGATGATGAATATGCAATTGGTGAATGTGCGAATTTTTGTAAGATGCATGACAAATATTATGCTGATATGTAAAGAAAAATGACCACTATGTTAGATGCAAAATTTTTATGAGGTAGTTGAAAAAATGTTATGATGATATATACAAAATGATCACGAGCATGTTAAATTCAAGCAATTTTTATTTTTCTATTCTTTTCTTAAGTTTTTCTTTTCTTTCTTTTTTTAATGTGATGTATTTAAAATATTAATATTATGCTAATGTGTATAGAAAAATGATTTTGCATGCGGATGTAAATTATTTTTATTTTTTCCCTATTTTTTGTAAATGAGATGCATGCAAAATGTTATGTCAACATGTGTAGAAAATGACAGTATGCTAAATGAAGATGATTTTTTTTTTTTGTTTATGAGATGCATGAAAAAAAGTATGCTATCATGTAAAGAAAATGAATCAACGTGCTAAATGTAGATGATGATTATTATTTTATTTATGATATACATGTAAGAATGCTATGCTGACATGCATAGAAAGTATACAATGTGCTACATGTATATGATTCTTTTCCTTTATGAGATGCATGCAGGAATATTAGTATACAAAAATACTTCTTCTCTTTTCACTTTGAATGCAATAATGTTATGTTCTAATGCATCAAATGCAAAGGATTCTTCATCTTGTTTTTAATTTTTATTTCTCCTCTTTTTCTTTTTTTCTTCTTTTTTTTATGCAATGTGTCCAAGAATGTTGATATATAAAATATCTTCATTTCACTTCTTTGTTCTTTTTTTTTATTACAAGAGTAACATAACTGGCGTACTAAATGCAAATGATTTTTCTCTCTTTTTTCACGATGTATGCAAGAATATTATGATGTTATGTACAAAAAAATGACTAGAATGCCAAATGCAAGATGATTCTTCTTTTTCTTATGAGATGTGTCTTGGAATGTTATACTGTCATGTGGGAAAATGAATATGATGTATGCAAATTTTTGAGACATATGCTAGAATATTATGCTGATATGTATAGACAAATGATGAATATGCTAAATACAATATATTATTATTATTATTTTTTAACAAAGATGCTAGATGAAATGGATGAACGTTGTATTAGGGTTGGTAAATTATTGACCCACTAACAATGATTTTATTTTCGTTTCAAACAAAATAGCACTTTTTTCTGATGAGATTTCACACAGGTTATTTGTCATGTTGATGGATTAATCAATCTTCTCAATGTATGAATTCACTAATGCATGAGGATGCAAAGTATGGATGCATTTGACAAACATTATTTAAATTTTGAAAAGGGATATGCAATTTTTAAATTGAATTAACAAAGTGTTTACCCACTATCGGAATTTTATGATCAAATATGGCTTTTTCATGCTAATAGATTATGCAATCTCAGTGAGTTAATATACCTTGTTAATGCATGAGTATGCAAGAGATGAATGCATTTGATGAAACGAAGATGATATGCTCTCATTTTGTCCTAATCAAAGGTGACTTAGGATTGGAAATTCTATCCTACTGGCTTTTATGGGTAATCTAATAGTGCATGGTTATCAGATGGTTCCATCAAACGGATATTAGTCTCCAAATTGCCCCTGTTTTTTTTAGGCTGGGATCCCATCACATAGATGATATCCACAATAGTAAGTGAACCACCAAATGCTGGACATCCATGAAACGAGGCACAATTTGGTTAGAGTTTTCGTAATAACCAAACAAGACGTACGTCTAAAATCGCTATCGCTACACAACCCCCCCTAATCCGAGGTTGCACTCTGGCTCGGGTATAGGGTCTCTCTCAATGTGTGTGAGAATAGTGACGGTGTGGTGTCTGATGAAAGCATGAAAGTTTATCCTAGAACTACCAACAACCCCACCTGCAAGATAGAAAACCAGGCAGCACAAATATATGGCACAAATTCTCCATCCTATGGTTTGAACATAACAGGACAACAATCGACTTAAATAGGCTTGACTCTCTAACTATCTCCAGTAGAGTCGTCAAACTATCACAACATACCTAAAGTGCGCTGTGACGAGAGACAACTAAATTTATAAAAAATTTAAGAATCACCACTAAGTTTTATTTAAATGGGAAAATAATTAGAAAACTCTATTTTTTAAAAGAAAACCGGTCTTTGAAAATGAGATAAGGGTCAGGAGTCTAATTATGGACAGGGAAGGATAGGAACTTAATTCTACTACACCCCTGATATATTCGTCATAAGACGGTTATCCTAAAGTTAATTGTGCAAAAATCGTTACGACATCAAAATGTATTTAATTTACCCTAAAAATAAAGATTTCGAATAACAAAGAATGATAAAAGTAAACATAGAATTAATTGAAAATATTTACAGTTTTTGACATACCCTGTGTGCCTACGTATCACCATGTGCAATGAGAAATCAAAGCTACATAGTTTTTGTAGAAAATGTTTGTGTGTTGTGGGATTTTAATTAAAATTTAAGGATTCATTGGATGAAAAATGATGATTTGAGTATTTATTGAATTGAAAATGCTTTGATGATGTTGATTAAAGTAAAAAATGGTATGTAAGGATTGATTGACTAACACAATAAGGATAATTGGCTAAATAAGAAGAAACTATTGATTGGTTGTTTTTCAAGAAAATGATTGATATCTATATCACCCACGAATCAAGGAGGCATCATGTCTATATTGATCATTGGTGATTTTAATTATTTTCAGGGCAGAAGAAACTTCACGACAACAGCATCTCTAATTGATTAAAGATTAATTAAAATTTTATTATTTCTAAAATGATTAATGATTAATTGAAATCTATATCACCTATAAGTCAATGAGTCGTCATGATAGTAATAACCCTTAGTGATCATAAAATATTTTTTGAGACGGAAGAGTTATCACGACAACAACATCCTTGATTGATTAATAATTATAAATTAACAATTTTTATAAGTGATTAACAATTAATTAACAAGCTATATCACTTTTAAGTCAAATAGTTCTCACGACAACAATGACCCTTAGTGATCTTGAAATATTTATGGGATGGAAGAGTCGTCACAATAACAACGTCCCTAGTTGATTAATGATTTTAAATTAATGGTTACAGAGTTTGAAATAATTTTTAATTTAATTTTAGGTCCGAATCATCGTCACAACAACAGTGTCTTGTTTAGATTATTTTTCAAATCAACAAGTTGTTATAACTAAGATGATTTAAATTAATTATTTAATTATAATTATTATTATTATTTATCTAAAATTATCTATTTTATTTTACTATTACTATCACTTATATTTTTTATTTTATCTTTTACCCATTTTTTATTTTGGTCTACTAGTAAAACCTAAGCCTAAAAGAGAACTCTAGGCTTATTAAAAATCTTAAATGAAATTTAATTATGGTCTCAAATATTAGGCTCAATTAAATCTTATGAGATACAATCAATTAATCCCAAAATTCCTAAGCAAAACAAACACATTAACAAGCCAAATATTCAACTTATATAACACCAAATTTTAACAAAATTTTCATCACAAATCATACATGTCATAACAAATTAAATGTCATACAAATAGAATAAAAAAACAAAAATAATAAAAATAAAAAATCAGAGAGTCTGGGTGCGTGCAGTGTAGTGTGCGCGAGGCTGTGTGTGACTATGGTGCAAAGGTGCAGGGACCATGCTGGTGTTTGTGTGTGTGAGCGATGCAGGGATGCTGTGAGCAGGAATGTGTGCAGGTCAAAAGTGCAGGTGGGTGCTGTGACGGGGGAAACAGAGTGGTGTGGTGCAGGGACTGTGGGTGCAGAAACACGGGTGCTATGAAGTGGTGTGGCTGTGAAAATGTGCCATGCTGAGAGAGTGGGTGCCATGGATGAGTGATTAAGTTCTCTGTTTTTGTGTGATATGCCGCGAATGAAGTGGGTGACTGTGCTGTGAACTGGAGATGTGCTGGGGCGGTGAAGAGGAGGTGAAGGGACTGGGTGCTGGTGCAGAACGTGTGTGCCGGTGCGGTTGTGTGCTGTGGATACTGAATGAAGGTGGTTCTCAGCCGTGGCTTGGGTGAAAGTGAGAGGTGGGTGCTGTGAGTGGGACATGGCCGTGACAGAGGTGAGGAGTGGAAAGAAGTGGGCTATGTCGGTGCCGTGAGGATGTTGGTGCTGTGCTGGTGATTTGTGGTGCCGTGAGCCGTGGAGGAAACAAAGGTGGGTGAAGGTGAGCAAGGTGTGTGAGTACTGGTGTTGAGAGAGAAGAAACAGTGTGTGAACGTGAGAGAGTGGAGGTGCGGTGCTGCGGAGGAAATGGGTGACTTGTTTGATGCAGGAGCTGTATGAAGGGTGAGTGAGAGAAGGATTGTGTCGTTTTTGAGACCCTTGAAATAGGGGTGATTGAGATGCAGGTGAACTCGGTGCCAAGTGAGGTGTCATGCGGGAGCTATGAGTGCAGAGGAGGTGCGGCTGTTCTGTTTCTTGGGGAAGGAATAGGGAGATGCAGTGAGTGTGTGAGACTGTGACTAGGAGTGCTGTGAAGTAAGTGCAGTGGGTGCTGAACCGCGGTGAGGGGTTGTGTGGAAGTGAAATGCGTGCTGCTTCAATAAAGGCGAAAAGTGCAGGTGCCGGCTGTGCTACGGTGGTTTGCTGCGCTGTGTGTGGATGAGTGTATGCGTAGTGAATGGGTTGAAGCTACACAAAGGAGGAGAAAACCGGTAGAAAAAAACAAATAAAAATCCAGCAAAAATTAAAGTAACTGATATGGAGAAGAAATCCTCACCTTCTTCCACGTTGGACTATTTCTTCTTCAACTTCTCCTCCCAAACCTCTCCTCTTTTCTTTCCCTGTGTGTGTGAATCTGTTCACTCTTCCTCTCTTTCTTGTGCTCCTTCTCTTCCTCTCTGCACTTTTTCTGCGTGTGTGCTACTGAGAGAATGAAAGGGTGAGTGTGTGCAGGATGTGCTGTGAAGATGTGACGGAGTGAGGGAGAGGTGCCGTGATTGAGGTGCTGTGTGGTGTGGAACCGTGTGGGTGTGGCGGCGGTGCAGAGGTGAGGCAGTGTGCTGTGCAGTGCAGGGCGAGAGTGCCGTGCTCAAGTGGTAGTACAGGTGGTCCCCTTATGATGATAAGAGACTGAGGATTTGCCTTGGCAAAGTGAAGGTGAGGAGAAAAAAAAAATAGGACGAATATGAACTGGGCTTTTGGGTTAAATATATTAAAAGGTTAAGTTAACATTGCATCACTAAATTTGGACGTGGAGATTGAGCCATCAGCAAATTATATTGAAATGGATTTAAAGTTTGGATCAATGAATCTTAATTTTGAGATTTTTTATTTCATAATTATTATTATTATTTTAACATTTTTTAAAATTTTTTTTATTTTTTTCAAAGAAATTTAATTATTGAGTGAATTAATTTAAAAGACTTCAAATTTAAATTTTTGAATTAGCTTGTTTTATTTATTTTTATTTTATGATTTTTTCTTTTCTTTTTTTACAAAAATTTTTATTTTAATAAAAATAAAATATAATATTTACAACAATACATAAAATTAGACGGAAAAAATATTATATGTGAATGGCACATTATTAAAGTTAAAATCTTTTTAGTTGAGAACTTTAGAGTGCGCCAAAATTCAAAGTGTTAGAACTCAAAATAAATGGGTTGGGCCGATGGTTCACAAGCAAAAGGATGCAGTGGCATGGGCTGGTTCATCTATTCATATGCAGCTTCCCAAAAACAAATCAATCAATTTAAGTGGGACAAATGAAGAGAAGCTTAGTTGACTAAGGTTCCAGCAGAGTTTGAAAATGGGCTCATTGGACAAGGTCACAGTCCTTAAAAACGTGGGTAGTGAAAGGCCCCACCTGTTTCAACATGCAAAATAAAAGAATTGACAGTTGAGTTATTGCCCCAAGACTATAGTAGGCATTTTCAAAGGTTGAAGAAGGGATCTAGAACATTCACACATCCATCAACCACAAATTTATCATTTTCTAGTCATTTATCTTTACATTTATCATTTCTTACCAGTTCTCTTTAATCCAGTTCATTTACCAGCTTTCCTTTATATTTCCATAACTTCTTTTATTGTTTTCATGCTTATCTTATGGAACTCGTCATTTCCTATTTGTTATATCGTTTTTTAGATCATTATACTCAAGTTTCTTATTCGTATAACTTTATTTTATTGAAGTTAATTAATATAATTTTAAATTTTTTATTTTAATTGTGCGTGTTTATATAATTTTAAGGACTTTTTTTAGTATCTCAAAAACTCTTATTGAAAGACATAATTTTTCTTTTTTGAGAATTTCTATAGTGCAAAACTCACCTATTTAGAATAACAGTAAAAATATAAAATTTGCTTCGACAACAAAGCTATATTAGCTTTTTATATACCAACACAAAGATAAGGTGTTCCAAACCTCATCGATAAATTTAACTCTTCCTTTGATAGTTTTTGAGTACACCCAACAAGATAAGTATTACAAATGCAACTTTATTTATTGATAAAATTCATTAAAATAAACTGTATCTTATCCAACAAACTTTGCCTTTCAAGACAATATTTTATTAGGCGATTTCAAACTAGTCCCAAAAAATGTTGATACCTTCAAGTGATATTTCATAAAATATAATTAATTTTAGTTAAATAAAAGATAATTCAGTTAAATAATTAATCATTTATTTAACTAAATTAATCGTACTTCGGATATTGTGTGACCCCATGTACTTAATTACTTTTGGCCTTGCGGCCTTTTGGCGACGGGTTAGTCGAAATGAGATACTTGAGTTAGTGGAGAGCGAAGTGTGTGAGGCTAGCGCTCTGTTATAATGGCTGCCTTACCGCAAACACATTGCCCTTTATCTCTACATTCACCCCGTTACCGTTATCGCTTTCGGAACCCTAACCCTAACCGTTCCTTCATCATCATCCCCTGCACCACCAACACCACCAAAATCCGAGTGCGATTCAATGGCACATTTGGACTCTCCGGCAGCCGGAACCTGACACATCACTCGCCGGTGCCACTCACCTCCTCCGCCTCAGATGCCGCCGTCGACCATCAGGCATGTACAGAAACGCCTCTCGAGTTGCCTCGGGTTTTTGTGCGCCTCGCCGTCTCCGCGGTGCTGCTTCTCGGCTTTGGCTTTTGCTTTGGCATTCGCGCCTGTTCGGCCTGTTCGCCGACTCTCACCGTCAGTTCTTCATCGGTTCAGGAGGAGCAAACAATTCAAGGTTGCAAACAAATGAACACTTAAATTGTCTGATATTTTTTTTGTACTTCAGTTAATTTAGCTGAATTTAGTGATTACTGGTACTGTTTTCGCTTTATCTCTAGTTCTGGAGAATAGTGATGCGTAAGAGCTCTTCTCCATGAGAGCATTAATTTTCTTGACGTGAATGGGAATCTATATTCAACCCAAATAAGGATTAGTTCTTCCATTTCATTCGCTGCATTGTATAATATTGGTGGATTACCCTTTTATCCGCTAAAAAAATGATAATTCTTCCTTAAGTTGGTGATATCATGAGATTATACATACGACCTATTGACACGTTTTACTGAAATTGTTTACTCAAGAAAAAAAAATTCTTTAAAATAAATATGCTACCTCAGGAGGGAAAGTAGGAACAAAGAGAAGAAAGGAAAATTGAAGAAAATATGGGGAGGGTCAAAGGGACTATTGTCTACTGTTGTTATGTTTATTTGATTTATTTTCTCCTTACTAGTTATATTTTCATATTTTAATTATTTTCTTTGTTTTACAGCCTTCAAATACTGTTATTTAAATTTGCGTTAACTGTGTACCGTGAGTAAGGAAGTTAATTTTATAAAAAAAATTTGTGGGTTTCCTTCATTCTATCTGATAATCAAATTCAAACAGTGCTGCCTATCTGTTAATTTCACTGTTTTGGCATGGCTTGAGGCAAGTGATAATGGCAAGCAATTTTGTTTTCTTGGTACTGGGTTGTTGTTGCTGGAATAAGATGATCTCTAAGAGGTTTTATGAAAAGAAAAATAAAATGCTCTAAAAGGCTTGGCTGAGATTTTGATTCACGGTTTTATGATTGCAGATGATCATGATGGAAGAAAACATGATAATAAAGAAAATGTAGTAGATAAGGAATTAGAAGCAGCTTTTAATGCTTGGAAGTCTAAAATATATGCATTGACTGTTCCTCTGAGAGTTGTTGCTCTACGTGGCTCTATTCCTCCTTCATGGATCAAGGTATGTGACTCATATTCCTTAACTTGTTTCCTGTTATAAATTAACTTTTTCCTATTAGTAATTGCAGTTTCTTCTCTCTCTCTCTCTCTCTCTCTCTCTCTCTATTTTTCTCCCTCTTGCTGGTTCAACAGTCTTTCTGTTTTCTTCCCCATCTGAAATTGTGATGTTTTCTCAAAAGTTCTCTGAAATCCTGTAGTTATTGCCATGCCCTGTTATAATTTCTTTTCTATCATCAATGAGCAGTTCATCTGCTGAGAGTGTGCTAGTTCATGCTGGAGGTTCCATTTATTCTGTCATTTCATTTGAAGCAACTTTTAGTTGCTAGAAGTTTTTAAATTAGATTTCCGGTAACTTATTTTATAGTTTGTGATGTCAGTTTTTTCTTTACTTTTAGGACTTCATGAATTCTCAAGGGAGGAGAATGAAGTTCAATGTGAAGTATCATGCAAGTCTTAAGAGCATCTTTTCTGATCTATCAATTCCCTTTACTAAAGGCAAGCTTGGTCCTGCATGTGCTTTGGCAGCAGATATCGTTAGTATTGGTGATTCTTGGCTCAAATTTGCCATTAACAAAGCTATAATTGAGCCAATACCAGAGGTAGAAGATCAGGATTGGTTTAAAGGCTTAGATGAGAAATGGAAGGTAACAATATATTTTGTATTTCTTCTCCTTAAAACTTGTGTATTCTAAGAAATATTTCCGGATTGTTAGTGGCTCAGATAGACGGCAAAGTTTTGATCCCACTTTTATAATAAAAACCATTTATTTTGAAACCCTAACAGAGGCAAACAAAGGCATTCTACTCATAGTTGTCTGTGTGCTTGTGTGCACTTGTCCATGCGTCATTGTGTGTGCATTTACTATTGCAACTTCCAATGCATGAGATGATGACCAACCAATAAATCATAATCATGACATTGATTTCCTTTCCTTTTGGTCTTCTAAGAATATTCGTAGATCATAAACAAGGTGGTGCAACCAACATGGGCAAGGGGAGGGAATGAAGGGATAAAGGTGGGGGGGGGGGGGGAAGACATGCTGTTAGAATGATTTATTTCATTCTTAGCTACATGTGCAAATACGGGTATAAATTACTCTGCTGGAGAATTTTTTTTTTGAAGTTGAACACCAGAGAGAATTCCTACCTACCTTATATCACAAGAGAGAGATAGAGAGGAGCTGCAGGATACCTTCCAAGCATGTTTGTATAATGTTTTATATAGCTATTGATAAGGCAGTAATTCTATTTTGATACCAAATTGAAGGAACTTAACTCTAGATTTTAAAGTGGTATCATATACGACATGAAAAGAGTACACTCATTTTAACTTCTTTTGTTTTTCTTTTCTTTCTTTTATATCCTTTTTTACCCTTTTTTACTGTGGGAAAAAACAGTAGAAACCTAAATGGGAATTAGGGTTAGGAGCAAACATTAAAAATTCAGAGGGAGCGCAAAATTGGTAAGCTATCTGCAAAACAAAATAAAAGCGAAACAAAGGATAGGAAATCTTAGAGATAATTACCACTATTATGCATATAGATTGCATCTTTTTTTTTTTTTTTGCATACCTCAGTGACTATGAGCTGATAACCCAGAACGAATATTGTTCATAATGAGCTCTCAGTTACTTTGTAAATTAGCATCACTAGACCTGCATTTATATACAAAAACATAGAAATTTACTGATTCAACAGATTACCAAAATTAATCAACTTTGCTCCTGAAGAATATAACTGAGCACACCACAGTGAGAAGATGGAAAGAAAATACATCATATAGATCCTGGTATATACATCTCCTTGATTCCTGTTGCATATAGCAGACTAGTTATCGGCTTATGGCATATCCAATATTTAGCTAGTTATCCTTTTGGAATGTCTTTTGCTAGAGTAATGTTATATTCTCTAACAAAGTTCCAGGTATACCTACGCAGGAACTGTGAGGGAGAAATAGATCCTAATGGTGATATATGGGCTGCTCCATATCGATGGGGTTGCATGGTAATAGCATACAAGAAAGATAAATTTCAGAAGCATAAGTTGGCTCCTATAGAGGTAAATGGCTTTTGAATAGACCCAGTAATATTCTTGTACAGTATTTCTCAGAGTATGTAAACTGGAATTGCAGGACTGGGTAGATCTGTGGCGGCCTGATCTTGCGGGGAGAATTTCGATGGTTGATTGTCCTAGAGAAGTTGTTGGTGCAGTTTTGAAGTATATGGGGGCTTCGTACAATACAGATGACATCAACTTGCAAGTTGACGGTGGGAGAGATGCTGTTAAGCATAATTTGGCTTTACTTACAAAACAGGTATTGGTACTAGATGATCTCTCAACTATTGCTGTTGCTATCAACTTGATAAATTGGAATAGAGGTTGCACGGCCAGACAAAGTAATAGTTGTTGGAAAAGAATATTTTTCATTTTTCTATTTTTCCAAATTACAAATTTAAGTAACTATATAACATTTTAGTTGTCTTCTGTTTAGGTTCGACTATTTGACAGTGTTCACTATGTAAAAGCTTTTGGAGTTGGAGACGTGTGGGTAGCTGTTGGATGGAGTAGCGATGTTATTCCTGTTGCTAAGCGCATGTCTAATGTTGCGGTAATTGTACCAAAGTCTGGAGCGAGTTTATGGGCAGATATTTGGGTATGCCTTGAATTTTGTTTATCTTGCTTTAGGGTTTGATATCTGTTGGCTTCTTAATAATTTTAAGGGATTCTCATGTGGAATGATCTAATATAGTATCTGGAAACTGGAAATCCTACCCTCATGATAGGAAATTGTAATGAACTATTCAAATGGGATTCAGGTATACCAAGTTAATGATGCCTCCATCCAATTCACCGATAAATTTGTCATGAATTTTATTCCCTCTTTGACACTAGACATCAACTTTTTCTCCTCTTTCTTTTGCTTTCCCAGGCAATTCCTGCTGCCTCTAGGATTCAAACAAATCAGATTGGGGGCCGAGTCAGGGGACCGTCCCCATTAATTCATCAGTGGATAGAGTTTTGTCTGCAAGCCGCAAGAGCACTGCCCTTTAAGCAGGAGGTGATCCCAGGTGCCTCTCCCTCTCTTCTTCAAGGCCATTCAGCCAATTTGCCCATGGGGTTCACCAAGGGTAGGCCAAGGCTGAATACCAATCTCGTTGATGGAGCACCACCACCTGACATTGTAGGAAGGTGCGAGTTTCTAGAGCCATTATCTGATTCAACACTGTCAGATTACCACTGGTTGCTTGCCTCTATCCAGGAACCTGGCCATGGATTGATACACAAAATGCTTCGGTATATCTCGTCAATGGTTAAATGTTCTGAATGGTTTAATTCAAAACTGACTTGAATACGTAGTTACTGGGCTGTGGAATACCTCTCAAGGATCCATGTCTGAATGATGAGAAACTAAAAAATTTTATGTGGTTTTAACTCTTGTGGAGGTCCATACCCGAGATTACGTGGTTAAGAGGTTGTCCTTAAGCCACACAAATCCTGGAGCTTCATGAGTTCACCAGTGATTCTACCCTCCCGACGGTTGAGAGCAACTTTAATTTTTTCCACTAAAATAAACTGTAATAAATTACTTACGTATAAGTGCTTCAAGTGTTTGTTTTTTTTTTTGCCACCTAAAAAAATTACTTGTCAACAACATGGAGCAACTGTTGGCCCTATTGGGGCAATGGGCATCCTCGTTCAAGAAATAAAGAAGGGCATTGATGAAGAGATTCTTTTACAGAAAAGTAGGACATAACTGAATAAGACAAGTGGCACTTATTTTTTTGTTGAAAAAGACAAGTGGCACTAACAGCACAAAAGTAGGTATTACATGGCATCTTTGACAACAAAGAACGAAACTAATTTGCCGGCAAAGATGGACACTAAATGAGTAGTTTCACAGCAATTATTCTAGGACTTGACTCTTAACTCTGGTTCACTTTAATAGGAAAAGTGAGAAGTTATAATTGTCAATGAAAAAAAATAAAAAAATTATAAGGGTGAAGTAGATAAAGCTTTTAAGGCTTATTATAATCTCATTCAGGATGAATTCTAGAAAGGAATAAATTTTATCTAAAAAATTAAAAATATATATATAATTAAAATTATAATAAAATATATATTAATATATACAAACAAATTTAGCTCCTTTATACTCTCAAAAATGAGGAGCCAAATCTATAACAAACTTCGCAGAAGCTAAAATTTACTTCTTTAATTATTTTTATTAATAATTATAAATTTTTTCTTCTAATTCTAAAATGAATCCTTTAGTAGATATACTTAGACAATCCATTCTGTAAAATATCAGTCATTTTAAGTAACTTCAAAACCAGGTTAATAAAAAGGACCAAATGACTTAATTTTGAGTTGAAAATTTGTCACAGAACTTAACACCTTAGTAATTAGTATTAGGAATTTTGAGAAGGTTTCTAAGCGTGGAACTAGGATAAAATTACAAAGGAAGCAAGTGTACAGGACAAATGCTCAAACTCCCAAAAGTTGAAAATGTCGTTTTAAGTCCTGTTTCTACTTATCTTCATGTAAATAGAATCCCATACGCAGTAAACAAGAATTAATGGAGTAGAAGACTAAGGTGTTAAATTTTTTGTAACCAAATTCATCAGAGTTTACTGCACGGAGAACGCCAACGTTGTGCCCATAAAAAAACTCAACCATCATACCTAATGAGGGGAGTAATAATGCATATGCATTCCAAACACACACACAATCTCCCCCCCCCCCCCCCCCCCCCCCCCCCCCCCAAAAAAAAGACAAAAAGAAAATGAAGAAAACCCAAAAGGTAAGTAACAGACATTGTACAACAATCAAATAATGGATCTGAGAACGACCGCACCTCTATCATTAGATGAATTCTTTTGCGGAAACATATATTACAAAAATTAAATAACAAGAATCACTTGCAAAGGTGCGCGTTCTCAATTTATACATATTCATATACACTTAAATTCAGGTGAACAAATGTCAAACCCACGAGGGAGGAGAGGGGTGGAACCAGGATCTAATAACTAATGAGTGGAATTCCATTCACTAAGACAAAGAAATGTTTGAATGTGTCCAATGAGGACAACGGAGTTAGAAGAACCAGAACTTCCGTGCAAAGTGGTGTGAAGAAGGGCATCTTTCATCATAAATCTGCTTTAAGAATGAATTCAACTTAGATGAAAAGTAACAGTGCAGATTCTGAGCCTTTCACAGTTTCACTGCATCCCTTGCAAGTAACTGCGGTGACATGGATGCATACTCAACATACCTTTGGTTTTTCTTCGCAAGTCTTCTAGTCAGAGTTGGAGTCATAGAAGTCACTTGGGCATGGGGTCATAACTTCTGATTCAAGCAACTGGACCACTCGGTGCATAGTGGGTCGATCCTCTGGACTTGATGAAACACACTGAATAGCCAGACAGAGCAAGGCATCAAGGCTCTCCACCTGCACCCCCTCACATACTGGATCAACAATTTCCCTTGGCCTATTTTCGGTAATTAGAAAATTCAACTGCAATAACAATGGCAAATAAGTGGCATTAGAAAAGCAACTAAACAAGATTAGCTTGCTCCCACTCTGCTAATTACATTGGTAACCATAGGAACGCACATTTTACCAACATAAGGCGATGTAGTTTTAAATGTCAAGAAGCTGATATTGTTATAACAAAAAACAGAAGAAAAGAGATAATTTTCACTAAAAAAATTTAATATTTAGGAGTATGGCATACCCAACCAACAATATTGAGGCCCTTCCCAATAAATGATGCATCTGTTGGTCGCTTTCCACTCAGAACTTCAAGTGTCAAGACACCAAAACTATAAACATCAGTCTTCTCAGTTGCTCTACCACTTTGCATATACTCTGCCATGAAGTAACAGAGGCTTGGTCAGACAAGTAAGACAACCATGGAGTTAAAATGCAAAACTAATTGTCTAATACATATCCACATTTTAGAACACCCCAAAGGGAACCACCCCTTTCCATGTCACAAAATTTTGAGGTATATAATTGTTGAAATTATAGAGTTTAGGTAGAAAAGGGAAAAAAAGAATTGATACTCTGAATAATAGATTAGATTGATACCAGATGTGTTAATAGTACAAAGCACTAACACTTATTTATACTAATAATTAGGTCAAGTAACTAGTGTACGCTCCCCCCAAGCTGAAGATTACTCAGCTCTCAACTTGCTACTAATAAGCACTCTTAAAGAAAATAACAAAAAAATGTGGGCTCTATAAA
Source organism: Castanospermum australe (assembly GCA_019955255.1). Lineage (NCBI taxonomy): Eukaryota > Viridiplantae > Streptophyta > Magnoliopsida > Fabales > Fabaceae > Castanospermum > Castanospermum australe. The sequence goes on from NSJW01000044.1 coordinate 389,876, forward strand.
TCACATAAACATTGCTAGAAAGACAATACATGGATGCTGGAGAGACATTGGAGAGGCAATACACAAGATGAGCATTGTTGGAAACATAACTCAGAAAGACAGCTGAAATGACACACTGCTGGAAGAGCATATTGGAATTTTGCATGGCAAAGGAGGAAGAGACATTGCTGGAAGGATGTATAGCAGTAATTTCCTGGAAAGCAATCATACACAACAAGGCCCAAACTTCTACAAAGAGTATTTGCAAGCTTCAAACAAGAAGAATAACCTCAAATTTGAATTTGGGAGACTCAAAATTCTTGGAAATTGAATCCAGCTCAAAAACGACTCTAATTAGCTCAAAAATCGCTTGTGGATGGAAGAAAGAGCAACTAAACACGTGGGCTGGAATGTTGCACTGCCAAACATGATGTTTCATAGTGCTGTTGGAGTGGAAAGTGTCTAAATACTAGAGACTGGGGACAGGTGAGAATCACAGCCAATAGAGGTCACCACTGGTATGGTTAGTGAGGGTTGGTATGAATCACATCCAAGAGAAGTCACCACTGGTATGGTTCTCTTCCAGTCACAAGATGAAAGCAGTCAGCTTCTTCGTACATGGCTTAACATCTTTTCAAGTTTGAGTTTTGTGTTTCAAGGCAAAAGAAGTTGCCTCATCTTCTGAGGTCCTACATGGTTGGTGTGATGAATTCCATTTAGGTGGACCTTCACAAAGCAAAGGCATTCTTTTGATGGTGGGTTCATTACAAGACTGTATTACTTTTTCCTCCTCTTCAATAACAAGAGATATGAGCTTCGCCTGACCTCTCAGAAGAACTTCCCTTTAAACCACCAAAAAAAAAAAAAAAACTCTTTCATTTTAATGAAAGGGCATGAATGGCCTTCCCTTCTTCTATGCTGATACCATAGAAGTGTCAGTGATCACATCTGAAACAATTGGTGAAGGAACAGCTGGCTGTCCCTCAAACTCAGGCCTGCAGTCAACATCAAGTAAATTACCACATTTATGAAAGAAGTCTGCCCCATCAAAGACTATATGGAAGCAGAAAATGTAAGAATTTTGGCTCTGCTTGTAGCAGCCCAGCTTCTAACTTAGTAGCTGCTCCTGTTAACCTAGAGCTTCAAGAAGTATTCCTTCCAGCTAGTTGGACCACTTAGGATTCTATTCCTTCTATTCAAAGCAACAGAGTCTTTAGTCCCATGACACAGTTAGGTTCTTGCAGAAGCAGAAACAAGACTGACAAGAAACAAGGCTGGAAAAGTTGCTGGACATGGCTAAATAGCCCCTTTGAGTGCTGAAATCAAGGCAAAAATGGTGGAGGATGACTGGATTGGAGTAGGTGCATCGGTCTATGAAGAAACTGGCCTGAGAAGACTTCTCATGCTCCCTAACGCAACAGTGAGGTGTTTCTGGCCAGATTCCGACGACCCATGCATTAGTGGTCCGTCAGCAGCGATCTTTCAGTGGGTTGACCAATCTACGGCCAACAAACACGATGGTGGGGTCGGTTGGAGGAAACCAGCACTCCTGAAGTGTTGGCGTAAGATTAATACACACAAGAGCCAAGAGGAAGAAAGTAGCCAAACAAACTTGGGAAGAGACACAGAGAAACCCATGGTACGGCAGCAGGTAGAGAGAGAAACTCCATATCCAGTGGCCAGAATCAGTGCAAGGCAAACAGGAATGAGAGTCATGGGACAGACAACATGGGAGAAGAGTTCCATGTTTTTTGGACACTCGGCAACAGAATAATGACGGGATTAGGCCACAAAGGATGGTACAACTCTAATACCTTGTTGAATTTATAGGGTTTAAGTAGGAAAGGGAGGAAAAGATATTAGAGTACTATGAATAATAAGATATTAGATTGATATGAGATATGTTATGATACAAAGCACTAACACCTATTTATACTAAAAATTTGGTCAACTGCTAGTGTAGCACTTATTATACAAGCCCATCCCAGAAAGACTAATAACATAATAACCCTAGTATTCTAAAAATATTTAACACATCTGCCCATCTAATGGAATAAGGTTTGGTTTGTATGCATTAACACATTATTGATTATTAGCAGCTACTAACATTAAGAAAAAAAAATTAAAGCTTTTAATCGTATCCTGTACTTCAGATATTTTCTTAATGTTTTGATAAAAATAATGTTAGAAAAAAGTAAAGAGAGGGGACTATACCCAACACTAACAAAGGACAAGCTATCATCTTAAATCAACAAAAGAAAGCAAATGGAAAATTAAGAATAAATAGTAAAAATTAGCACCCTCCAATTTCTTTTAATATCTGTGAAAATCCTCTAAAACAACCATCAGATAAACACCCTAACAATTCTTAAAGGACAATCCTCTAATAAAATAATTATTGAACTGTGTTTCAGCCTTTCCATGGTATAGATGGATGTTTCCTAGTTAAAGATTGCATCTGAAAGGATTTCCTGGTGTAAGGATTTGTGAAGTTAATAGCATGTAAACTCAATATACTTGAGGGGCAAACTGATCTCACTCAAAATTTGGTACTTTTTGTTTCTATTATTTTAAAATAAAAATGAAAAGTTCAGATATAATATTCAACACTCTCTTGTCATTAGTCTAATCCTAGCCACATTGAGAACCCCATATGAGGTCATCAAAGAAAACCTTGTCACTGCTAATTTCATTTCATCAAAGGAACTGCAAAGAAAACAGCCAGCACCATCCTTTCAGCAATTGTGTCACTGCAACTTGTGTACCAACTTTCTTGACCACAAGTAAGTAAAATCTACTTCCCTAAATCCACATTTACTTATCATAGAAATCCTAAGATCACCAAGTTCAATGATAGCAACATAATGGCCAGAAGAAGGAGAAGAAGAATAAAGAACTAACATCATTGCATTTACTCTCATAAAATCAAGAGAATTTCACGGCTTTTTAATACATGAAGAATAGAAAAGGTAAAGACAATTCTGTGTCATTATGTTATGTGAGCTACTACCTATCTTCTTCACACACATTGAACACGTCAGAACAAACGATAACAGAGTAAACATCCATGCAGTGTTAGACCACGAAGTTATCTTATAGATACCCTTGATAAAAAAGGAACTTCATCAATAGTTCAAATGATAAATACTATCAAATATGATCCTGCTAACCATCTATCTGTCCAACAGCATATTCATTCTACACTGCTTACCTGGAGCTAGATAGCCAAATGTTCCAGCAACAATGGTGGTGATGTGAGATTCTTCATCCTCCAAAAGTTTGGCAAGTCCAAAATCAGATACCCGAGCATCCAGATTTCCATCAAGCAAAATGTTGCTCGATTTTATGTCTCTGTGTATGATCCTTGGAGAACAATCATGGTGCAAGTAGGCAAGCCCTTTTGCAGCTCCCATGATTATATTCAAGCGCGAATCCCAGTCTAGTTGCTCAGATCTTTCTGTGCAATGCATCACAAAACATCATTCCCACCCCCCAACAAATTTAGGCAGTGATACAATGCTGATGTAAATTTCTAAAGGAAAACTTATATTATGTTGTGAAACAATTATAAATATGAGACCTCAATGTTAAGATCCACTTGGACTGTATTAGAAATATGCTGCTTTTCCCGTTGACCAAAACTTTAGGGATACATCTAATAAAAAAATACAAATTAATACATTTCGTTGGCAACCAGGAGAAGTTGAGTTGAATAAGATTTTAGACCTTCAAGTACGAATTAAAAATTTAAAAAAAAATGGAAAATATTTTTGGATAGAAAAGAATCAACAAGTTGACCAGGATAGTTTCTGGATTGTCTAAAGCTATCACCTCACCAAACTATAGGAAGAGCTTAAAGACCAACTTTGAAGTTTAGGAAAAAAGAGCAGCAAAGAGGACTTATCAGATAAGTTTTTCCTTAGACAGTTATTTCAGCTGGCTTTGAAAACCTATCAATATACAATCTGCTATTATGCTCTTGGAACTATAAGGACACTAATCTGGGGAGCTGTCTGCTACAACACTCACTATACTAGCTTCCAAGTTCTTTTTTTTCACCAATACTTTCAAGTTTTTAAGCCATGAATGATAATTTAGAGGGGAAGTAGGAAGAGGACTAGCAGATCTTAAAGTAGCGCAGCTCAAGATTTTTCAAGCACAATCAAGCAACAAACGCACAACGGCATCACATCCCAAGTAGATCAGAAGTTACAATAACTCGCTGCATGAAAATATTCCACAGATAATTCTCCATTGAGTTGGTGTTCAACATCAAAAAGCATCAGCACCAATTTACATGCTCAGTTTCTATGGCAATGGATAAATTGCTACAATTTACTTGTTTAATAATGAATGTGCAAAACAAATCACACAGATAATTCTATGTTGTGACCTATTTGGAGAGAGTTACCAAGTGTTCCTTAATTAAGGGTTATGCTGGTGGGCCACCAAATGACAGATCATTAGAAAGATTACCACATATGAGCATTGACTTTGTAATCACTACATGCCCAAAGGCCCACACAAGTAGCCAAAATACAGTTATTTCAAGCATTGTTATGATAATTAAATATAGCTAGCATTCAAATAGGGATCTTACCATGAAGAGCTTCATCAAGACTACCACCAGGTAAGTAATCATATATTAACAACTTTGACGTAGGTGAATTGCAATATCCTCGCAAGTTCACTAGATGACGGTGTTTTATGCTTCCAAGAATTTCAAGCTCCCTCTCAAAAAAACGATCAAAGCCCTCATTCAACTTTACAATCCTTTTCAAAGCAAATTCATTCCCATCATCCATTGCAAGCTTGTAAACTGTTCCAAATCCCCCAATCCCTATAATGTGTTCCTCATTCAAAGTCTCTAGTTTCTTAATAATGTCTTTTGACAAATACGGTAGATCTCCATGAAACATCACAATTGATGCACCTACAAGACATTTAATCAGAGATATTAATTTTCAAGGATTTATCAATGCATAATGTAGAAAAAGCTGGCTCAAATAGGTCCCAGACAGCCAAGGAACATACCTCCACCGACATCCATTGCCAGACTTATTCTGTCATTTTTACCAAACTTCTTATAAAGAAAACAACCCCAGAAGCACATAAGTGCCACGGAAAGTAATGCACCCACGGTTGCTGATGCACTGACAAGCAGCCGACCAGAATATTTCTTCTTTCCATTTTGATTTTGGTCTATAAAGAATAAAATGCTAAAAGTCAAAATGAAAACAATGTGATCCAATTAAGTATATCACTTTGTCAGAAATGATAAATGTCAAAAGAAAAAATTATCTAGCTCACACTTGACTGTGCCAACATATCGGAGCCATACAAATACTGTGGACCTGTTTGCTTGCATTGTTATGAAATATTAAAAAAGGGGAAAAAAATCTTGGGTAGGTACGTATTACAGAAAGACTCTTCTCATCACATTTATTTTTATAAAACTAAGAAACAAATATAGGAATTTCTTTTACTGTATTTCTAATATTTCCATCATAAATTGCTGCATGATTATTGCCTTAAATGTAGTAATAACTCTGAAACCGGTGCTCAGCTACTTTTATGTTGCCCAGCAACTATGAAGCATGGAAGCTTCAAAGAAGTAGCTATGCCTGTGTCACAGTGTAAGATATATGTTGGACACTAGTGTTAGACACACACAACACTTTAAGAAGTAGCTGGACACTTCAGATTTGGACTTCTGTGTCACAATGGGAGTGCCGGTGTCCATGCTTCTTAAACCAGTAGCCACTAGCCAGGTATATTCGGGTACAATTATTTTGTCTTTCGAGAATCCTGGGTTTGCCTCAGAATTTGGACTTTGGAGCACACTTTACTGAGCAAGAAGCGAAGGCCTTATGAATATGATTGGTTGTGTATGCTTCCATCTGGTGTCTTTGGTCGGAGCATACTGCTAGAATTTTCAAGAGAGATTTCTCTCTCTGCCTCTATTATGGCATAAAGAGGCTTTCTTCGCTGTGGTGCCCTTAGGTTCAATCAGGAAATTTCCTTTTCAGATATGAGCAAGATCCAAATGTTTTATCCTCCTTCTTAGTTCTTCCAACTCTTTCTAATAAAATTTCTTCTTCTATCAAATTAATCCTGCTTAACATAGAGAACAAATAAGCAGATCTAAAAGGATACTTGAAGCAATTCATTTTGTCACATAGTTATGGTGATGGATGTGCAATCCACCATTCTGTTACACAACACGCATGCTAAGTGATGGATGTGCAATCCACCATTCTGTTACACAACACGCATGCTAAATCACTGTATCTCCCTCTTCTATATTTAATTTGCACTCATATCTTATTGCTTATCAGAAACCAATGAGATAACCATCTCAGGTTCATCCCTTGCTCTGCCTATTCAAAAAAATATACAATGATTAATATTCTAAGAAACTTTCTAATAGGAATTTTGATAAGAGATATGCTCTTAACTGATTAGCCAATTCATCCTCTTTAACGGAACATCAATTTCATTTCTCTTTTATGAAGGTACTGGCACCCTGACCCTCAACCCCCCCCCCCCCCCAACAAAAAAAGAAAGAAAAAAGAAAAAAAGAAATGTTACTTCTCATATGATATTGAGTAAAGCTATATATTCACTGTGAAGCCGATTCAATCAATTACAAATTAGCTTCGGGGGCCACCCATAACATCGAGACACATGCCTCTTGTGCTCTTTCCCTAGCCCATTTAAATGAACGAAGATATAACCACACCCAGAACTAAAAGATTTATCATCCACCATGCAAAGTCACTCATTTGACTAAGCATGCAGCCAAGCATGGTCAGATCACACAATAATCAATTTGACACTGTTTAGGGAGTCATCCACTGTGGAAAACGCCCATAATGCCCTATACCAAGCATATCATCAAATTCAGTCACTCATAAACTCAGTACTTAAATTCTTTCTGATTTTTCATATCTATTTATGCCCATGCTTGCTTATATCTTTTCAATATTTTCCTTCATTTATTTATTTCCTTTAGCTGGATATTTTGAATAGCCCATGTTGAACTTTATGTGCAGAAATAGCAAGTGGGACCATATTTTATACCACTTGACTTTGCACACATGCACCCAATGGTAAATCAATGCCAAAATTTCCCATATTTTCCACTGATTGCTGTCTGTAATAGGTGTGACACCTTATCAGCACCTTGCCGTGACACTATCTGATGCTCATTTGGATGACAACATAGGTCCAGGATTGCAATATATATAAAAGAACCTCAAGGTACTCCCCATCCCAGCTAAAAAAAAGGTTTGCCACTTTTCATTCTAACTTCACCTAAAAGCAGATGAGGACTCAAAGTAGTACCTGGACAAATGATTAAGCGCCAGTGTCTATAAAGCTGAAGATCCAAATGTTATACTTAAAAAATATTTACAAAAAAAGACATTAACATCAACAAAATAAAAGAACTATAGAAAGAAACAAAGAGAGCAGGGTGTGAGGACAAATAAAGGATTAAGCATTTGATTCAAAAGCGGGCAGTCTTACCTGAGGTTGGAGATTGAGGATTTGTTCCAGGTGAACCATCATCTTTACATGTTATATTGATTTGCAGTCCACACAAACCACGATTTCCAACAAAGCTGCAACAAGGCATATTTTCTCAATATTAAAAAGTAGTTCCTTAGAGGTAGACTATTACATTAGGACAGTCTAATATCACTGATCAGTGAGGATGAACATATAAACACTACAAAAAATTATTGATGGTACAAACGGCATGACTCAATATATGCAACAATAATATTAATGATTCAGCCATAACATATCAAACATATTATAAGATTAGTACATAGCTTATACAACGCATGTGCAATATCAGATGCATTGATGGCTACACATATTTACATGCATGCATAACAACAGTTAAATTATGAAAACTACAAATGGATTTCAACATAACAGTGCACCAAATATCAAATAGCATGATTTCAGTGAAGGAACTATAAACCTTTTTCTTTACTTCTATTTGACGCACATCTTTTTAGATTTTATACTATGGTGCAGTAGACGCAAATAGCTTCATACCTCATTAAATACATGTTTTATAGAACCAAGTAAAACCTTAAGTCTTTTTTTGAGAGACTTCGAAGGAAAGAAAAACACAATGCATACAGAAAAGATGCATGTCTTTAGTCTTTAGACTCTTTACGGACAAACAAAAGCCTAAATACAGAAGATTTTGAAAAGCATTTTAGTTGCAGGTGAGCTGAGATATAACATTCACTCAAGCAATTTAAGAAAAAGTAATGGCGCGTGGTCAAAAGAAAGTGAAACCTTGAGAGTTGAGGAAGCGGAAGTTAATAAGAAAAATATGGAAAAATTATCAAGAGTGTTGAAATTATAGGGTTTAAGTAAAGAGAAGGAAGAAAGTAGAATGAAGATTAATCAATAATATATGATAAATGTGTTTTATGTGTTACAAAAGACAAAGCACTATCCCATATTTATATTCTAATAATCCTAATCAAATAAGGGAATACAATCCTAATCAAATAAGTAAATACAGGAAACATAATGAAATTAGGAATCCTCAATTAGAGCACTAATTGACTCCATAATATATTCTTAGATCTTTTAAAATATTCTAAAGATATTGTAAATATCCTAAAGATATTCTAGATATATTCTAACAAAGAGTAAGTCGTCAAAGAAGGGAGCAAGAGCATGATTTTAATACATAGCAAACTATAACAATTATAAGAAATCTTTGCTGTCATAAAGAGAAGACAAATATAAGTACACACTACATTGACCTGAAATTAGAATACTAACTTTTCATGATCCATGTCTCAATCAGATATTTTCTTCATCTTAGTTTTCTTATTCTTTTAATAAATCTATTCAGTAATTCAAATTGTGGATCCAAAATAATTGCTAGATATGAAATTTCTTTCACATGTATTCCATGTCTTGCCAAAAACATATATTTCTTATTCCTGATCAGTTACTCTAAGATTTGAACAACCCAATGCAGAAGTAACTACAATATTTATGTAATTAGTCAATCCCTTCCGCAAGCATAATGTTCTTTAAAATTGAAAGAAAAAAGAAAGCTGAAATATGTTCAGAAGAGCTGCAATTTTAAAGCATCTAAGTGAAAAGGCCTGCTCAGCACTTAGCCTGATGATGTACCGAACATTTTAAAACAGAAAAAGCTGTACTTACGAGCTTTCAGTAAAGTTGGCAAGCACACCATCAGAAGGTATTGGTCCGACCAGAAAATTGGTTGATAAATTGCTTCAGAGCATCAAACATGACCACATTAGTAAAATGATTCAATTTTTTTAAACGGCAAATTAACAAAAGATCTGAATAAAGATTAAAGAAAGAACAACTACTGAAGCAAAACAAGGCTACGTACAAATTTTTCAGATTATACAACTTGCCAAGCAATGCTGGAATATTCCCACCAAGGGAGTTGCTCGATATATCCCTGTAGAATAAGGAGAGGGAGACATGTTGAATGAATATGACCTCTGAAACACCAGAATAACTAAATTTGGATTTAAAAAAGAGAAAAAAACAGACAGAAAGTACACTAACTAATTGCAAACTTCACTCCTCTCTAAATTAGCTGCACTCAGACACATACGCATGCATGAATATACCCACACTGCCACTCACACACATAAACACCAAACAAGTTAGCTCAAATATTCCTTTATCTTTCCTCTTTTTTCTTTTCAGTCTTAAGCCATTTATTCTTCAAAATAAAACAGAAAGAATCAGTACTACGATATTTATAGTGCTTCATCCAGACCCAAATAATTAAATACAAAGCATAAAGAGAAGCATAAACTAAAAGAGGAAACTCACAAATTTTGAAGTTGTGAAAGGTTTCCTATTTCACTTGGAATCATTCCACTAAGGTAATTACCCTGCAAAAATCTGCACAACCCAAATTAACAGCTATTACCAACATAGTACAAGTGGATTTAACCAATTTAAACCTCACCATAAAAAAAAAAAAATCTAATTATTATTGTTGAGTTAGAGGAAAAAGAGAGATAAGAGTTTGTGTGAAACCGTGTGTCTCAATACATCACGGAGCAGCCTATTTATATTATTTACACAATAAATACAAAACTATAATCAAGGCCTAATTACAGGGAACTAAATCAGAGAAGATTCCTATTGCTCTACATACTATGTATCTGGACATATACAACATAATCCTAATTATGTATATAATCCTGAGAGATTCTAACAAATTCTAACATGATTCTAACACTCCCCCTCAAGCTGGAGCATATAGATCATATGCGCCAAGCTTGTTACAAATATAACTCATTCGAGAACCTCGTAGGGATTTGGTGAAAACATCAGCTAATTGATCATTTGAATTCACAAAGCTTGTAGTGATGTCACCTGATAGGATCTTCTCCCTAATAAAATGACAATCTATCTCAATGTGTTTGGTCCTCTCATGGAAAACTGGATTATATGCAATATGCAGTGCAGCTTGATTATCACATAAGTTGCATTTGCACTGTCTCCCCAAACTGAAGTTCTTTGAGGAGTTGTTTCAACCAGATCAGTTTACAAGAAGCTGAGGCAATGGCTCAGTATTCTACTTCTGCCTAGATCTTGCAAATACATTCTGTTTCTTACTCTTCCAAGATATTATATTGCCTCCGATGAATACACAGTATCCTGAAGTAGATCGCCTATCAATGGGAGAGCCTGCCCAATATGCATCAGAGTATCCAATGTGCATGTCCTTTATCTTCGTAAATGAAGCCTTTTCCTGGAGCTCCCTTAATGTATTTCAAAATACGAATCACTGCATCCCAATAACCCTCACAAGGAGAGTTCAAGAACTGGCTAACCACACTAACTGCAAAGGAGATGTCTGGACAGGTAACCGTGAGATAATTCAATTTTCCTACCAATCTCCTATATCTTCCTAGATCTAATAGAGGCTCCCCCTGATCTGCTAGAAGTTTGACATTTGGATCCATAGGAGTGTCAATAGGTTTGGCATTCATTAAGCCTGTTTCTTCAAGGATGTCCATAGCATACTTCCTCTGTGAAATTACGACTCCATCCTTGGATTGTGCCATCTTAATGCCCAGAAAATACCTGAGTTTACCAAGGTCTTTGGTCTGAAAGTGATGACAGAGATGTTGTTTTACCTGTTGAATGCCATGGTGATCACTTCCCGTAATAACAATATCATCAACATACACAATTAAATAAATGCAGCCTTGGGCAGTGTGACGGTAGAACACAAAGTGATCGGCTTCGCTCCGAATCATACCAAACTGTTGCATTACAGTACTGAATCGACTAAACCAAGCCCGAGGAGACTGTTTAAGTCCATATAAGGATTTGTGAAGGCGGCAAACTAGGTTAGAAGCTCCCCCTGAGCAACAAACCCAGGAGGTTGCTCCATATATACCTCTTCTTCGAGATCACCATGAAGGAAAGCATTTTTGATGTCAAGCTGATGAAGAGGCCAGTGGCAAATTGCAATGATGGAAAGAAAAAGGCGAACGGAAGCCATTTTAGCCACTGGGGAGAAAGTGTCCCCATAATCCAAACCAAAAATCTGTGTGTATCCTTTAGCAACCAAACGAGCTTTGAAGCGATCAATTTTACCATCAGGATCAACCTTGACTGTATAGATCCATCGATAGCCAACAAGAGATTTCCCAGGAGGCAGAGGAACCAATTCCCAGGTACCACTGCTCTAAAGTGCACTCATTTCATCTAGCATTGCTTGTTTCCATCCAGGATGTGATAAAGCTTCATCTGGAGATTTAGGGATAGACACAGAAGACAAGGAAGAACGACAAGCATAATGTGTAGAAGACAAACGGTGATAACTCAAAGTAATGTAATGAGGAGAGGGGTTACCAATAGGACGTATACCTTTGCGGAAAGCAATGGGAAGATCAGCTTCAGGAGGTAGTGCCAGAGTTAGTAAAGGTGCTGGTGTCGAGGAAGAGTCCTCAATGATCTCATAAGCAGTATCTGGAGGAGGTAAGGGCTCCATAGGAGGATGAGGTTGACGTTGATATATCCAGTAGGTTTGGTCGGAAGGTGGCGGTGCCTCAACGGTAGGTGTCTGATGTGTGTTGGATTCAACAGGAGTAGGGAATGATGGAATGGGCAGAATAGCATAAATTGGTTCAGGAAATAACTGTGTGGACTCAAAGAATGGGACAGACTCAAAGAAGGTAACATCAACTGATATAAAGTAATGCTGGAAAGTAGGTGAAAAACAACGATAACCCTTTTGGGACCGAGTGTAACTAAGGAAAACATATTTAATGGACCGAGCCGAGAGTTTGTCAAGTCCCGGAACGAGATTATGAACAAAACAAGTAGACACAAAGATACTAGGAGGAAGGGTATAAGTAGGGTCATGAGGAAACAAGACAGTACAAGGAACTTTGTTATCAATAACAAATGAAGGCATGCGATTGATAAAATAACAGGCAGTAAGAACAGCATTGCCCCAAAAACGAAAGGGAACCTTACCATTAAGCAAAAAGGTCCGAGCAGTTTCAATTAGGTGTCTGTTTTTGCGTTCAGCAACCCCATTTTGTTGAGGGGTATGAGCACAAGATATTTGGTGAAGAATGCCCTTAGAAGCCATAAAGGATTGAAACGGGTGAGATAAATATTCAGGAGCATTATCACTGAGCAAAATACGAATGGAAACACCAAATTGATTGTTTATTTCGTGATAAAAATTCTGAAATATGAAAAACAACTCAAACCTGTTTTGCATCAAAAAATAACCAAGTACATCTAGAATAGTCATCAATAAAGGTGACAAAATACTTGGACCCAAGAGTAGAAACAATACGACAAGGAATACTTGGACCCAAGAGTAGAAACAATACGACAAGGACCCCAAACATTAGAATGAACAAAAGCAAAAGGAGACGAAGCTCGACTAAAAGACTCTATCAGGGAACGAACTACATGTGTGTTTCCCTAGTTGACGTGACTCACAAGGAAGACTCGATAACTTGGAGAGACTCGGCACCATCCGTTGAAGTTTGGCAAGGCTAGGATGACCCAACTGAGCATGAATATGGAGAGGGGAATCCGTAGTGGAACAAACATGAGACGGGTGGGAAAGTCGATAAAGACCATGGGACTCACATCCGTCCCGAACTCCGGTCCTATAAAATGACAGAGTCCTTAATAAAGGTAACCACACAGTCTAAAGAACGAGTTAAACGACTAAACGAAAGCAAATTAAAAGGACACCTAGGAACATAAAGAACTGAATCAACAGACAAAGAAGGAAGGGGACGAGCAGTGCCGATCCCTTGGGATTGTGTTTAGGAACCATTAGCTAAGGTAACAATAGGCAAATAACTAAAAGTGGAGAATTTGGATAAAAGGGTCTTATTACCAGAGATGTGATCGGAAGCACCAAAATCAAGGACCCAAGGGCCAAGGGATGGTGACTGAGATATACAAGCAAATGAATTACCAGCGTGCACAACCGAGGCAGTGGAACCCGAGGACTGACATTCTTTAAACCATTTCAGAAAATCTGCATAGTCGGCTTGAGCAGCCTTAGGAGGTGTTGATGTCTTAGGTGTATCTATAGGAGCCGTCTGAGCAACATTAGCAGTCTGTGGTGGACGGCCATGTAAAGTCAACACTTATCAATGGTGTGGCCTAAGTGATGACAGTGATCACATTTAGGACGTGGTTTAGAACTAGAGCGTACGACCCCCACCGCTGTCCTAAGAAACAAGTGCAGATGTATCACCAACAATAAGAGCAGCCAGCTGGTCAGAAGTGTACTTAGTAGGAACTCGAGCAAGGTAGACCATGCCATGGACAGAGTAGGGATAGTAGGTGAACCCAAAATCTGATCACAGTTTGTGGAGTACTCCTGCGGTAAGCCATAGAGAGCAAGAAGCATGAAGATGTTGTGTTCCTCAAGTTCCTTAGCAGGAGTCTCTGCTGGTGGTAACAACTCATTAAAATCTTGGAGTGTGCCATGAACTTTACCTAAATAGGTAGACATAGAGTCATCAAACTTCCTGGGGCAATGACACTCATAAAGTCGTGACATACTTCATAAAGCCATTGAGTGTCATTGGTGTAAAGAACCTTGGCTTGCTCCCAAACAGATTCACAGGTGACATGAGCACGAAAGATCTGCTTGAGGGAGGGATGAATTGTGGATTTAATCACACTGCACAACTGGGCATCGATCTTCTTCCACTTTGGATGTTCAGCCACAGGCACAGAATCAGCCTTCGTGGAAAGATAGTCAGTGTATCCTTGACCAGTTAGCCATAACTTGATGTCAGATGCCCGAGTATCATAGTTACTACCATCCAATTATTCTGTAGAAAGAGAGGCACTGACAAAATTTGTGAAAACGAGTGTGTCCGCCTTCGGAGCATATGTGGGGTTAGAAGAAGCCATGGATCAGAAGACAAGATGCTGAAAAACGGAAAATAGAGGTACCTGTAACGGAATCTAAGCATATGGGTCACGGCACAGGCGACGAATTGGCCAGGAAGTGATCGGATCAGACTGGGATCGTCACGTGGACGCCGGCGCCGAAAACAGAGGCTGGAAAAGGGCCTGCACTCACTGGCACGCGTGCAAGAACAGGGACGCACTTGAACTGATGCGCAGCTGCATCGAGGGGTGCGTGGAGGCGCGTCCGACGGCCGTTGGGGCTGGACTTTAGTGGGCTGGCTGTTCAGAGGGAGAGGAGTCGTCCAGTGGGGTCATCGACCAGAAAGGTCGTCGGAAAAAGTAATCGAACAGCAGTGGTCGACGGCAGAATAGGAGAAACACGCCGGAAAGGCCACAGGACGAAGGAAATTCGGCAAACTGGAGTGAAGACATGATTTGCCGAAAAAAAATTTCTCACCGGAGGACAGTGGGTCCACTAGGCACGCACGGTTATTAGAATTACCTCTCTTTTAGGCTTTGATACCATGTTGAGTTAGAGGAAAAAGAGATAAGAGTTTGTGTGAAACCATGTGTCTCAATACATCACGGAGCAGCCTATTTATATTATTTACACAATAAATACAAAACTATAATCAAGGCCTAATTACAGGGGAACTAAATCAGAGAAGATTCCTACTACTCTACATACAATGTATATGGACATATACAACATAATAACCCTAATTATGTACATAATCCTAAGAGATTCTAACAAATTCTAACATGATTCTAACAATTATATTTGAGAAAATTGCTTTCTAGGAAGAAAAGTTCTCTGAGATGCTAACCCCAAAATGCCATGCTCTATATAAGAACTTATATGGCCCACAGATAGGAGTTCTTGCATGCGCGCGCGCGCGCACACACACACACACACACAAGTAATGAAAATATGCCGGCATGCTTTCCTCTCCACACAAAGAGTTTGTGGCAACTAAAGTTTACATCTAATTCTTCTGAATGATTTTTCCAGAAGGGTCCTTTTCCAAGACCCATTGACAGTGTAGGTAATCCAAAGGAGGAAAGAACGAAAATTCCATTGCTACACTAAAGGTGATACTAATACAAACGATGCAACGGAGAAGGATATCATGGTTTACTTATAGTTGCCTCAATTAATGATTCTCCGGTCTTCAGCCAAATCTAAACAGAATAATCAATAAACAAATAATAAGAATAATATAAACAACACAAGATCAAATGGATTTATCAATCATTTGGTCACTTAAGTATTATCACCAAAGTAGGAAAAAACAATAATAATAAAGTATAAGGCTATCTGCAATTCTACGTGATAACTTTACTGCTCATCAAGGATCCACAGATCATTCCAAACATCCCATCAAATATAATATTTACATCATAATTTGAAATTTGTAAATAAAAAAAATGGATTAAGGGCAAGCTTATTTTTATGTAAAGCAAAAGCAACACCAATAGAAGAATACGTACAAAAGTCGGGCAAGGAAAAATCCTTCTTAAGCAAGGAAAACAATCGTGATCTTCAAATTCAATAATCATGACAAAAGCTATAAGTTCATATAATATATATATATATATATATATATATATATATATATAATGTGGTACAAAGAATATCCAATTAAAAGTTATTCAATGGTGTAAGATTGAGTTTGATTTACACCGGTGTATATATATATACCCACATATATATATATATGGATTTTAGGAGTCACTCCTCATGCAGGGTCCTTTCCAAAAGACGTATTTATTGGCTAAAGACATAACTTGGGCTTTGGAATCTTGCAAGAAATAGTTTTTCTCTTTTTTACCACATTATAGAAATGACATGCACACATAGGCACACATGAAGAATAAAAATGCAATATATTGTACATATATGTACCCAAGCAATTTGCATACTTAGATGCATTAAAGTTAACAAAGATGAGATTACATTGTTAAATATCATCATCAACAAAGACAAATGCAAATAATTTTCCAAGCTAAAGAGGACAACAACAAAAGGAAAACATAGAAAAGAACTTGGCAAATGAACCAAAAGTGATACATACAATCCCTGCAACTTGGTGCAATTTCCCAATTCTGATGGAATTGTCCCAAAGAAGTTGTTGTTGTGAAGAGCACTACAACATGAATACATTACCATTACATCAGATGCAGCAAACGAGCAATAAAGCAACAGTTCAAATAACTTAGAGAAAAAATATACTCAATCAAAATTTCAAAAATACATACAGAACCCTCAGATGCTCTAGCTTCCCAAGGTCAGGTGCTATAGACCCACTTAACTTATGGTGAGATAAAGCCCTAGAATATCACCAATGAAAACAAAGTTAGATATAGAATCCCAGATAAATTTATCAGCATACCAAGAGTATTCAAAAAGTACATATTTTTTCAAGGAAATTTGCATCTAAAGAACCGAGCATGCTATCCTGCTTCAACCCAAGCCCTACTACAATACAAAACCCAGGAAAGAAAAGAGCGGGGAAACTAAAAAAGAAACAAAAACAATAAATTGGACAAACTGGTGGACTCAATAGGCTGGAATGGGGTCAGAAATTTAAAGTCTAGCATTATTGTAAACACCATAGACTAAATGCCAAATGTTTTATGGCAAATTCACAATTAGTACTATTTGCAAGAATTAGACAATACATTTGTTTAGACGAATTATAGTCTAAATGACAATATAAATGTGTTAGACATGTTAAAATATTTCCAATGGAGTGCTTCATAGATGTCGTAGAATTGTAATTTGGATATAAAAAATTTACTAGCTGTCTGGTCTGGTGTTCTGATTAATGCGAAACCAACATTATATAATCTTTTTACACTCTAAATAAATGTGATAAATTAATAATCACTAGTCAATCAAAACAATGGATTACCTTCTTTCAGCTCTAAAAACCTGTGTCTTAAAGCAACTGCAAGACGGGCTTAAAATACAAGGACATAACAAAAATAACAGAGGTGAATATCATTATAGGAACTCACAGATGTGTTACTCTCTTGGTTTTTGGATCGCATTTCACTCCTTTCCATTTACATGGGTCTGGATCCTCGGCCCTCCATTGTAAGAGCACACCATCTGAGCTAACAACAGCTGTCCTGAAGCTAAGAAGTGCCTCACCTACAAATATGAGAATATAATATATTATCAATAAGATTATGCGAGAAAGGGAGTCTCCCATGTGAGCCTAGTTAAATGGTAAATATAACCAAGTCACATGATAGAATAAATTCAAGTAGATGGTAAAGTTATATAGATTTTGAAAAGTTTTTATTTAATTCGAAAATATTATTGCAGACAGAGGCATAATGAAAAATAAAAAAATTTGATTACTTGAACAATAACTTCAGTCAAACTGAGGGACATCACAAATATATTTACAATATGCATACAGATGTTTATAATGAAGTACACAAAATTTTGATATGCAATATATAAATGTGAACGGGATTGTATCAGAAGCCGACTCTGAAGGTAATAAATTAAGGGGAGTAGGAAGAAGTATGTATATCATACCATCAGGACTGATTGCTTCGTGTTTATTGATTAAAATATTTATCAGTAGAGCATAAACAAGCCATGGCCATTGCCATTTCATCAGACAAATGCCCATAGCAACACTGTCCAAGCATAATAGGGCTCCTAAAAGTCATCTGACACGGCAATATCTAAAATGCCTCGCTCCACCATGTAGTTATCTAGTTGGGGGTGACACCAGCAGCTGCAGAATAATGAAGACAGTACCTGCTATGGAAAAGCAACTAACCTGAAATAACAGCAGACAAGAAGCATTATTATTAATTAATTAATCAAAGAAAAAGGAGAAAGAACTTATGCATATTAATAGTTTCTAAGGAACTTAAAAACAGTTTCAACTGGTAGACATATAATCTCACCAAGCATATCATTAGACAAAATAAATTTTGTTTTGCTTTGTTTAAGATGATGCATAGAGACAAAACTAGAGATGCACAACAAACCATTCTGTAACAAAGCATCTTCAATTCTCATCACAAATACAATATAAGCAAATGTTTAATTTATGTTCCAACATATAATCAGTTCAGAGACAGAAGCAGTCCAACATAATGCAATACTATTACTCAAAACTAATCAATCAAACTTCTACTTAAAGATCAAACTTCTATGGGATAAAGCACCAAAGATCCTACCAGATACAATGTAACAGGATAAAACACCACCTGCACTTATTTTATAATAACCTTAGAATTAAACTATGAAGGTATGCAAGGAATTTGAGTCTGATTAAATTTCAAATATCCCTCATCTCTCACATCATGTGAAGATTAAATGCATTTGGATTTTCCATGTGGTTCACCACATGTATTGCAATTCAAAAGGAATGAAAAAGGGGGAATCAGAAAAGGAAACAGAGTGCTCTCTAGTGCCTAGTTTCCATGCATTGATTAGAACAACGCAGGAATTTTCTCTAATAAAGTCACATGTTACAATTATTCAAGAAAATAAATTACAAATTCTAGCCATTGATTAATCAGGACTACTTATAGTCAATACATTATGTAGGGAAAGAAAAACAAAATATTCAAACAGATATAATATAT
Source organism: Castanospermum australe (assembly GCA_019955255.1). NCBI lineage: Eukaryota > Viridiplantae > Streptophyta > Magnoliopsida > Fabales > Fabaceae > Castanospermum > Castanospermum australe. The sequence goes on from NSJW01000044.1 coordinate 408,929, forward strand.
CAATTAAGACTAGGAGAATCATACTTGTAGTTGTACATCAAATGTGCAGAGTCCAATATTAAATTTATGCAGATTTACTTAAAAAGAACCAAAAACCGCAAGAAGTTAACGGCTACTGCAACAGCCAGGCACATCAATTTGGCGTTAACAAATGTTTTTCTAAATGAATTTAATCAGAAACAGATATGTAGGGGACAGTTACAGCAGCATGGGAGCTCCTCTGTATGATTCTAAAAATAGAATACAGTTGTCATATTTAGTTAGAGAATCAATGATCTGATTTTACTGCAACCAACATCTTTTTCCACCATAAACTAAACCATAAATATAAGAACTAGATACACTATAGAACTTGCCCAATAAGTCACTTCATCACCCCATATCCATTGAAAGACTAGACACGAGACTACAGTGGCAGTGCAGAATGATCTCCCAATTTGATGCAGCGCCTACATCATCCTAAACAAAGAAAAAATTGAAGACCATAGCCACTAATCTTTCCATGTCGAAACCACTGCTCCAACAAAAACAACATCTTCAGCTAAAAGTCACTTCAGGCTACTCATCATATTCTCAGTCCCTATTTCATTGAAATTGACAGTACTTAAAGTAGCTTTCAGTTAATTCCTCGGTAAATCAACAGTAACAGGATGCAACAAACCTGATATCCAAAAGTAACTAAAAAGAACCACTCGCTAAAGCATCTTAGACACCGATGTGCAAGTAAAATCTCACGAACTACTCGTAAATACAGCTGAAAAAAAAACATGAAAATTAAAAAAAAAAAAATGAAGTAGCACAGAAGAACACATGGTAAGGTGAACTACTGCAACAGTTTCATCCATATACAGTAAAAGAAATTCAGCATTTCAAATCAAAAGCAAGCAATGCATCTTCTCGGTCAAATTAGAGACAACAAATCCAGCTACCACTTAATCACTCGGCGTCAATTGCACGAACACGGTGGAAATCTGGAATTGCAGCAAGCGGTGATTTTCTTTTCCCGGAAAATAGAAGGAATACAGAGAAAATAGAGGAATGGATCTCGGATGCGAAAGTGGGAGAGAGAATGCAGGTTGAGGTGTAAAGCAAGAATGAATAGCAACAAAGAAAAAACCCCTCCCACTGCTTTGTGCGGTGCCAGAGATTTGTGTGTGATTCCGAAGACTCTGTGTGAGAGTGAAAGTGAAATACAGAAGATGCTTGGGAATTAAAGGGCAACCAACGAGAGCGCTGATTGGCTCGTGCGAAAACGGACACACCGTACGTGCGACCACCGACGCCTTCGTTCTAGAACCCCGCCACAGTGTCTACGCCTTTTATTATTCAACCTACATTACAATTTAGTGAAGATTAATTGACAAATACTTATTGAAAAGTTTTACCGACTTTGTATTAATTCTTCAGAACTTATATTAATTAATTTAACAAATTGTTATATGAAAATTTTTATTAATTTTGTATTAATTTCTTGAATATCTTAATTTTATTTGTAATATTATTATATTATTTAAAAATTAATTATATTAATTTCTAAACAAAAATTGACTTAAATGATGTTAAAGATTAGGATAAAATTAATTTTTTTAAAAATTAATATAAAGTCGATAAAAATTTTTAAAGCCAATTTAGGGTTTAATCTTTAGTAAAACCCTTCTCTGTGCTTTTTCCTCACTGCTTGGCTTCAGATTCACCTATGATTGTACTTTTTTTTTTCATGTTTACAATTTATAAAAATTATTTAAATGAGAAAAAAAGAAAGAAAAATTCTGTAAATGACAAAATCTGTATCCAAGATGATTGTGGATGCCCATTCCTCGTGGGATCTCTTTACCACAATATCTGTATGGTTCGGTCAAAATATAAAGGTCTGTTTAGATCCATCTCACATACGTATGAGGAAGGCAACGATAGGGTTGGGACGAGTTTTTGTTTACTCAAGTTCAAACTCTCCTTGCACCCCCGACTCCATCTTGCATTTTTTGCAAGTATTAAACTCCCAATTTGTCTATAAAAATTTCAAAAGCTCGTACTTTTCCCAATATGCTCCACCCCACCCAACATTTGTGAATATTTCAATAAAAATTCACAATTGTTAATTAATTTAGTAAGCAAGGCGAAACTGGGTAGGTTAGCTTAGAATCTGTACTCAGCTCATCCCACGAGCACGAAGGACCATAACTTGTCTTAAATTCATCGTACATTAAAAAAATCATCATATACAAGAGATAGGACATGTGAATATTATCATCTCCACACACGTAAATGATTGTTGTAATTTTGAAATATGGGTTTGATCATTTTGATGGTAACTGTACAATGGTCGTAGATGAGAAAATTTTTTACGTATTTTAAAAGTTGTTCCTTTATCACCACAAAGGGGTCTTCTTGTTACTTGATCTCATAGAAAGCCTCTATGTGTAAGAGTAAGGTGAGTAAACGTTCAGGACTAGAGAGTTTAAATGGAGATTTTGTTATTATGAGTTAGCATGAGTCTCGTAATAGGAATGATGGAGAGAATTTCGAGTGTCCAAGTTGATGAGAAGCAAGATTCTAGATATTTAAAGGCCTTTAATTTTGATCCAAGATCAGTCGGGTCAAATGATTGATGATTCAGGAATTGCATAAGATAAAAGTTCAAAATCATTGGGTCAGGCCAACAGATCAATACAATCCAAAAGTAATACACCAATTAAATTATCATATTTAGATAATAATATACTAATTAAATTAACATATAACTCATAGCACAAAAATTGAATAAAAAAATAAAAAAAAAAACAGCTAGTACAAACATTATATCAATATCATTATCATCAAATTCTATGTATAATACTTTGTAATAAAATCTAACTTATTAAATGTATTATTCTTAAGTTAATAGAGTTATTTTATCTAGTCAATTTTTCACTTATAATAATTATATAACTTGAGTTTGAATCTTAAAATCTCCTATTAGCATTATTTTGACCTTAAAATGGAGGGGCTTTTTTACTATGTACTTTTTAATTCACCAAAAAAAAAAAGTGTCTATTATTCTTACATAAAAATTTCTCACTAATCATGAGAGGGCACCATCATGGTGTTGCAACGGCCAATTCCATTTGGAAATTTAGAAAAGGACTGTAGCAAAACCATACAAAACATGAATATGATGGGTGTGGGGTTGGGGCAGCGAGATGCCGGCACATTGGAGGGTGGGTCCGATGCACGGGCAAGGCACGCAGCAACCCTCTTTATGTGTTGTGTAAAAGTGAGCCAAGCGCTGCATCGATCTATTTTGGTTGGTATTTATGTGTCATTCAATGTGAGTTTTTTTTTTTTTTTATCAATTTTGTAACAAGTTTGAGGCTAGTCCAAGGTGGAGTTTTCTTGAAACCAGCTTCGGCCTCCGATAACTACTTCTATCTCACATTTTTTTTTTATCTACTATCAGGTTTAATATGGGTTTAACTAATTATATAGGAAATTATCCCACAAAATATAAGCTTTATCTTTTTTCCTTTAAAAAATATAATTTTAATTTTAGTTATTTTAACTTTTTGAATAAAAAATAATAAAAATTTTTTTTCACTTCTTCAAGTCGAAAACACACGATTAAATCTTTTTTCTAAAATGATAATTCTAAAATTTTAACTTTATTTTGGTTATTTTACCTTTAATTATAACAATATATTATTCTTGTGATTTTTAATTTGATACAATAAGATTCTCTTGTGAAATTAATGTTAACTTGTTACCTTTTTATGTTATATTGTGTCAAGTCATTTTCATTTTAATATTAATAAAAAAATCACGTAATTAAATTTTATTTTAATTTCCTAAGTAATTTTTTAAACATAATTATAAATTAATTAAATAATAAAATTTTAAAATATTATTATACAAAAATTGAAGATGTGACCTCTATGATTTTTTTATTAGTATAATATAAAGGTTGGATTTTGAAAGTTAATAAATAGATATCTTAAAGGGCGGCTAACAAGAGCGACTCGAGTCAAACCCTGTCGTTTTGCGTGCCATTCGATTTGCCAAAATGCCCCTTGTCCGGAGGGCAAGTTCTGCTGAATTTCCCTTGTCTCTATCTCACAGGTACAGCAAAGAAGGAAAGACTTATATATAAATAACAAACGGCTCTCCATCTGCATCTTTATATAATTAGGTGTTTTCTTCGTTACTCACATATTTGAGAGAGGGTTGTGATGTCCTTTCGAGTTGGCTTAGCCAAATTTAAACACGTCAATTATTGTACAATCAGTTTCTACACGTGTTCCTTGTTTAAGTATAGTCTCCCACTTATTTTATTTGTTGGTTACCCCTTTTGGGTTATTTCATAATTTTCGAAACTGCTCCCAACCCATTGATCCAGTTCTGTTGTTTTGGCTCCTCAGGTGCAAACTTGTTATGGCAGAGGTTGATAGAATAATCAAACCAGGAGACAAATTGATTATCCGTGATGAATCCAGCACTATTGGCGAAGTAGAAACTTCGTTAAAATCTCTGCATTGGGAAATATCCTTCTCCAAAAACCAAGAGGGGATGCTCTGCGCCAAAGGCACTTGGCGGCCCACCTCTTCTATAGCTTCGTCTTAACCATGGAGGCAACACTAGTGGTTTAAATTAAGATTTGTTTTCAGACAAGCAGTGCAGTGGCAATGACATGGGGTTTGATTTCTCATCCACCTTCTATAACACAATTGTTGTCCAAAAAACCTCACATTACTTTTGGGTTTCATCGATGTAGATGTATCGCTTAGTTTTCAACCTAATTGTCCTACATATGTATCACATATGATAGGGATGTTGTAATACACATACCAGTAGATTTAGATTTGTAGTTGTCAATATAAAATGTTTACATTCGACACTAGTAATTTTTTTACTTCATTAGATTATTTAAAACAGAACTATATGTCAAATGTCTAACATCATTTGAACCTAAAAGCCATTTGGGTTCATAAGTCAAGGCACAGTTAGAAATTGGTTCCTTTGTTGGACAGAGGTGGCTGTACTTCCATTAACAATTTGGAGTCAAGTTTTAAGGTTAAGTGTACGTTTAGTATCGTGATAAAAAATAAAAATAAATTTTTATAAATAATATTTGTGTATAAAATTGTATACAAATCTCATTTATAAAAGTTTTTACTTTCATAAAAAAAATATACTAAGGATTTCTATCTTAGGGATAGGGAATTCTATTTGAAGAAAGGGTGGAATCAATTTTTAACAATTTTCAAATGGGAGCTGGGAGCAGTTTCATAAATTATGAAATAACCTACCAGTAAATAAAATAAGCGGGAAACTACATCTGAACAAGGAACACATGTGGAGGCTGATTGTAAAATAATTGACATGTGTTTAAATTTGGTTGGGCCAGCTCGGAAGGGTACCAGAACCCTCCCAAATGCATGGGTACCGGAGAAAACACCAATTAATTAAATACAAGTAGGGGCCTATTGGCCCACGTCTACTAATTGTTAAAAGTTAAACATTTTCAATTGAAGGACCTGATGCTATATTTCAACGGGAGACTAAGAAAAAAAAAATTATTATAAATATTTTTTTATTTAAAAGTTTAATAAAAGAAAATAATAAATTTTTAATTTAGTATTTTAAAAATTAGTTAACATTATTTTGATTTTATAAAAATTATTAATATCAATTTAGTCTTTAAATCATAGAAGATAATATCAAAATTATTATTCTGTATATAGATAGGGACTAAACTGATATAATTTCTATGATTGAATGATTAAATTGATATCAGTTTTGTATAATTGAGAGATCAAATTAATAATATTTTTTAATGATTATGAAATTAAATTGATATCAAAATTTTTGAAGACCAAAATTATGTCACATTCTATGATTTAATAACTAAATTGATATTAACATTCTTTGTAAGATTAAAGTAATGTCAACCAAATATTTAGAGGATTAAATTGAGAGTTTACTCTTTTTAGAATAAATGTTATCACTATGTACAACGTACGGATTTTAATTTTTTTTCTTAAATTTTTTTTATCCAAATTATATTAATATTTGGTATTTTTATTTTTTAAAATTTAAAAATAAAATGAAATAAAATCATATTAATAATTTTATTTAAATTATATTAATATTCAAGACAATTATCTCAAAATCATGAAAAAAATTTTAAAAAAAATAAAATCAGGTATAATTTTATTTAAATTGGTTAATAGTATTTATTAAATTCAAGTCAATTTTATTATATATAGAAATGTTGATTTTGGTCCTACAAAGATATATTTAATATTTATATTGGTATTAATGTTTCTCAATTTGCACTTGTTATATTTTTTTATATAGTTCTTTTATAAATAAATAAATTAATTAATTTTAATATTTTATAATTATAAATTAATTAGTTAAAAAAATGATTTTATAAAAAAATAAAATATATTTAAAATCAATTATAAATTTTTTGTATTTGAAATTATTTATTATTATAAAATGTAATTATAATCAAAGAGTTTGTATTTACCTTTTATTGAATTAGTTATTAAAGATTTATTGGATAGTTATAAAAAAATATTTGTATTCAAAATTTTACACTTTAATCCATATTTTTTTATTTTTGTTTATATAGTTATGTTATAAATTAATTAATTATAATTTTATTATAATTATAAATAATTAGTTAAATAAAAATAATTTTATATAAAAATAAAATATATTTAAAGTTTGTTATAAATTTTTTGTATGTGAAAGCAATTGAAATTGTAGAATGTAATTATCATAAAATATTTATATTTATATTTTATTTCATTTTTGTATTATTTTTGGATAATTATAAAAAAAATGTTTGTATCCGTCAATTCGCATTTTTTTTTATGTATTTATATATATTTAAAAAGAAAAATTATATTATGAATTAAATATTTTGTATTTAGACATATTTCCTATCCTATTATCATGTGTGCAGTTATTTAGTTACGTATAGAAGAGAGTAGCAAAAAGATGAGATAAGAAGTGGGACGATGAAAAGTGAGATAATTGATTAGAACGTGAGGCAGTTATAATTTTACAAATTTCTCTCTTTATAAAATTGTAAAAAAATAAAAAGAATGATAAATTTGGAAGAGTAAAAACTGGAGACCAAACCTAATAATCCCCATTATAATATTAATAGATACTAGTTCAATTGTAGCTATCAATTCGTATTTTTTCAAATTTTTTCTTATATAATTATTTTATAGATTAATAAAGTGTAATTTTATATTATTAAAATTAGTAAAATAAAAAATAATTTTGTAAAAAAGTAAAATATATTTAAAGTTAGTTATAATAATATGTGTAAAAAAAAGAATAACTATCTATATTTGAAAGTAGTTGTAATTTTAAAACATAGTTATCAAAAAATATTTGTATCCATAGTTTTACCTTTTTTTCTATTTGTGTTTAATTAAATATTAATGATATTTTAAGAAAGTAAAAATTAGATACAAAAAAGGAAAATCTAATAATATATATATATATATATATATATATATATATATATATGCAACATCAACTTGATTCTTATTATAATTAATATAATCAGTTTTGTCTAAATTAACTTGACGTCATTTTAAGAATAAATTACATAACAAATTGTTATTGAAAAATCAATTTGATTAAATAAATATCACATATATCACATATAAATAAAGAACTATTGTAACATCGCATATATCTTTAGAAGATTAAATAAACATTACTCTTAATTTTATCTATTATAAAATCTTACTTGCCATATTATTAGAAGAATAGTTTAATTTTAATCAACCATTGTCGTAAATTTTACTTGGCATATTATTAAAACAACACTTTAATTTTCTTCTTATAGTCAAACTTTTTTCATAATTGAATGATAATATAAAAATTTCACTTTAAATCAAATTAATTTTTTTTAAAAATGAAACATTTAAACAAACTTTCTAAATAATTTGTGTGTATATAATTAAATAATAATATAAATAATTTTCACAATAAGAGTGTATCACGAACAAATTTTTGATCCTTTATACATTAATTATTATGTAATTACAATGTGTACTGTAATTTTATGCTATGTTTAGTGTACAAGAATGACATGTCATTTCATATTCAATCTTGTAATTATAGCATTTCTACATTTGTCAATCAAAATAAAATATGGATGGAATTTTATTTCTATTCTGAATTCTATTTTACAAATTTGGAAAATGTCATTCTTAGAAGAAAAAAAAAGGTAGAATTGATATTCTATATTTTGGTGTAAGAGAGTTTCACATTTTTTTAAACTATTATACTCTTATTTAATTTGTAAAATGACAAGAATTATTCTTTTATACTACTATGATTTACTAACACAATCTAACCCTAACCCACCTTTATAAAAAATGCATATAAACACACACACACACACACATGTATATATATACACACACACACAATATATTATTATTATTATTATTATTATTATTATATAAAAGGAATTCACTTCTTTGGTGTCCAATTTATATTTTCTCTAAAAACTATTAATAATTAATTGAATACAAATAAAAAAGGATAAAATTGTAAACACAAGTATTTTTTATAATTACATTTTATAATTATAATCACTTTTAAATATAGAGATTTATCTTTTTTTTTTACGTACACCATTACAACTGACTTTAAATATATTTCAAGTTTTTACAAAATTATTTTTTATTATAATACAATTATAATTAAATAATTTATAAAATAATTAAATAAGTAAAATAGTTAATAGTTTCTTATATTTCAAATTAAAGCACAATATACATCAAAATAAAGTAGTGTGATGGAATATTAATTAGTTTTTAAACTGCATAAAATTTTGTAAACTTAATTTATTTTATAAAAACTTTCAGTTCAACGGTTGGATTAATAAAATTTAATATTCATAAAAAGTTATTAAATAGAGTATGTGTATCAAGACTTATACCTAATATAAGTAAATCTCTACCCATATATATATATATATATATAGACACACACACGCGGGCGGGCGCATGCACTTCAATTATTATTTCATATTATATCTTGTGTACTAAATTGTGGAATCGCTTTTCAAGTTATATTATACTTTTTTTTACAAATTGTTTTTAACTACTAAAATACCCAATAAACATGTTTTGAAAATGTAGTCATGGTAATATTTCAAAGTAGACGACATTGATTTTTGGAAAACTAGTATTTGGTCACTTGTTTGATTATAACTTTCAAAATACTTTGAATTTAAATTTAAAACTTGTTGCAATTGAAAGTAAACTCAAATATATTTCAATGACTAGTCATTTACTCAAATCTATTAAGCAATGACTAAGTTAAGACCTTTTAAAGTAAAATAATTAATTCTTTTCACTTACAGAGAGTTACATATTTTCAACCATTTTTAGAAAAACAATTATTTCATGTTCTTGTAGCTCAAGTCCTTGCAAAATGTAAATAATCGCTTATCAATTTTGAAATAATAGATTATTATACAATGGAGGACAAAATGAAATGTAGCTAGTAATGGTTAATTTTTCACCAGTGACTATTTTATCATTTGAAATATAAATATAAGTGAGGATTGAAGTTTTTACAACTCTTGAACATATGATTCTAAATCATTAAACTTGATTACTCTTATATTAATCAAAACCAAGATTTGAGTCCTTCATTGCAAAATCTTTCTATCTTATTAGTTCGACAAGTTGTATATCTATTCTTTGAGATAATATACTTTCAAATTATCTGGTAAACACTTATAGATGGTGGAAGATCCCTCTATTTGATATATTGTGATGCTCCAGCACAAGGATGAATTATCCAAAGATGTGAGGAGTACTTAACTCTTGTAAAGATTTTTAAAGCACTAATTAGTTAAACTTGAGCAGTAACAGAAAATCTCAAGTGGAGAATTGAGGACAGATGTAAATCCCTTGGTTGGTGACTAGACCATTATAAATTCTTGTATTTGTTTTTCTATTTTCTGCACTATTTAAATTCTGTATTTACTGCAATCTCTACAATCTGTATTATTTTTCTAACTTGTACTAAGATGAATGTTTTATCTCTGAGATTGTCAAATTGTTTCAAACCAATACAGTCACACACAAAGAGTACTTTGTTTTTCTCTGTCTTTCCGATTCTGAGGTTTCAAGTTGATATTGATATTGTTTGCTTGATTTATTTACTAATCCAAGTTCTATTTGAGCAATATACATTCTTTGTGTCATTATCATTATACGTGAACATATTTAATGGAATTATGATTTGTATTATTTGATAGCTCAACATATATTTGACATTATGTATTGTATGTGAAGTTGTAATTCTTGATCATGTCCAATCATAAATTGATCTTCAATGTGTCATTATTAGACTTATTCTACTTGTATTAATGGGCTGCATCAAAATGCATATTATCAAAAAGTTAAATGACTTTTTTAAAATGCCCAATTCATTCCCTCTTTGGATGATGATTGCTTTACTTAACAGTATAAGGATGATTGAGGGCTCCATGAGAGATAGTCTTTTAGTACTTATAAGACAAAATTTATCAAAGACAATGTATTATCTTTTATTAGGCCACAAAAGAAACTTGTTAAGTTTTAAAGATATCTGCTTAAATGGATAACACATTGAGATTGTAAATGTGGTAAACATTATGTAATTTATATTATAGCTAGTATTTTGGGTAAAACATTGTATTGGAAATTTTTTTTTTGAACTGTAGTCTATATTACACTAATATAAGTGCAATTGAAACACTTACTATTGTACCAAAAGCCCGTTTGAGAAACAAAATTGCCTTGAATGGTGTGCCAACATGTTTGGCAACTTTTGAAGCAAAATTACATTTGCACTCAAACTTGATTTTAACACCTCAAATGTGAAAGTGAAATTTTGTTACTTTTGTGATGAGAGAAAACCCGTTTTGGGTGTATTAACAAAAATATCCTTATCTTCAATCTGATTTAAAAATAACTCATATCCCGTTTGATAATTACATATCCAAAAGTAATTTTGATAAACAATATCCAAATAACATCAATGTCATCAAAGCCAATTTTCAAATAAAGGTTTCCAAGCATAAATTACAGTAATGCAAATCCACTTTTGAGCAAAATCAAGTTAGCAATTCCAAGTTGATTCAAAATCAAGTTTGGAAATTCTAATCCAAACACACTTTACTAGTCTAAATAATTTTATTATTAGCAATAACCGGTCAAAACATCCTAGATCATTAATGATGCGAATAATCACTAAAAATTTGTTTTGGCATCCTGTTGGCGGCAAAACCAACACTTTGGTGTTAAACACTAAGACAAGCTTTCGACAGAACCAATTGAAGAGTTGTCAAGACAAAATGGGTTTAACATTTGGAAGTCCTTTTTGACAAAGGTATTAAATGATTTCTTGACAAAGTAAGAAGTTAGAAAGCCGTTTGACATTGAAAAGCAAGGAATCAGGAGATTGTTCGACATCGATAAAGTAAGAAACGGTGTCACTTAAAAGAATTGTTGAATGGGAGCTTGTCGAACACGAGATAGTAGGGTCGTTGACGTTGAACACTTAATGGATTTCCTAGGAAGATAGCAGTGAAGACTTCGACATAATAACAACAGTTGAAGGCCCCAGTTAATCGTGGTTACTTTGAAGCCAGTTAATCGTGGTTACTCTGAAGCTGGTTAATCGTGGTTACTCCGAAGACATTTGAAATTCAATTTTGAAATCAAATTGAAAAAACTGGCTTAGTGACATCAGTGTCAGGTGTAGGCAGTTTAAGTGTTTAGAATAAGCATTGTTTGTATGCAAGACACCTGTCTGATAGATGGTATAATCTTAAGACGTAGGTAGTTACATTTTGCCTATAAATACTAGTTTTGCATATCTAATAAAGATTGGATTCTTGAAAACACATCTTATAGTCCCAAAGACGCCTACAGACAACAGGATACATTCAAGTATGTCTTCCACTTTTCAATTTCATGTATTTTAATTTCAATGCAATCAATTCATTAATCTTTCTTTATCCTGCCTTGCCTTTACGTTTCTAAGTCTTTTATCTTATGTGCCTTGTTCATTTACTTGATTCTTTTTAAGTTCCTTTTGCACTTGTCAATTTACATTTCTTTATTTGATGTTGCATTTATCTTTCATTGTCTATTTACTTTCCATTGGACATTTATCTTTTTGTTAATTTACTTTCCTCGTCATTTATTTTTTATTGTCCATTTACTTTTCATTGCCAATTTACTTTTCATTACCCATTTACTTCCATTGTTAATTTATGTTTCTTGCAATTTGCTCACATTATCAATTTATTTTCATTATTAATTTACTTTTCTTATCATTCACATTTCAAGTAATTTTATCATTGTCAAGTTATTGCTTTTCTGCACTTATCTTGTATCAAATATTTTTCTGCACTTGAATGTTCATATATTTGACATGTTTTAACTTGAGAATCCACTTTGAAGGAGATTTCCCTTTAAGAGTAATGACTAAAAATTTTGTCTTTGACAAGTCTAAAGAATTACTTCGTTAAATCTTGGTTCCTTTATCGAAACTATTAATAAATTTCCCTATAAACACATAAATTGAAAAACCAAGAGATTCTTCAATCTAATGAGTTTTTATCTGCTGCATTCCCATGACAAAATTTTACAAGTGCATCACTATAGGTGGCAAAACCAACATTTTAGTTTTTTACACTAAGTTTAGAACAGGTCATCGACAAGGCCCATTACAGATAATTTTCTGACAGGAATCAACCAAGGACAATCGTCAAAGCAGAGACTGAGCCCTATTCAACAAGGAAATTCATAGTTAACATGTTAAAAGAATGTTCGACACTGATAAGATGAGGGGAACAATGCTACTTAATAAAAGAAGCTATCGAATGATGTTTGTCAAACAAGAGACAATAAGGGGTCTTTGACACAAACACTTAGTATATTCTTTAGAAAGATGGTTCAAGAACTTCGACGTGAAAATGGCAGTTACAAGGCTCAATCAAAGACAGTTATCCTAAAGGCATTCAAATCTCAATTTTGAAATCAAATTGAAGTGTCAGTTATAGGTAGTTTAAGTATTTAAAATAAGCATGACCTGCATGCGTGACACTTGTTTTATAGGTGGTATAATCTTAAGACATAGGCAATTTCTTTTGTTTGCCTATAAATACTAGTTTTTCATGTGTAATAAAAGTTAGATTCTTGAAAACACATCCTACACATCCTACACATCCTAAGTCTTAGAGACGCTCACGAATAAAAGGATCACTTCAAGTATGCTTTCCACATTTCTATTTTATGTATTTTGAATTCAATACAATTTACTTTTCATTGCCCATTTACTTTTCAATATCAGTTTACTTTTATTGTCAGTTTATTTCTATTGTTAATTTACATTTATTGTAATTTACATTCGTTATCAATTTACTTTGTCTTACATTTTTCTTTACTGTCAATATACATTTCTATCAAATCTATTTTTGCATTTGAATATTCATCTTTGACAAGCTTTTTAACTTAAGAATCCACTTTGGAGTAGATTTCCCTTCAAGAGTAAGAACTAAAATCAAAATCTTGTCATCTTTGACTCTAAAGGATTTGTTTGTCAAATCGTGTTTCCCCTGCTGAAACTATTGACAAATTTCCATGTAAACAAATTGACACGCCTGGTAGGACAAGTTTAATTTATCTTTTATTTCTTGGTGCAGAATTTTTAAGCAACTATGGAGTTAAATATCAATTCTGCGTATGTCAAACAATTCCACAACTGACAATGGTGCCAATGTCAATGACAATGACAATGCTAATGCTGTTGTTAACTCCATTGATGCTAAGGTGTCAGAAAAGGCGAGAGATACTCTTGTCAATCCTAGAACATAACCCGTCGTGTCTAGGGCCTTTAGTCCTCTTAGACTCTTAGTTAGCGACATTCCGTTATCTACACCATGGGATATGTCACTATGTTTTACCCCACCAGTGGCGCAAGGTGTAGACCAATTTGGTCCAGTTACTGCCCCACTAGTAGGAAGCATCCATTAACATACTAAAACTGTCCATATCACGTAACCTATGGTGGCTCCAAATGTTGTCACCAATGTGACCACAATTCAAAGAGCAGATCAAATGAATATAAGTTAAAATACTTTTAGGCTTGCGAGGCAGCCACCAATTATGCCTGACCCTATCTTCCTTGATATGCTTAAGACTATGATTGAAAACATTGTCAGAACTACTTAACCTTCTTTGACAATTGTTCGACAACAGATGGATGAATGCAATTATGATATGGTACATATGATTACTCAACAAATGAATACTAACATCCAATCTTTGATTGAACCAACAAACAATACCTGCAATACACTTGCCCAATAAGTAGACAGGCTGGCTGAAACATTTGGTGGTGAAGATGTTCCACCACCACATAATGTCAAAGGCCAGCCTTTTGACAACCAACCAAACAATCAACCAAACCCTAAATTGGGTAGAGATCACAATCCAAGGAACGTCGTTCAACGTTTTCGACAACACAACTTTGGGAGGCATCTTGATCAAAACATTAACTAAGCTGCAAGCAAGTTCTTAATAAGTTAGGTTTTAATGTTGGGTATGCTAATAAACCTTATTTTGTCTCAACATTCCCTTATTAGATCCAATAAATAGAAACACCTAGGGGAGTCAAACCTCTTAAATTGTCAAAATTCTCAGGTGAAAGTAGGGAATCTACTGTGGAACATGTAGCCAGATATACAATAGGATTGGGAGACTTAACGTCAAATGAATACCTAAAAATGCAATATTTTCCCAGTTCTTTAACTAAGAATGCTTTTTCTTGGTTCTCTACTTTGAGACCTAATTCCATTTATTCTTGGATCCAATTAGAGAGAAGCTTCTATGAATAATTCTTCAGGGGAGAAATGAAAGTTACTATGACTGACTTATTTAATGTCAAAAGAATGGTTGGAGAGTCAATTCACGACTACTTGAGTCGTTTTTGTCAAATGAAAAGTAGGTGTTTTACACCTATTCTTTAAGTCAAAGTGGTGAAAATGGCTTACATTGGTCTTGACTATTTCATTAAAAAGAAATTGGTCAATCACTAATTTCTTGATATGGCTCAATTGGCAGAAAGAATATGTCAAATTGAGCAATTAAAAAATGAAAAAGATGAACGCCACAAGAGGCTTGTCAAGAGAGAAAAAGTGGCTTATGTTGAATAGCAGGATGAGGAGGTCGATGAAAATGAAATAAACATTGTTGAGTTACAAACAACACCTCCATATGCTTGCCCTTCTTTAAGACCTTCTGGAGCAAAAGATAAAATGAAATATGTCAATAGACGTAACTATTCATTTGACATTACTAAAGCTGACCAAATTTTTGATTTACTGTTGAAAGATAAACATATCAAACTTTTTGAATGGCATACTATCCCTAATGATTCATACACTAAAGGTAAAAAATATTGTAAATTTCATAATGCTTTTTCGATACTTGAAACGTAAACAAGAGGAAAATGGGGATGTAACTTTGTGTCCAAGATGCTCAGCCCTATTTGACAAGAGGTTTACATAAGTGGAACGACCAAAGGCAGATTAGAGTGTGAAACTATGTAATTCGACAATTTAGTTGCTATCAACTAAGCAAGGAGTCAAGCCTGTGGTTTGTTTTGACACGAAGGGCCATGAATCAAACAAGTATGGAGGAACCAGAGTGCCCCCTGCAAATTTCGAAGTCAAAACTTGGATAAAATTTTTTCCTCAAAACAAGTCAATAGTTTATCAACCTGTCAAAAGGAGGAATGTATTGAACAGAAGCATCAGCAACATGTACCCCAATCTTTTTCCTAAGAACTCTAATGTTTGGTTTCTATAGGGTTATACAGGACCATCTGGAGTAGTTTGGTTAAAATCCTAAAGGCGATGTTGGCAGCGTCGGAAAATGCCACATCATCCAATGAGGCAGGAGTATATCCCAAAGTGTTAACTCTATGGAAAGATGTCAATTGGCTATGACGTAAAATAATAAAGTGAGAGTCGAAGCAGAGTGAATGTCAAGGCAACAATGAGGATGATGATAAGGAACTTGACAACTTTGAAAGAGGCTTCAACGATGACCTTAATGCCATCTTTAGTACTAAAGTTACTATTAATGTCATTTTCATTTTGCCAGTGGACTATGAGGTCAAGGCTGAAAATATTCAACCTTTAAAGGATGATTTCTGGGATGATTTGACTGGTACGTGGGAACTGTCAGAAAAAGTACTAGAAAATATGGCTCATTTTAATGAACTATCTGACTATGAGAGGAACCATCTTCAACTTTTACACATTAAAGCCTATGTTGAAGAGAAATTGGTGAATCGTGTTCTGGTAGATGGGAAAGCAACTGTTAACTCAATATCTAGAGAAATGATGGAAAAACTTGGTAAGGCTGACAATCCCAACTAAGTGATCACCAAATTTAGTGGTAAGACCTTTCCTCTTAAATGCATGGTGTTGCTGAGTGTCAAAGTGGGGAGTGTCGAAAGACTAACTCTTTTTGTCGTGGTTCCCTTAAAGGTAAGTTATAAGTGCTATTGGGATGTGACTAGATACATGCAGCAGGGCAGTTCCATCAATTATGCATAAGAAGCTGATCTTATGGAATAAGAATGGCGAGGTTGAAACCGTTAATGCTGAGACAATCCCTGTTACCTCCAACAAACTCATGTCGATTTCAAAATATACAACTCTGACATTACACCTTTGAATTGGGAAAGCAACGAGTTACTCGACAAGAATATGGTTAAGAAGTGTGTGATGGACCAAAGTGGACTCCATTTGGTGTTAAAGGCCGATTTAGATCGATCTTAAGATGAGGATCCATGAGTTTGTCAAGCCAAATGGCACATTTATCAGCTTATATGGCCAACATAAGTGTGTCTAACAATGCACTAAGTGACAGTTGGATAGAAGAAAATGTTAAGGTCGAGAATAGAGGAAAGCAAGGAAGTGAAGTGTGTTAGGCCAAAGAATGAGATGCAATTGACAACATTCAAGCGCATTTGGAAAAATTGAAAAGGTATGTGTCGAATCCTTTACTTTGTGAAAATGAGAATACAGTCCTCGACTGTGTATATGAGGACACACCTTTAGGAATTGAATCATCCTCAACTAAAGAAGATATTAAGAAGATTGAAGTCTAAGACCCTTTAAAAGAAATTAACTTGGGTGTTGATGGTGAACAAAGATCAGTCTATATCAGCGTATTGTTGACATGTGAATTTAAAGAACGCTTATTAAACTTACATCATGAATATAAAGATTACTTTGCATAGGATTATGATGAAATGCCTAGCTTAAAAAGTGAATTGGTTGAACATTGTTTACCACCTAGACAAAGTTGTTGACAAGTAAAACAGACTCCTCGACGATTTGCTCCTAAGGTGGTTTTGATGATTAAAGAGAAGGTCGAAAGGTTACTCAAAGTGAAGTTCATACGAATAATCAGGTATGTTAAATGGATTTCTAATATAGTCTCTTTCATTAAAAAAATAAAAAATTAAGAGTCTGGATTGACTTTGGAGATCTTAATACAGCCCCTCCTAAGGATGAATATCCTATGCCCATAGCCGACATGATGTGTTGAAAATAACATTTAGATGTCCTGGTGCCCGTGGAACCTTTGAATGGGTTGTAATGCCATTTGGATTGAAAAATGCAGGGCCAACCTATCAAAGGGCCATGAACGCTATCTTTCATGACATGAAAGGAAAATTCATAGAAGTATATATTGATGATATAGTTGTCAAATCAAAAACTAAAGAAGTACATTTGATTGATTTAAGAAATTTATTTGAAAGAATGAGAAAACATGGTTTAAAAATGCATCCACTTAAATGTGCTTTTGGTGTGATTGTAGGCAATTCCTTGGGGGGTTTTTGGTTCATAAATGGGAATTGAGGTTGACAAGAACAAGACAAAAGCAATTTTGGAAACAACACCCCTAAAGAACAAAAAGCAATTTTAGTCTTTCTTGGGAAAGATCAACTTTTTGAGGAGGTTCATCTCTAATCTATCAGGAAAGACCAGAGTGTTCTCGCCATTAGTCAAACTAAAGGCAAAAGAAAAATTTGTTTGGAAACAATGTCATCAAGACGCATTTGACATGATCAAGGCATATTTGATAAATCCACTAATCATGACTCCTCCTGTGTCAAAAAAGCCATTGAAGTTATATATATCAGCATCAGAAGACATTATTGGAAGCATATTAGCTCAAGACAATGAAAATGGTGTTGAAAGAGTCATACATTATTTGTGTCGAGTACTCAGTGATGCTGAACAAAGATACAGTTCCATTGAGAAACTATGTCTTTTTATTTTTCATGTACTAAGTTAAAGTATTATTTAATGTCATTCTATGTACTAATTTTATCTCGAACAGATGTAATAAAGTACATGTTATCTAAGCCGATTATTTATGGACGTATTGTGTGTTGAACTTTAGGTTTGATAGAATTTTCATTGCAATATGTTCCATTACGAGCTGTGAAAGGCCAAGTCTTGGCTGACTTTTTGACAGACCATACTTGTGTCGATGTCGAAACGAATTATGTTAGGCTTAAATCATGGTAATAATACCTTGATAGCTCTCGATAGTAAGGTAAAGTAGGTGTAGGAATCTTAATTGACTCCCCAGTTGGAACACCAACCAAATTCATGTTTGAAGTCAAGTATCCTTACTTAAACAATGAAGATGAATATGAAGCTTTGATTATTGGGTTAGAAATTCTAATTCAATTAGAAGCAATAACTGTCGAAATAATTAGGGATTCACAATTAGTACTCAAATAACTGTTGAGGCAATATAGATGTGTGAGTTATAACCTGATGAAGTAATTGGTAGTGGCTGCCAGGTTGTTTGCAAAATTTGATGAATTTGTTATAAGACACATTCCTCGACACATAAACCACGAGGCAAATGAACTGGCTCAAATAGCCTCTTATTACAAGGTTTTGACACCTATATTGTCAAAATTAATTGAAATTCAAGAAATTTTACATTCCATCGACGAAAGAGAGATATGTCATTTAGATGTCGAGAAAGAATATTAGAAGAAACTAATCATTGAGTATTTAAAAGACCCAAGTACTCAAGTGAATCGACAACTAAAGCTTCGTGCAATGCAATATGTGATGATTGAAGACACTTTATATAAACAAAGCGTTGATGGCAATCTTTTGACTTGCTCAAGTGAGTTAGAAGCTAAATAGCTATGACTGAAATTTATGAAAGGATATGCAGTTCTCAACAAGTAGGAGCAAAGATGAAATAGACACTAAATCGACAAAGAGTTTTTTGGCCTACGATCATAAAGGATTGTTTTGACTTTGCTAAGTTTTGTTAAGAGTGTCAGAGGTATGGACATATTTAAGATATACCTGCCAGTGAATTACATTCTATTGTCAAACCCTGGCCTTTCAGGGGTTAGGCATTAGATTTGATTGGGCAAATTAATCCACCTTCGTCAAAGGGACATCGATATATATTGGTAGTAGTAGATTATTTTATCAAATGGATTGAAGTAAAAGCATTTAAAGATGTAACACAACAAGATATCATTCACTTTGTCGAAACATGCATCATATATAGATTTGGAATTCGTTAATCTTTGACAACAGATGAAGGAACAATGTTTACTGGGAAGAAAATCATTCAATATGCATAAACAAGATTAATAAAAATGTTGACCTCGACACTATATTATGCTCAAGCAAATGGGCAGGTCAAAGTAATGAATAAGGTGATTATTTAATTGATAAAGAAACACGTAGGGCAATAGCCAAAGAATTGGCACAATACTCTTGACCAAGTTTTGTAGGCATGTCAAAATTCACCAAAATCTGCAACTGGTTCGATGCCTTATCAGTTGGTCTACGGCCATAAAGCCATGTTATCCGTCGAGATCAATATTCAGTCATTAAGAATTTTAAACCAAAATGAGTTGCCTGTCAAATATTACTGGGCATCCATGTATGATGAATTAAATCAACTAGATGATGAGTGTTTAATGGCAGTAGAAAAGATTATTCGACAAAAGGAAAAAACTACCAAGTGTTATTCAAGTTGAATGATTAAGAAAAAATTTGATGCAGGGATTTTGGTATGAAAATTAATACTACTTATTGACATACAAGATAGAAAGTATGGAAAATGGGTCCCAAATTGAGAAGGACCATATTGTGTCGACAAGGTATATTCAGGCAATGCATACCAACTTTGCAATATACACAATGGAAAGATAGTACAAACAATGAATTATAAATACTTAAAGCAATATAAATAGGCCATGAGCAAAGTCAAAATACCAAATAAGTCAAGCATACCATAAGCATCAAATTGTCAAATTGCATGCTAAAAGGCCCTAGAATAAAAAAAAAATTATTACAAGCAACATTCATCAAAATCTTTCTTCACGTCATCCCACTCTTCATCTAAGGTCTTCTTGCAAATTGCAGCGTCATAGTTCTTTTGAGACTCATTCAGTGACTGTATAATGCTTTTGCATTTTGACACCCACTGTTTGGCATCTTCTTGGAGCTGCTTCTTCTTAACATGATCATTTCTGATATATTGTTTGACAGTTTTACACTATTCAAGTAAAGCTTTCAATCGACCCTCCAATTTAGCCATCTCTCTGTCAATTTGGTTGACACGGTTGTTATTCTTGGCAATCAAAGAGACGATGCGGTCTTGAACATCTTTGGAATTTTCCATTTGCTTTGACAGAGAGGATTTGTGCTCGATCAGCTTGTCATGTTCAAAAATGACTTAACAAAAAGGTAAATAGCGAGGTTTAAAACTATTAAGAGAAGTTTTAAGTTTGTCAAAACAAGAATGAAATAGAGAAGCAAATTAGTGTTTTGCTTGGAGCAGATCCTCAAGCACTGTGTTTAGCTATCGAAAGCTGTCTTCATTCTTCTTTGAAGGAGTCAAAGGATTTGGAAATGAGTTCCTTCAAGCTCAAAAAAAGGATTGTAATTTTAAGGCCTTCGACGCGGGGAGAGTCAGGTTTATCAAGAATGTCAATAGTCTAGGGACAGAAACTAGTTCGCCAAACAGTATACTCTCCAACTCAGCCAGGTAATCTCCTTCAACGCCACTCTCGACGAGAGACTCATAAGTCTCGAGAAAGGAAGTATAAGTGTTGAGTCTCTTGTTGAACACTTCTGACAAGACTAAGTTGGGAACTTATATCTGACTTAGCTAGCAAAAGAGAGGCTTTCTCCTGATGAACAATGTTAGAAGAATGTCTAACAGACCCAGTTGTCGTGTCGACCAAACCAAAAGTGGTGTCGATGGATGAAGGAGGGGTAGTCTTGTTAAAACAGAGGAGGTTGCAGTCTTTGTTTTCTAAAAAAAATCATCAAAACAAAAAATGATGTCAAAAGAAGAGTAAGTCAAAACAAAACAAAGATAAAATAGAAAAATGTCAATACTTGTTTTGGATTTTGGGAGGTATTTTTAAGCTTCTTCCTAAAGGGCTTTATCGAGCCAGCAATGCTCTTGACACAACCATGCTTCGACTTACGAATCGTCAGAGCTTCTTGTTTTTCGTCCTCGTCCTTAATAGGAGTTTCATTTGGTTCTTGTTTAAAAGGATCAGGCATTGTCAAGAAAGACTGGGTCACTGCAGGAGCAAGTCAAGTTATTTAGATCCTCAAGAATTAAAATATCAAACCAAAAAAGGAGTTTACCTAAAAGAGAAAATTTGATAACCCTACTACATATTAAAGCAAGTCGATGCTCATATGATCAAGCATAACAATTGGCAAAAGTAATTTGCTCTTTCTTGTCAATGAAAATGTCAACCGCACCTCTTGGAGGGTCAAGAAAATAAAGACACATGCCAAATGGAGCATTTGGCAAGTAAGGAAATTTGAAAGAACGTTGAAAATCAGCAAGTCAAATGTTTTTATTAACAAGAGAGGCTTTGTAGTATTTATTGAAGCATCTTGACTCATGAGTAGCTTTCTTTTGTTGAAAGACCAATTCTGCGTCATGAACAACAGATCTAGGGTATCTAGGGTCCCATTTGATGCGGCATTTTTTTTTCGAAGTTAGCAATCTCTTCAAGATATTTACCTTTATTCTTGGTGCGTGGGTTACCAGTTTGCACAGAGAAAATACCATTAGTCATCCTTTAGGTGCAGACGTCAAAAGCTAGGAGAAGATCTTGATAATAATTTGACCATCAGTCTACAAAGTTAGATGTAGGGTAAGAGCTAGGGGAAAAGCCGACGGTTGAGAACTTGCTTCTTTTCACAGAATTCCTCGTAAGGATGTCTAACACACCCTCATCTATTTCAACCATGGCAATGTTGCAAATTAAGTGGGTCATCTGACATAGGAAAAGGAATGTCTTGGGAAAAACCCATTTGTTGAGCTACAATGTTAGGGAAATAAGCGATAATATTAAGCTCATCACTGCCAGGGAGGCCAGTAGTAAAAAACTTGTTGACAAAGGATGTAAGACCAAACTTCGTCGAACTCAAGTTTATGCAAAAGGTCGGAAGGAGTTAGGGACCTAATAAACCAAGGATGACTGATAGACCTAGAAGCAAAAAGGGCGAAGTTGTCATTAGTATTGTCAATAGAAAGGGAATGAAAAATTTTAAAGAATGTCTGGAATTCATCAACATGAGTAGACTCTTTGTCGAGAGCATAGTGTAGATAGAGAAGCTTCAAATGCGGGGGATTAGATGGCAAGTAAGAAAGAGAAGTGTCAGAAGGCTAATTTTCTAAAACAACATTAAGCCAAAGCTAGAGAACCTAAAGTGGACTACCCAGGTTGATAGTCTTGACATGGTGTCGAAAGGAATAGATATCACTACGGGCAAAATATAACTTGGCAATGACAAGTTGACCAAGAGTTAAATCATGACCTTCATGAAGCAGCATGGCTAGAAAAAGGAATGACTTCGACACTTGAAGGGATTTGGAACAAAAGACATAAGCACACAACCAATAAGTCAAAAAAGCTATGTGCTCTTCATCCGACAGAGCAAAAAAGTTTTTATGGTGATGAGTAATAAAGGAGCCATAAGATAAGGAACCAAAGTCAACCTCTATAAGGGAAAGACTCATCATATCATAAGGGAAATGGAAATTGTTGGAAGGTTTGTTTCAGAAAAAGAAAGACGCTATAAGCATATTGGGGTTCAATTGAAGGTGGTGTCGAGGAAACTAAATAAGGTCAAAGATTTCTAATTTTTTCCAAGATTCAGCCTTGGCAGACTGAACCCTGTCTAACTAAGCTAGGTATTCTTTAATAGGCTTTAGAGGACTAGCCCTGAACAATCTAAGCCTAGAATTGAGATAATTGGTAGGGATGACCTTGCGAGAAGCAAGGATTTCTTGTTTGGCCAAAGAAGGGTAGAAGTGTTAGAAGCTATTAGATTGTTGTTTCGTAAGAGATGGACTGAGGAGAGCATTGATTTTTTCACCCAAAGTAAAAAGAGTTAGTACTTGTGATTTCTAGAGTTCAGAACCTTCCAGAGTGGGCTTGGCAACACAAAATGTCCATCTTTCTTCACCAGCGTAGACACTGAGATGACAGGAGCATTAAGAGCTTGTGCAGTGGAACTCTGAGTTAAAGATGAGTGAGCCACAAACAAGGAGGCCATTGCGAAAGTGATCACAAAAAAGAGAAGAACAAAGATTGAGGGCAAGGTGAGTTGCAAAGCTTTAATGGCAAAAGAGGGCTTTTTCGAGGAAGAAGAAAGCATGAAACAGAAAGAAAATGGGAGATTCTGATATATATTGTGAATATAGAGTTAGGGTGACGTTGATAAGTTTTTAATCCATGGGTGAGGTTACGACAGTTCAAAGCAGTTCAAAAAAGTACTTAATGATCCCTAGAAAAGAGGTATTTGATGGGACATGCATCGTGCGAAATTGAAATTTGGCATTTATAAGCTTCCCGGCAAGGTAACTGCAATTCTTGGTATATTCATATATATTTAAATATATATGGATTGATTTGGTTTGTCAAAGTGGGTTTCATTATAGTATTGACAACAATTAAATAACTTTTTTCCTCAAGTTCAAGAATCCATCAAAAAGATAAATATTCGGGGCCAGCTATTGGTGACAAAACTAACATTTTTGGTTTTTTACACTAAGTTAGAATAGGTCTTCGACAAGGCTCAGAAAAGATAACTTTTCGATAAGAATCAAGTAAGGACAATCATCAAACCAGAGACTAAGCGCTATTCGACAAGGAAATTTATAGTTGACATGTTAGAAAAACGTTTAACACTGACAAGATAAGGGAAACAATGCTACTTAATAAGGGAAACTATCAAATGATGTTTGTCGGACAAGAGACAATAAGAGATTTTTGACACAAACACTTGGCATATTCTTCATAAAGATGGTTTGAAAGCTTCGACATGAGAGTGATAACTACAAGATTCAGTCAAAGACAGTTATCCTAAAGGTATTCAAAATTCAATTTTGAAATCAAATTGAAAAGTCAGTTATAAGCAGTTTAAGTATTTAAAATAAGCATGACTTACATACATAACACTTGTCTGACAGGTGGTATAATCTTAGGATATAGGCAGTTTCTTTTGTTTGCTTATAAATACTTGTTTTTTAACATATAATAAAGGTTAGATTCTTAAAAATACATCTTACATATCCTAAGTCTCATAAACACTCACGAATAAAAGGATCACTTCAAATATACCTTTCACTTTTTCATTTCATGTATTTTGAATTCAAAACAATTTACTTTTCATTGCCTATTTATTTTTCATTGTTAGTTTACTTTAATTGTTAGTTTATTTCTATTGTCAATTTACATTTACTGTCATTTATATTCGTTGTCAATTTACTTTGGCTTGCACTTTTCTTTATTATCAATGTACATTTCTGTCAAATCTGTTTCTATACTTAAATATTCATTTTTGACAAGCTTTTTAACTTAAAAATCTATTTTGGAAGAGATTTTCCTTCAAGAGTAATAACTGAAATTAGAATTTTGTTATTTTTGACAAGTCTAGATGATTTATTTGTCAAATCAAATTTGTCTTGTTGAAACTATTGATAAATTTCCTTGTAAACAATCACCAACTAAAATTAGAGATGAATCTCCTAAATTTCTGGTTCAAGGCCACTTTTCTTCCTCTAGTTCTATATTCTTCTCGCATTCCGGTTTCTCTTTTCTTTTCTAGTTGTATCTTCTTCAAATATAAAATTTATAAGTTTCATAATTTCAATTCAGAAAAGACATTTTTTTTCAAATTTTTATTATTAAGATAATAATATAATTTTCATTATAAGAAATGACTAACTCTCACATATTATGCACGTGTAATATTCTTTTAATAGAAAATTAATAATAAAGGAAGGACACAAAATATATCGGGAGGTCATAATCAATTCTCAAAATAAAAGAATATGATGTAAATACACCTAACTTAGATAAAGTTAGTATAATTTTTCCAATAAATGATCCTTTAATTAATTCTTTTTATAGGTCTAGTGTCCTTTAATTGACTCTTTTTTCCTTTAATTAAAACAATCCCAATAAATGATTATTTAATTAATTCTCTTTATTGGTCTAGTCTCTTTTAATTAACTTTTTTTTATGATCTTAGGATCCTTTAATTTTTTTTTTGGAATTTGGTAGAATGGGAAGAAAATGAATCTAAAAAAAATAAAGAAGAAAGGAAGAAAGGAGTTTAAATGATAATTAATAATTTTTTTAATTTAAATATTTTAATTACTTCTAAATTCTTTAAATTAAATTTTTTTTAAATATTTATAAAAATTCATAAAAGATGATTTTAAAAAATTACTTAAAAATATTTATTTTTTTAAAATAAATGAACATTTTGATCATTTAAAAATTTATTTAATATTAATTTTATTATTTAAAAATATTTAATATTAATTTGAACCTTCAAAAATTTATAACATTATATTACTCTTCTAAATATTTAAAGTGATATCAAATGACTATTTTAAAAGATCATTTTAATGTTATTTTAAATTTTTAAAAGATTAATTTTATGTCACATATTTTTAAAAGATAATTTTAATATTATTTTAAATTTTTAAATAATTAATTTAATATTATATATTTTTAAAAATAAACTCAAGAAGTAATTGATAAATTAATAATTGATAACGTCAAGAAGTAATTGATAAATTAATAAATCAACAGAGTCACCCTACAACTTGTTTTGAGTTTATCTCCTCCCGTCGGTCTCTCTCTGTTGTCTCTAGGGTTTGGTAACAGCATCAACATTCTCCATGTTGCTGCCAAGCACTCTCCAAATCAAACCGGGATTCATCTAATCCTCATTCTGTTCTACTTCCTCTTCCCACGCACTCCCTCTGTTTCTAATCCACCTTTTGCGCGTCAGGGTTTCGCTTCAATTATGATTATAATCTCTCCCCCCTCCTTCAAATCCATTTTGGTCTCTCAGAATCTTCGTGTTTTTGGTCCCGGTTTGAATCCTTTCGCACCCTTTTGCGTGGCGAATCTCTCCGTCGCCTCTCGCTAATTTCCATTGCCCATAGCTTTTGTTTGCTCTATTTTTTTTTCTCTCTCTCTGGGATTTCTCTTTGAAAGCATGTAAATCGGTGACCCTTTGATCTCTGTGGTCTATTTTGTTCTTTGTTAGATAAATCTGGGTGTTTTGGAACCCATTCCTCATTGGGATTCAAGGGTTCGGTCATTCATCTTCGTTTCAGTTCTATGATGGGTTATTTAGACGTGCCCCGGGAGCAGCCGGTTTTGTTCAGAAGGAGCTTGTCAAGAAGGCGCTTGTTAAGGTCTGGGGTGGACACGGATGACAGGGGGTGGACGTCACTTCATGTTTGCGCTCGGAAAGGTGATCTCAAAGTGGTAAGTTAAATTCCTTTGTGTATGCATGCTTACTATGCACATTTAGTTCATTGCCATTCATGATCTCAGATGTGGGTTTGTGTTGTATGGCAAAGTGTTCAGCTTTTTATCGTATAATCCAGCTCTAATAAATGATGTACAAGAGTGAAATAAGTAAAGTGTTCTGTTCCCGAGAGATGTGGATGAAAACCTGTAAACTGCAGTTATCCCTAGGTTTAATAGATATTGTTAAGTCATCATGTAGTTTGGTTGTATACTTATATAGTTATGTTCCTTCAGTGGTGATAGTACTATTCTGTTCTTTTGTGGCAAACTGGCAATAAATGATTTGTAACTTCTGTCCTCATTGGGTTGATTTTTCCATGCTGAGCCTGTTATCTTGGTCAAGGAATCCTCTTATTATGACATCACAAATTCTGCTTAATTCATGAATTAGCTCTTGGTAAAGATCAATTATGGTGCTCTTTGATGATTATGGCAGATTTGCAGTGTGTTAGTAGTATGTGAAAAGCTTCTACAGGGTGCTTGTTAATGCAAGGCCAAAAGGCCGTTTAATAGAGAGTGAAGCCTTGAGAGGGATTGTGAGTAGGCCATTTAGTTGGTGTGATGTTTGTAAAAGGAGTGGGGATTCTTCAGACTTGTCGATTTGATATTTGGAGAGTGTTGGGTGGTGCCAGTTAAAGTCACTAAACAGTTCATTAGTTAGGGATGTAAATATAGGGCAAATAGAAGATTATTGTGGATGGCTTCCATTTGATGTGTGAGCAATGCTGATAAGAAAATAGATGTTTCTCAACAAAGCTAGATGATCTAATTCAGGGGGACCTGAGATGATCATTCTTTTGGTTCTAAATGTTCTTCTGCAGAGTTCTTTGCCTAATTGCCTAATGCTAGGCTGTTTTTGCTAATTTTGTGCTTTTATTCTTATGTTGACTCTCATTTGAGTCTTGTAGTGTAAATGGATTATCCTCTTTGCCCTCATCTCCCCCAAAAGATTTATGGCTTCCTGGCTGAATTTGGGAAATTGTCTGCAAATTCCTGTAGCGCTTCAATTTTTTTTGCTTACGCAGTTGATGATTTGTAAACTGTTGGATGATTCATAATTTTCTTTTGTTTCATTAAGAATTAAGATTGTATTATATTAGCAATACAAAAAAGATTGTATTATATTTGTAGCACTTGCGTTTTCAATTTTGTCATTTTTTGTCGCATCTAGGCATCTGCTAATAGTGTTCCTAACAGGTAAAAGGACTTCTTGACAACGGAATGGATGTTAATGTGACTGCATGGGGCCCTAAATCAAAAGGGGTGACCCCTCTCCACCTTGCTGCTGAAGGTGGCCACCTTGGAGTGATGGATGAACTGCTTGAGCGCGGTGCCAACATTGATGCCAGAACTAAGGGTGCTTGTGGCTGTAAGTTGTTGAATGCCTTCCTATGCAGTCTTCATTTCTAATATGTGTAGGCCTGTGTATGTTGAAATACTTTCATACTGATGAGGATGTTCTCTTAAACCAGGGACGCCACTCCACATTGCAGCCAAAGAAAGGAGGCGGGAGGCAGTGAAATTCTTGATAGAGAATGGAGCATTCTTGCCACCTGATATCAATGATAGCAGATTCAATCCTCCTCTTCATTACTGTCCAGGACTTGAATGGGCCTATGAGGAGATGAAGCTACTTTGCCAGGAAGACTCATCAGCGACCTCTTACAGTTCTGAGAGTTAAAACCTGTTTCTTCAGTGATTTTGGTCTATTTTTGGTCTAGTTTAAATCCAGATATCGAGTGAATTAGTAGAAAATTGAAATATGAAACTTATTTGATACGTATGCTTATATACATTATATGCATGCATGTGTTGTTCAATGTATGGAAATGAGTTGCTATTTTAATATGTTGAATGCTCGGGCTATGGAAACAATGCTGTATGGTGTTAATGTGCTATGTTATGCGTTGGTTGATACTCGTTCATTTACGCTTTGTGTGCAGAGATGCTTTGTTTGAGTTTAAAGCTTGCGAAAGAATTACTGTTGTTAGAGGAGTGGCATTTTCATTTTTCTTAATGCTTTTTTTGGGATCCTGCATCCACAGTTCTCACGCAGTCACGCCCCTATTGTCTTGCAAAGTTATTAACGCATGTGTGCATGGGTGGAATTTAAGAGTGGTTTCCAAGTACAGGATAAATAATAACAAGTTTTCATTCTTGCCAGATGTACAGATTAAACATATTTTAAAGTATTTACAAAATTATCTAGGGTAATTTTAATTTGTTTTATAAAAATAATTTTATTTGATTTGTGTTAAAGTTTAGTATACTTATTTTAAAAAAGAATTTGAATGATGCAAGAAAATTTGATAATTGTAATTTCAATGAGATCTAATAGTAATAACTTTATATGAATTAGTATGGAATGTGATTTATCTAATTATATTAATTAGATATAAGTATACTTATCTTGAAATGATGAAATTTTTTTTATTATGATAATTTTAATAAAAATTTGATAATAGTAATTTTATTTGAATTGAATTAATATTAAATGTATTTTATTTTTAGATTAATTTTATATAATTATAATTATTATCACAATATTAATTTTGAGTTAATAAATAATATTTATCATATTTAAATCACTTTTACTATATATATATATATATATATATATAGGACGTATCAAGAAAGAGTAAATCTTGACTATTACATATTGTGTAAATAGTCAAGATTAAAAGATAAAGTCTTGTAATTTTTAGATAAGATCTAATAATAACTATTTATATATGATTTAATAGTTGAGATTTTATCTTATCACTTTTCATGATACAAAATCCTCTATTTACATCTCATGAGAGGATTATAGGCTGCAATGTTAAGATTGAGTTTAAAAATTGTATTTTTGAAGACAACTGACCAACCTATTTAGAATCCTAACTTTGCTTTCATGAACAGAGCAATCATCCAAGTACTAATTTAACCATGTCTAAATCTTAAAAATTGTACTCAAGGTTGTATAAAAGCCATTTGTAAAAAACAATTATACCTTTAAAACAACCACACAAAAGAAATAGCAAAAGAAGCATGAAATCTTTTTAACTCACCGACAAATAAAACAATGGGACCTTACCCATTTGTGATTCTTAAAGTTGAGTTTCCGCATGAAAAGGAAAGCCAAAATATATCAACAAATAAAATTTGACCCTAAAATTTGATGATGAGAACAATTTTATAGCCAAAACGAATCATAGAAACAACATACAAATTTCCATTCTCATAACAGTTTATAAAAGGTCTTATTTTCTTGTTGTTTATTATTAAATTAAAATAAGATAACACAAAGATTTAAGAAATCACCTAGTTGGCATAAAACGGGATAAGTACACAAGATATATATTTCATCAATCACATTAGCAATTCTAAGTATATATTCACCTTTAATTTTTTGAAAGGTTACGATCTATCTTCCCGATTTACCAAATATATTTCATCAATAATATTGGCAATTCTAAGTATATATTCACCTTTAATTTTTTGAAAGGTTACGATCTATCTTCCCGAATTACCATCGGTAACACAAGATGGTCCTCAACATCAATGTGTTTCCCAATCAAATTCACTCTCCCTTCAACTAGAAAAACTGCAGTTATATATCATACTCAAATTAATAATATTTATCATACTCAAATTAATTTTAATATATATATATATATATAGGGAACGTATTAAGGAGGAGTAAATTTTGATCATTACATATTGTGTAAATAGTCAAGATTAAAAAATAAAGTCATGTAACCTTTAAATTAGATCTAATCACAGTCATTCATGTATAGTTTAATAATTAAAATCTTATCTTTTCACCTCTCATAATAAAAAATCTTCTATTTACCTCTCATGAGAGGATTATAGGATGCAATGTTAAGATTGAGTTTAAAAATTGTACTTTTGAAGACAACAGACCAACCTATTTAGAATCTTAATTTTGCTTTCATGAACAGAGCAATCATCCAAGTACTAATTTAACCATGTCTAAATCTTAAAAATTGTATTCAAAGTTGTACAAAAGCCATTTGTAAAAAGCAATTATACATTGAAAACAACGACATAAAAGAAATAGCAAAAGAAACATGAAATCTTTTTAACTCACTGACAAATAAAACAATGGCCCCTTGCCCATTTGTGATTCTTAAAGTTGAGTTTCTGCATGAAAAAGAAAGCCAAAATATATCAACAAATAAAATTTGACCCGAAAATTTGATGATGAGAACAATTTTATAGCCAAAACGAATCATAGAAACAACATACAAATTTCCATTCTTATAACAGTTTATAAAAGGTTTTATTATTTTGTTGTTTATTATTAAATTAAAATAAAATAACACAAAAATTTAAGAAATCACCTGGTTGGGATAAAACGGGATAAGTACACGTGATATATATTTCATCAATCACATTAGTAATTCCAAATATATATTCACCTTTAATTTTTTGATAGGTTACGATCTATCTTCCTGAATTGCCATCGGCAACACGAGATATTCCTCGACATCAATATGTTTCCTAATCAAATTCACTCTCCCTTTAACTGGAAAAAAAAAAAAGATAAAACATAAAACATAAGAAATGAACTTGATGATTTCCATCTTTCATAAAAATCAATCAACCAACCAAAAACAAACTAAGCAATGGATCCAACACTTCTCACATAAAGCCAAGAGGTCTTCGTTAGATCCATACATCGAAGCGTGCTATTCTTGTCCTAGGCACATGAGAGGATGACTGAGGAGTTATAAGAGATTTGAGTATAGCAAGATGTTGTCTCTCTTTTAGAAATGAGAAAGGAGAGGTATGAGAGGGCACTATACGATCCATGAACGTTACCAAAGGAAGGCCAAAAGTTTGCTGGATTAAAATTAGCAGTTATTGATAAAGAAACTGATCACTTAAGGCATTCCAAAATACATCAAATGACAGCTAATAATATTGGCTGATGTAGCATCTTTAGATGGCTTAATATTGCTAAAGTGGCATTCTTACATGGCGCGGTTCAGAAATTATATATTATAAATAGATTTAGGGCTTTGTCCAGCAGTACTTTCTCTCACGGATGGTTTAGGAAACTTCACTTTGCTTTTCTTTGTTTCTAAAGAGACCGCGTTCTCTGCTTCTTCTGCAAAGTTTTACATCACCAAACCTGCCCAGTACCGTATATGAGCGCTTGAGGTTGTCTCTCTGGGGTTTGGCCTCTTGCTGAAATAGTTGGTATTCAAGGGGCCTAATACATTTTTGGTAAAGTATAACTTTAAAAGTGGGATGCCTTGAACAGCCACGTCTGAGTTCGATCTCTCTAACCTCCCCACTTATCCAAACCCCCTGATAAGTAAAAAATTTTGATTATAATTTATTTTGAATATAAAATAAGTTAATCCAAACATATATTTAGGACATTGCCTATTACATCATTCTTAGACACTCTATTTAGTAATTGACATGTATTAATTAAGGGCTTACAATTTTAACTTATGATTAAAGTCACACATATTCTCTCACTATGCTATAAATATGCACATAAAATGAAGTTATACAAGTCGTATGACTTTAATGATAATTTAGAAATGTGACATTCAATTGACATGTGTCAACTAGCAATAATGTGTTAGATAATGCTTATTTAAGAATTTATCAAGATCTAAAAATTAGGGTATCAATATTGAAAATAATTTGTTAAGTATTTATTAGTTGTTGCGTTTCACAATAAATGTTTGATGTCTGAAAGTTAAAATTAATAACTAATAAATATTTGATAAAACTATAAAAAAAAAAAAGGGTATTGATTCCTTGAAAAAAAAGATAGATATAATAACCTCCTAATTGAAAAGGGTTTTTGGTTTTGAAAATCGACAAAAGGAGGCTCTTATGTAAAAAACAATTCCTCCACGAAGTTAATGTGCCAGTATAATAAACTTGTCTTTTTTAAAATGCTTTTCTATGTGGATACGTGATTTGAAAATAAATTGGATCAGATTTTTAAAGCATTTTTATTTTTCAAATTTTAAATCACCCTAAATTGTCAACGAGTGATAAACATATGCGGCAGTCAACATGATCAAACTTTTCATATTGGGGCAATCAATTGAAATATTTAACAATTTTATGTGATTTTGAACTAAATTTAAAACTTGAAAAGCTAAATTGAATTTTGACGATTCAAATACGCCGAATAGTATTTTTCTATATATATAATAACAATAAGCTGTCTCATATCTAATCTTACCTCAAAATCAATTCTTTATATACACCAAAAAAAAATCAATTCTTTATATTTTTTCATGTACATTTGAATGTCAGAATTAATTCAGGACTCCAAAATCTCACACCATTATGGATAATTTTAGAGCAATTTTTCTTTATCATAATTTTATTTAAAATCGAAAGAAACAAGTCTCCTTTATTTGAGAAAATTGTTTCTAAGTGTATTCTTCAAAACCCCAAATGGAAAATCATACATTTCGGAGATTCAAAAATGTAATTTAACTTACTATAAATAGGAAAAGAAAATTCAAAGAATAATATTATATCTCCTAACTTATCCTCTTAATAATATTGTTAATTATTAC
Organism: Castanospermum australe; assembly: GCA_019955255.1. NCBI lineage: Eukaryota > Viridiplantae > Streptophyta > Magnoliopsida > Fabales > Fabaceae > Castanospermum > Castanospermum australe. Next base: position 442,459 of record NSJW01000044.1, read on the forward strand.
TCTATCTGTCAATTTTTATTTATCGCTTAAAATTTTTATATGAGAATTAAAAAAATTAATAAATAATTTTAATTATATAAAATTATAATTTAATATGACTAAATAATTTATTTTTAATATTATTTATTTTATTAATTTTTTTTTTATATTAAAAGATATGATTAAAGTTAAAAAATTATTAATTAATAATTTTTAAATATTTTTAACTATAAGATATTTTTAAATAAAAAAATTATTACATAATAGATAAAAATAAATAAAAAATATGTAAAGTAAATATTGAATATCTTTTATGTTTTGAAGATGTTAAATATTTTATTTTTTATTTAATACTTATTTTATTAAATTTGATAGAAAGATGGTTAAGAGAAAATTTTAAGAAAACGAAGCAATACAAATATCCAAAAGGTGGATCTTGGCGTATTCGAAGTTTCGATCTGTTGAAATTTCAACGTCATCCTTTGCAAGTTGCAACAGGTTCACTCTTTTGGTAGGGGCATGCGCATCTCGATCTTCGTCTCTCGACCGCAAACACCTCACGCTGGCACGTGAATTTCTCAATGTCTTGGTGTCACTGCCGCGTAAGGGATCGTTGCTATTACGACCAACCAAGCAGCAACCTTATCTCCCTCCATTTACGCCACACGCTGTTATGTTTTTAGTACACGACAAATTTTCACTTTCAGCTTTCAAGTACAACGACCACCACAAGTCACAAAGCATGAAAACGGTGATTAAACAAAAATTAAACAAAATAGAAAAGCGCTATTTTACACAAATTTTCAAGTCAAAGAGAAAAAAGAATTACATTCTTTCTCAGATTTTTTCTTTTTCTTTTTTTTTTTTTTACAGAAAAACTCAAACTTAGATGGACGAATCAGGTACCGGCATCCTGGGCAAGATGTGAACCGCCACCGCTTCAAATCCCGCCGGCGAATCCACCACCCACAGTCTCGGCGTCGACGCCGCCACATCCACTGTGGAAATCCCAGCACTGGAAGCGACACAGACTCTGCCTCCCCGAGCAGCGAGTTGCTCTGCCCCTTTGAGCCTCTCGGACTCAATGACCTCCTCCCAAGCGTCTTCTTCGGCGATGTACTTCCTCAGAGCACCCTTCACCTCATCCACCACGTACATCACTTGCTCCTCCATGGCCGCCATCGGCCCCCTCCACCCAGACAACATCCCCTCCGGCATCTCCCTCCAAGCGTCCTTCTCCACGTCGTACACAACCCCTTCTTTCGCAGCATCCCCTTTCACATTCACCATGCACAGCTTCCCCCTCCACCCAACCGCGTCGATCGCGTCTCTGCTGTACCTCCCGTCTTTCAGGGTGCTCTTCTTCTCCCACTCCCCACCCGCGTTCGAATTCTTCTTGCGCAGGTCCCACTTCTCCAGCGACCGAGCAACGTCGATGGAGAAATGGGTTCCGATCCCACTGGCCACATAGACCGCGCCGCGAGACGCACCTAGAGCGCACCACCGGCGCGGGGTGCCAAGGGTGGGGCCCAAGGTCCAGGTTCGAGAGAGGGGGTTGAAGACGAGGGGTCGAGACAGAGCCGGGTACAGATTGTGGGTGGTGGCAGCGAGGAGGATCAAATTGCCGGAGACGGAGATGGACTGGATGGGTAGGTTGCGGGAAAGGAAAGACGGGTGGTGACGGAGGAGGTGGTGGAGCGGCGGGCGTGGCGGCGGTGGAGGGAGAATTTGCCAATTGGATGAGATGGGATCGAAGTTATAAAATTGAATGGAGTTTGAACAATGGGTTTTGCTTGGTTGCAGAGATGATGGGGTTGACGACGGGGATGGTGACAAAATGGCATACAGAGAGAGGAAAGGAGGGAAGGAAGGGGAATATATGAGGCGACGCCATGAGCGGCAAACGGAGTAGAGAAGGGAAGGGTGGACCAAAGAAAGGCACACTTGGGCTATGTGGTCAGGAAGCCCCGGTATGAGAGGCCGGTGGTGGTTGTGGTCGTGGCGGTGGTGGTGGTGGAGCTTGTGGCGTTTGGCGGCGGAGGAGTCACAAGCTGGGGATGTGTTGGCCATTGAGTTTGTTTGGATTTGGAGCCTTGGAGGAGGGCTTGCTTTTGGTTTTTATTAATGGAAGGTGCAAAAAGAAAGCTTCGCCATACTTACTCTCTTTGGAGGGACATGTGACTGGTGGTGACTGGTGACTCATGGAGGAGAAGAGGGCCATTCAAAATAAAAAGCTAAAGTAGGGGTCTGTGCCAGTTTCCTCATCTTTTTCTGACATTAAAAGACATGCTACCTTTCCAACTGCTCTACTGGTCCTTGCGTAACTATAAACATCTTTTTGACCTGAAGAATGCTTTACGGCCTTCTGGAATTCGATTATAAAATTCAATAAAAAAAATGTTATATAGTCATATTTTTTATATGAATTTTAATAAAAAGATTTTACATCTTTATTCTTCTATTTTATTTAATAATTATTTTAAATTATAATTAAATTCTGAAAAAAAAATAACTAATTTTTTCTCATTGTATAATATGGCTCAAATTCAAATTTGCCAAGGTCATGCATTAAAGTTGTCGTAATGCAGGCTGGCTGATGCTAAAAGCCTAAAATTCATTGTTAATTTCTAAATTAACATTTGGATATAGGATATAATGACAAGATTATCTCAAAAAAGCAATTCCAAAAACAAAATTAAAAATAAGATTAAGGTAATAAGATGTGGTAGATACTATATACGAACTTATGAACAAAATATCGAAGTTTGACTACAAATTGAATGAATCATACCAAATACCGAAAACAAACGTAAGAAGAAGAAGAAAAAAAAGTGGATTTTTTTATTTTTGTTTTTATAGACAGGAGGGGGACATTGAAAAATTCCAACTGCTAATAGCGTTTTTATGAAAATCACCTAGCAAGCTCGTCTTCTACTATCATTCATCAACCGTTGTCTATAAAAATTTATAATAACTGATAGTGCTATTATCCAATAATTTAAAAACATTTAGACCATGATGCCATAATGCGAAATGTCCCAGTTGGTTTTATAGTTGAAGTATGGAAAGGACAAATTAAGATTATGTCGCATATAAAATTATAGTATGTATGATATCTGTCACAATACTGGTAGAGATAGAGGCAAGCAACTTGGGAAACATGACGACGAAAAAGAGAATTATGTATATTTCATGAGTAATGATATCAGTTACGAAAAGTAATTAGAATTTTTTTTTTATAAAATTTAGTTAAATTTAAAGGTAATTGGTGGATAAAATAAAATAATAAAAATTACTTACTTATCCAAAAATTAACAAATTTACTAAATTATTCTGTAAAGAATTATGATTATATAGTATTTTTCATATTTTATTACTTTTATGATAAAGAATAAATAACTGGACAAATTATGCTTAAGGTATCTATTTGAAAAGAGATAAATAGATTGAGTGATTTAATTTTCTTCTAAATGTGATTTTTACATTATTATTTTATTATTTATATGTCATCAAAATATTTTAATTATGATAATAATTATTTAAAAATTTTAAATTTTTTAATAATATATAATATTAATACATAGTTGGATAATAGTATACAAAACTTTACATTCACAATATATTGTATATGTGTTTAAACTTTTTTTAGTGTATATTTGATATAAATGTAATAATGAGGGTGAAATTTTTATGAAAACAAAATTCATCTATAAAAAAAATTATCTTTAACCTTAATACCAAATACATTTAGATTATCATTTTTAACGAACCTCTAATTTTTTTTTTATATTTGTGCTCCTATCTTGCTCACCTAATAATGATGGTACAATACAAGCAACTTTAACATTGGACCACTTCATTGTGCTAGATTATTTTAGGTCCACATTTTTTCTTTCAAGGTTTAAGCAACTTGTACCTGAAGTTCCTCATTACCACAACTATGCACAAGCACCTATATAGTAAAAAAAAAATTATTTTATATTTATAGTATTTTTATATTAGATTTTTATGTAAAATTAACTTTGGAATGAAATCCATGTTCTTATAAATCTTCTATGCGAAAGTTAAGCTATTTTTTTATTAAATAGTTAAAGTAGTGAAAAAGAATGTGTAAACGTCATCAGAAAATGTGTAAAAGTCACTAAGAAAAACAAAGGCATAAACTTTTGACGGCAAGAAGGAACACCTGGTGCCCCACATTCACATCAAACTGGTCAATCTTGAATTAAACGCACTAACCTATTTGATGCATTGTATATGATAAAATTGGATATGTAACACTTAATAATATATGATAGTATAGTATAAAATATTATAAAATTTTATAATATAAGGTTTAACGGTAAGAGTAGAATAAAATAATGAGTTAGAATTGATTTGAAATTAGAATATTATATTTTTATCTAATTTGATATAAAATAATCTTATCAAGTCTTATTAGATCACTTGAGACTTTATTAATTTCATATAATTATTAAATAAAAACAAATAAATCAAATAATTTTATTTTATCATATATTACACTAAAATATATAATAAAAATAAATCATATAATATAAACATATATTATCAAACTCTATACTAATTATAAAACAAGCCTTAAATAGTTATAATTGCCTGTGATTTATGAGGGGTTTTTTGGGTTTTGTCTAAAAGTTCTTTATACTATATCAATAAATTATTTATATTAAATTTAACAAATTTATGAAAATTTTATTCTACACAATTTCTCAATAAATTTAAATTTAAGATTTTATATATATATATATTTTTTACGTAAACGAAGGTTCTTTGATTTTGCATGTTCTCTTATTTATTACTATATAGGCTCTCACCTACTCAGTATTTGCATAAGACTTATCTCATTTAATATTGGAAATATGAGCAAATTGAATGTTTAAAAATTTAAATGAAGTAGTTTATAGAGGAAATTATAATGGTTTTCATATGTAAAAAATAAAAAAGCTTTGGATAAAAAATATCATAGTGGTATGCAAATGCCTCTCTAGATAGACACGTGCGTGTCATTTTAGGAATGCTCACATGGAATGTTCGAATATCATAAGGGTGTTATGGGTTGGTACACAAAATGATTATTTAATAGAATAATAATGGAATAAAAATGAATTAATAATTTTTGGATTGGAACAGAGAAAATTAAATTAAATTAAATCTAAATAATGTAAATATCTATTGTAAGAAAAATACAAACAATTTAAATTTTTTAATATGTTTTTTATATATGTAATATAAATGTATATTATTAAAATTGATACCTAAGTTTAATTATTTTAATACATTGATAACAATAAATGCTACCACTATAATATAAGCCTTAAACTTTTAAGCCTTTTGTCTCTATACAGATAGTCCTCGAATTTGGATCATCTCCAGTAATAGAATCATCTTATTGAAGAGAAATAGATACAAAATATATTGTGTTAGGACCCACAACGATAAGTTTTAAAATTTATTTTTTATATTTAAAACTTTATTTGTCTTTCTCTCTCTAATAGAATATTTTCTTATTATTTTACTAATAAAAGAGAATCCTGATCCAATAGCCCTCCTCATCTGATTTAAATAAGTTAAATTTAATTAGAGTAACTAGTTATTTTGTAAAATTAATGAGAGCATGCTAAAAAAAAAATAAAATCTCATTTTACCTAGCATTAAATCACAATCGCACTTCTCCTAAAGAGAATAAACTCTCCATATTTCATTGTTGATTGTGTAGGATGTGGTATGAAAAGAACATTTCATACTTTTTTTTTTCTTTTACTAACAAACTTGAGAAAATTTTATTTTATAAAATGAGCATGGAATATACTATTCCCACATGCCCAAGATCATGTTTGGCAGGTCGAGTGGAAGAACAGACACAAAAGTAGATAAAGTGGGTGGAGTCCTTGCTCTTGTACTTTGGCTATAGAGAAGGGGGAAGAGACAGAGGACTCGAGAAAGAGTTAGAGTAGAAAACAACAATGAATGAGAAAAGAGAGGAAAAAGCTCTTGAATGTTGACGTTGTTGGCGTGGGGCGGTTGAGTCGTGAAACGAGACTCTGATAATGAGAGAAACTTGTATTGAGTGCAGTTTGCGGTTGCTACAAGTGGCCTCAATGGCACGCATGCCGTTGAGCCACTTGTTTTTTCTTGGTACATTGATGAGCCACTTCGCTTTTTTTTTTTTTTACTCTTAACTTCCAAACTTAATAGCAATGTAAATTAATATACGTGGTGTGCAATAATCAACTGCACTTGTGTTTATGTCTCACTATACGCGTGTTGTTTGTTCAGCTCAGATTTCTAACAGGAAAAGAAATGCAAGAATGTATAGAGATTTTGACAATAAAAATTATTAAAAATAATATTCATACATGTGAACAAAGTACACAATCATACTCAAGAAGTCATTTCATGAGTTGACTATATAAATGTTTCAACTTTTATATATTAATTATAATAAATTAAATATGTATTATTGGACTGGAAAACTTTTATTAGGCTTAAGCCCAATGTTTACATCTAACTCATTCTCTTAAATCATAAAGGAATGCTTATTCTCTCTACTTATGCTCTAATTCTCCTTTTGCTTTGACACTGACTTGAGTATTAAAGTGTTTTTACAGATATTCTTACTATCAAGTCTGAGATTGAGACAAACACCACCTTATTAAAAATAGACAAAAACAATTATAATTGATATATCAAGTGTAAATTTTATTTTATTTTATTTTTTCATTTATTACTTTTTGGAAAAATTGTATACATGTTTTCTATGTTTTGGAAGGACCATAAATAATTATTTTATTTATAAATTCAACATTTGAATCATTAAATTATGAAAAATATTATAATAGATTGTTTTATTTGGTTTTTTAATTGTTTTTTTTCCTTAACTGTATGATGGTATTCATCATCATTTAATTTGTTCATGTTAATTCCATAACTTATATTATATAGAAATTTAATAGAGCATTTTAAATTTTCTTTTAACTGAGTGATGAGTTTGACATCATTTAATTTAATCATACATATTGACCTTTGTTCGCGTGCAGGTAAATGGGTCAGCTTACCAGAAAATGGGTTTGGCCTGTTTATCTGATACGCTAAATTAACCAAGGTAAAAATATCTATTTTATACAGGTCATGCACTAAAATAGAGGTGATCAAATTTGCATACAATATTTGGTTAAGCGAATTGATCCCTTCGGAGCCCAGTTAACTTTAAAAAAGGAAAAAAAAAAAACAAGAAAAAGAATGATTAAGCAAAAGATTTTGCTTGGCTGTCTAAGTATAACTCCATTTGCATCCTCAATAAAGTACACTAAAATGCACCAAAAAACATAAAGTACACTAAAAGAAATTTTAAATCTTCCTAATGAATTACTCTAATAATCTTCCTAATTATCTAAAAAAATATTAAATGTTTTTTTGAATTATTAAAATATTAAATACTTTTAAATTTTCCTTTAATACTTTTTGTTTTATGTAATAGGAGAATATTAGGTCGAATCTTTAACAAAATTTAGCATTGAGAAATTTAAGAAATTTTAAATTTTTCTAATGAATTAGCCTAATGATCTTCTTAGTTTCTAATAACCAAAAATAAAAGCATACATTAAATCCTTTTTGGATTCCCAAGATATTATATATTTTTAACTTTTCATTTAGTATCTTATATTTTAAGTTATTAGGAGGATCTTAGCTAATGAAGGTTGGCTGACTCTACTGGTAGGATCAAATTATTTATTTTTAAAAATCTTAAATTCAAATCTGTTTAGAATTCTTCATTAGTAACCTTGAAATATGGTAGCGTCCTTTTCCTTAAACTTTTTTTTTTCATAAAAAAAGTTATTAAGAGAATGGCAAGCTGATTTTTTTAGGAGGATTTAACAATACTCTTTTACAAATAAGAAATTCTAAATCCTCCTAATGAATGCATCTAATAATCCTTTCAATTACCTAATAAAAATATTCAATGATTTTTGAATTTCTCAAATATTAAATACTTTTGACATGTTATTAATTACTTTTTGTTTTAGGTAATTATGAGGATGTTAAGTTGATTCTTTACTAGAATTTAGCATTATGTTGTTACAAATGAAATTCTGAATCCTCATAATGAATTAAACAAATAATCATCCTAATTACTTAAAATTAAAAATATTAAATACTTTTTTTTAATTCTCAAGATATTAAATACTTCTTATAATTTTTCATTTAATAATATAATGATTTAAGTAATTAGTAGAATGCTAGGCTGTTTCCTCGCGAGGATTTAGCTTTACTCCAAATGCGAAATGATAGGATGTATGATTCTGTCACAACAGTGATAGATAGAGATAGAGGAAGCAACTTTGGAAACAGCAAAACAAAAAAGAGTATCGTGGATATTGTAGTTCTTTCATTCATGACAGAAAACAAAGAACAGGGCAAGACATGCTTAACGTATCTATTTGACAAGAGGTAAATAAATTAAGACAAGGGCAATAACATTGAGTAATATATCATATACGTGTTTCAATTACTTTAATGTTATTATCATCTTCAACACTTCTCCAATTTTTTTAAAAAATATTTTTCTTCCTATCATGGTCAATACAAGCAACATCTGACATTGGACCACTTCATTGTGCTAGATTATTTTGGGGCCACAGTTTTTATGAAGTTTTAAGCAACTTGGACATGAAGTTGTGCAAAGCACCGACACAGTAAAAATAAATAAATAAATAAATAAATTTTTCACTTCATTTTATATTTTTATTATTGTTATGTTATTTTTTTTTATGTTAAATTAACTTTTAAACAAAATTCATGTACTTATCAGTATTTAATTGTATGCAAAAATTAAGCTAGCTCCATGTCATGTTATATGTTAATTTGACTTATTTCAAAGACTCGTCTTATCATCTTATGTAATGCCACGTCATGTTATATGCTAATGTGGTCTAATTCAAGTCATGTAGTGTAATAATGTGATATTCTCTAAAGACTCTTGTAAATCATGTAATGCCACATAATATCATGTGTTAACGTGGTCTCATCTAAATATTCTACAAGTTATTTAACACCACTTAATATTAGGTGCGATGTGGCTTGCTATAAACAAATCTAAAATTTTATTGCAGAATAGAAACTTTTGATATTTAATAAATAATTTATATTTATAAAGAAAAATAGTAATGATATAAATTGTTCGTAATACTTTCATAAATAGCATGCCAACTATACTAGTTAACTTATATTTGTTTTTTTTCCTTAATTTATACTTTGTAACATATAAAGCAAAATCACAATCTAAAACATTTGATTAAAGCCATACAATCATAAAAAATTATGAAAATAAATTTAAAAAATAATTTCCTACCAAATTTAAAAAAATAAAATATATTATCGCATATTTAATTAATAAATTAAGTTATATTTTCAAAAATATGTATAACTTCTACTTAATTTTTTTTTTTACAAATATTAGTATACAATATTTGCACGTATTTAGTCCATAAACTAATTATCAATACCAAAATATTCATAAATTATATTTATAAAAAATTAACTATAAATATTAATATGTAAGTACTTACAAAAATATTTATAAATTATATTTTAAAAAATTAATCATAAATAATAATATGTAAGTGTTTGCGCAATGGACTAGTTTGGATAACAATGATCTCATTTTTTATATTAGTAATATGAGAAAATTGAATCTTTAAAAATTTACATGCAGTCTACTTTAGTAGTTTATAGAGAACATTAGAGTGCTTTTCATATTCTAAAAAAATGCTTTTCATAACAAATGTCTTAGTGGTATGCAAATGCCTCTCTAAATAGACATGCCTGTGTTTTTTTAGGAAAGTTCACAGGGAATGTCCAAAGATGGGTGTTGTAGGGTAGTTATGTGACTTTGCTACATAAAACGATGATTTAATAGAATGAGAATGAAATAATAATGAGTTAAAATGAAATGATCATTTTTATCTATTTGGTTTGGTATATTGATAAACCAAGACGCAGGCCTGTGAACAAGTCACTCCAAAGGAAAGGTTCCTCTAACCTCCTTTGAATTCTGTAATTTCTTCAATGATGAGTCTCGGTGCGCGATTGCTTTATTGATACTACTCTTGGTTACATTTATAGTTACAACAACTAGCAATCCTCAACTAACTAAGAATAGCTAAGCTAACAAACCGAAACTAACAATTTCATCACACCCTTTATTACTACTCTACTTCTTCCATATATAGAATCAATGTGAAATGAAATTTAAATTGATTTAAATAATATAAATATCCCTCGTAAGAAAAATAAAAATTTAGATTTTTCATATATTTCTTTTTTTTTGGTACTGAGATTTTTCATATATTTCTTATAATGTAATGTGAATGTATATTCTTGAAAATAATATTCAACCTTAATAGTTTTCATCTACTTGATAGCAATAAATGTTATCACAAAAAAAAGAAACATTGTTTCATTTAAGAACAAATTTTAATTTGAAATGTTAGTACAATATAGACATTAAACTTTTAAACATTTTGTCTCTTCTTATAAATATTCTAGTGATAGTGTTGGCCCTCTGATTCTCATAAGATTTAAGTTGGTTAAATTTCATAAGAGTAATAGTTGTTATTTTATAAAATTAAGAGTACATCCCCTTTTTTGATTCTCTAAAGATATAAGTATCATTACTTTAGTCTTTCAAAATTTTTTTTCATTAATTTAGTCCCTAAATATAAAAGGTGACATCAAAATTGTCCTTCCATATACGGACAATGACTAAATTCACAAAATTTAATAATTAAGAGATTAAATTAATAATAATTTTGTATAATTTAGGGATTAAATTAATAATATGTTTTATCATTAAAGAATTAAATTAGAATTAATTTATTTAAAGAACTAAAATAATATTACTTTTTAAATTTAAAGACTAAATTGATGACAAAATTCTTTGAATAACTAAAGTAATAACAAATATATTTTTAAAGGACCAAAAAGGAGATTTACTCTAAAATTAATGAGAGTATGTAATAACACATAAAATAAAATTTCATTTCTTAAAACATGAAATCACAATCCCTTTATATATATATTTTTTTGCTTTAACAAACATGAAAATTCACCATTTCATAAAATTAACATAAAATATAATTACTATTCTTGCAAACTAAACATTACCTTTGACATTAATTATATATGGTTTGGATGGATTCGAAGAACGTAGACACAAAAATAGAAAATGGGGTGGGGTTCTTGCGCTTGTACATTGGCAATGAATATGAGAGAGAGGAAGAGACAGAAGACTCGAAAAAGTTAAGAGTAGAAAACAACAATGAATGAGAAAAGTTAGGAAAAAGCTATTGAATGTTGATGTTGTTGGCGTGGATAATGAGAGAAACTTGTATTGATTGCAATGCGTGGCTCCTACAAGTAGCCTCAAGGGACGCATGCTGATGCTGTCGAGCCACTAGTTTTATGGTACATTGATGAGCCACTTGTTTAGATACTCCTTTCTATAAGCAATTTTTCTTTTAATTTTAAAAAATTTCTGAACTTCTAATATCAATTTTAAGTAATATACGTGGTGTGCAACTGCACTTGTGTTTATGTTAATTATCTGTATACGTGTGTTGTTTGGTCAGCTCTAATTTCTCAAAGAAAAAAAATGCAAGAATATATGGAGATTCTAACAATAAAAATTATTGAAAATAACATTTATACACATGAAGAAATCTCAAAAGACATTCCATGAGCTATGTATATAAGTGCTTCAACTTTTATATGTTAATTATAATATATAGTAAAGTAGTATGTAGTGTAATTGATTAAGTGTGTGTTTGGATTAATTTATTTTATATTTAAAATAATTTATAATTAAAATCTTACTAAGAGAGCTTTTAAAAAAATAATTTTTTTCTAAAAATTAATCAAACCCAAACTTACACTAAACATGTGTAAATTTTATCTTTTTTTATTTATTACTTTTTGGAAAAATTGTATACAGACTTTCTATGTTTCGGAATGACCATAAATAATTATTATATATTTTTAAATTCAACAATTGAATCATTAAATTATGAAAAATATTATAATAGATTATTTTGTTTGTTTTTATCATCGTTTAATTTATTTATGTTAATTCCATAATTTACATTATATACAAATTAATAGAGCATTTTAATTTTTTTAACTGTGTGATGAATTTAACATAATTTAATTTTAGTGGTGTGTATTGGCCTGTTTATCCCATGAATTAAATTACCCGAGTCAAAAATACTTATTTTATACGGGTTACTAAATTAGAGATCTAATTTACATAAGTATAATTAGATTGCCTAAGTATAACTCCATATGCATCCTCAATAGAGTAGAGTAAGAGAAATTGTAAATCTTTCTAATGAATTAACTTAATAATCATCCAAATTACCTGGACAAAAAATTATCGAATGCTTTTTTGAATTCCTAAAATATTTAATACTTCTAACGTTTCACTTAATACTTTTTAGTTTTATGTAAAAAGTAGAATGTTAGGTTGATTCTTTAATTGGATTTAGCATTAAGAAATCCTAGATATCCCTAATGAATCAGCCTAATATAATCCTCTTAATAACCAAAAAATGAAATTGTCAAATATTTTTTGGATTATCAAGATATTAAATACTTATGAATTTTCATTTAGTACTTTATATATGTTTTAAATAATTTAGACCTATTCTTTTGGAGGATTTAACAATGTGATTTTATAAATGAAAATTTCTAAATCCTCCTAATGAATTAGTCTAATAATCCTTTTTAATTACACAGGAAAAGAAAGTATTAGATGGTTTTTGATTTCTTAAGATATTAAATATTTCTAACTTTTCATTTTATGTTTTTTGTTTTAAGTAATTAATTATGAGGATGTTAGCTTAATTCTTTATGAGGATTTAGTATTACACTGTTACAAATGAAAAATTATGAATCCTACTAATATGAATCAACCAAATAATTATTCTAATTATTTAAAGTAAAATGTATTAAATACTTTTTGAATTTTGAAGATACTAGATACTTATGACTTTTCACTTTTCATTTATTACGTTACATATTTTAAGTACTTGCTAAACTGTTAGGCTGATTCTTTACAAGGATTTAACATCACTCCAAATGACAAATTTTAAATCCTTAAATTAGGATAATAATCCTCTTAATTGTTTAAAGAAAAAAAACATTAAATGGTTTTTAGATTTTCAAGATATTAAATATTTTTTTCTACTTCTCATTTAATATGTTTTTAATTAGTAATTAGTAGGATATTAAGCTAATTTTTTAGGCCGATATTAAGTATTGTATGCTTGGATTAACTTATTTTATATTCAAAATATGATATAATTGAAAAGAGAAAAGTTTTGAAAAAAAAATATTTTTTACCTAAAAATAATCTTTCCTAATCTTTCCCAAACACCCACTAAAGCTTTTACTTTTTTTCTCAATCACAATCTTAATAAGTTTTGAAATATTTATTTAGTGGTATGACTTTTGACAGGGTGCCGGTACCTCTAATAACTAGTGATCAATATTTAACCATATGTCTCACTTTGTTGATATTCATTCAACAATTTTTTTTTCTTGAGTTTTTATCTATCTATACTATTATAAAGGAATTCTCCTCTTTGATATCAAATTTTTAGTTTCTCATAATGCCATTAATAATTAACTGAACACAAATAAAAAAAAAGGTGAAATTATAAATATAAACATTGCATTCTATAATTACAATTAATTTTAAATACAGATAATTGCCTTCTTTTTACATACACTATTATAAATAATTTTAAATATATTTTACTTTTTTACAAAAAAATTTATCTTTAATTAATTGATATATAATTATAAAAAATTATAATTAATTAATTTATAAAATACTTATATAAGTAAAAACAAAAAATACAAATTGAGAGACATGATACTGTCCTCTCAATATGCTAATATTTTATATAATTAATATCACTTAATCTTAATCTTTAATTAAATGTAATCAAACAAGTTGATATCTTATTAAGTGCAAAACAATAAATACAAGTCCACACAATAAATATTGATGTGTGAATAATACCCAAAAAAAAAAAAAAAAAACCAACGACATGTGCTCCCTAGGCTGACCCTGACCCCCTTTGCCCTATGGTTATGTTGTTAGGGTCAAAAATCGCTAATAGGCTGTTAAAGTGGCAGCTCAATGTCAACTCACATGTAGGACTTGACTCGCTGACTCATGAATCTTGACTCATGTTAATAACGCTAATTATAATTTAAAGTCTGAAAATAATTTTACTAAAATTAATGTTTACTATCAAAAGTTTATATAAGACATAAATTAACATTTGATTAATAATTCTGTAATTAAGGATATATCCGAATAAATGATCATACTCCCACAATTCTTCAAAAAATAAAGAATATGTCTTATATTACTCTACTCGCCCATTAAATGAAATATCTTTTCATTATATTAAAAAATTGATTTGAAGAGATATGCTTTTACTAAATACTCTGAAAAGAAAATATTAATCAAATATCAAATATAATTCTTCCATTTCAAAACTTTTAGACAATACAAAAACATATGTGAAGACATATCTAAAGTATACCTTTAGAAATATTAGAATAAAAACGATTGGTTCTCAGCTAATTTTCATACAGTTATATTTATTGCATAACATGGATAAAAACATATATGAATATGATTAAATATTTTTTAATAAGGAACAAACAATTTTTATAGGATTTTAAACATATAATTATATAATCACCTATGAACAAAATGCACAACATATATTATAGTTTCCTCTTTCAAAATAATTGATGTATGTACAAAAATTCAGTTAACCACGAACTTAAGTATATCTACATGAATAAATATGTAATTAGATTCATCATGACTAAAACCATTACTATATTTATGCTTTTTATCCTTTATGATTGTTTTGAGTCAAAGTTTCAAACTGTGGGAGCATGATTTATTTGAATGTATCCTTACAAAATTATTAATCACAATCAACATTTAGTTGATAAAATAGACAATAATTAGTGGCAACTATTGGGATTCCAAAACATATGAACTTCAACTCCTATGTGAATGGAGGATATATAATATACAACAATTTTAAAAAATTCAATGTCTGTGAACAAAAGCTTTTGACTGTCACACCATCTCAATTAGTCAATTCTACTTGAATCAACAGATGCAATAAATCTCTCGTGGGTAAGTGAAATTAAGTACTAATTGATTTAAACAATATAAAATCTCATAAATTAATTTGACAAGTAGCTCCACTAACTTTGTAAATGAGTCACTACAGTGACTTATATTCATATCCATCATTAATAAGGCTCATAAATTTGCTATTCGAAATTGATTATTTTTGCATCTTTATTCATATAAAGCCATGTTTTCCCACTCCCACTCCCCCCCCTCCCCCCCCCCCCCCCCCAAAAAAAATGAAAGCTACACTTCATATGTATAAATTAAATCGCCCAAAGTGATAGCAACACCCTTGCTTTATACATGTAGGATTACCATGTTGCTATAAATGTTCCTGTTCACTCCAATGTTGGCTATTCCGGAGGAACTTCTTTCGTGAGTTTGAAACTGCTTTGAGTCTATTCACTTATACATAGTTATACTATTGTTCAAAGCAAATTATTCTTTAATTAATCATAATATATCTTATCTGTTTTATTAATTAATACCTCTTAACAAAAAAAAATGCACAAATGTAAATCACGGTGTTTTTCATTTTTGTTCTCAGTAATCTTTTAATTATTTTTTAAATGAAACTATCCGTTCATAGAAGAAATGCTAATGACATTTTCGAAGTATAATGTAAATGGTATAACGCCACGGACTTGTTCCCCCAGCTATTGCTGTAGCTATGATGAGGAAATGCTGTTTATGTTGAGTTACGATCCGCTTCCTATTGAAAATACTTTTAGTATGCATTGACAAGATTGTAATGCCCAACGGTTAATAACAATTTTATTTGCTTTATATAAGGCTTATACAAAACTGTCAAGCATCCTTATTTACAATTGTGATGCTTTTGATTAAGGGTGTTCGTGATTGATTTTGTTTAATTTTGGGGGAAAAAGTATTTTGGACCAAATTAATCATTTTTTTTAATATTAGGACTAGAAGTAAATCTTCTAGGCCGAAAGTAATCATCGAACTGTTGTCTTCATATCTGATAATATAATTTATTGCTACTATGCCAACACTTTGTGGGTTATCAATCGGTTTGGTTTTATTTAGAGAGGTCCAATCAGTTTTTGATAATTACTTTTTTCTTCTAAAAAAAAAACTCATACTTAACTTTATCTTTTTCTTTTCATGACTCAATTAATAACATAATTCTCTAAAAATCTTAATAAAAATATCACTAAATAGATATAAACAATAAATTAGCCTAAACATTTTGATAGAAAGAATTACAAATTAAAATTTAATTATTTATAAGAATGTAAGTTATAGAAAAGATACATATAATTATATGAGTTCGGTTTTATAATTGAGAACTAAAAACTAAATCAAACTAATTAGTTTTTATAAAAAAATAATCAAACAAAACCGAAATTAGTTGGTTGCGTTCTGTTTTTGGTTTTTCGGTTTGATTTAGTTATAAACATCCATACTTTCGATATAATGATCATGGCATTGACTCATAAATTTTTAGGTCTACACAGGTTGAATAAACTAAATTAATAAACATCCGGTGCATTATCATTTTGCAATAAATAATTACATGAATTCCAGTGTCCAATAGTTATTTCATATTTAAAATGATTATGTGTCACTTATTTATTGATTTAATTTACACAACTTGTGTAGATTAAAATGACGATGCGTCAGCTATTTATTAATTGACTCATCTGAACTAATTTCAGTGTCCTCACATATGATATCTACCGCACTTAAATCCTAATGCAAGTGTAAGGAAAATTCTCATTGTGTGAAGGGATATTGTCCTAGCCTTTTGGTGTTTCATGAGGATTACTGGCAGTTATACTGAATAAGGCTGGTGTATCTTTAGGCTGGATGTACCTTGCAATGGGAGTTCTAATCGGCTCAGCAGTTGTACTATTGCTTTTATGCTTCAATGGAGAACAGCAAATGCAATGGGGACCTTTCTTGGAACAACAGTACGTGGTGTCTTGGGAATTATCACATGGTTGTCTGTTCCAAAAATAGAGTATGCAAGATATACTTTGATACATCGGTTGGATTATTTTATTTGGACTAACATAATCTGTACTTTTTGTACAGAACTCAAATTAATTAGATGTTAAATAATTGGAACATATTATTGTTGTTGTTTAACCCAAATAGTTATAGGGTTATTGTTGTTGAGCACATCTCAACATATGAGTTCAGCTAGTAGGCCTTGTGAATGAGCTTATTATGATGGCTAAGTTAGCCGATCTCTTCAGTTTTCGAGGAGAGGGTCCTATCCCTTTCTATAAATGCCGTGTAGTTGCCCCTGTCAAAATTATCTTAGATCAGGGATAGTTTTCTCTCTGTCACATACACACATCTTTGGTATTCTTCTCATATCATGTATTCATTTTCATCATTCTTATCCATCTAACCCTAAACATAGTTTTATAGTTTAATTGTATTGGCATACGTGTCACATATTAGGTTAAAATATTAGGGTTTTTTTTTGTTTATTTTGTGTGGGTCAAATTTTAAATTAATTCGAACAACAGCTGATCGAAATACACCAATGCTTGTTGGAAACCATGTCTCTATAATAAGTAGAGGAGCAATTCATACTGTCTGCAGCATGTTATGGCCTCAGCTATTAGCATATTTGGTTTGACTTTTGAAAGCCTCCAAATTATGATTTGGGTGAAAGCATATTTCTTGTTACTTTTACCCAAACCATGGTTTTGAAGTTTCAAAAGTTAATCCAAACACGCTATATGACTAAAGTACTGCTAAACTAATCACAACCTATCTATTCTATATATAAAAGAAACTGAGGGATTTGACTTTGCTGTGTGTCATTTTAACCATAC
Organism: Castanospermum australe; assembly: GCA_019955255.1. Lineage (NCBI taxonomy): Eukaryota > Viridiplantae > Streptophyta > Magnoliopsida > Fabales > Fabaceae > Castanospermum > Castanospermum australe. The sequence continues at coordinate 460,498 of NSJW01000044.1, forward strand.
CATTTGTCATTCCTATTTTGATATTTGGTTCTAATAAATAATACTTATGTAGTAAGTAATGATGATGTGGATCTTGAATATATGCATTTATTGTGATAGTTGATAAGTCATAATTTTAAATCCCAAAAAGAGAAAATCTATGAGTTAACTTTTTAGAATTTTTCCTTCTTTTCTTTTTCTTATTATTATTATTATTTATTTTTTTCTTTTTATTTAATAATATTTTCTCTCACTTTTTAATTTTTTATGTTTTCAATTTAAACTTTTAATTCTTTTTTACCTATTTGAATTAACCAATAATTATTATTAAACTTTTTAAAATAAAGAAAAATATTAAAATAATATTTAAGATACTAACAAATATTAAAATAAACAATGAATATACAATTTTAAATTATGTAAAATTTAAAAGGATAATGACTTATTAAACATCTCTTTTAAAATTATTATTATAAGTGATTTTTTTGTTTTTAATTAAATATAATATTATAATTTTTAAGTAATATATCATTTTTAAGAAATATTATTTTTTCTTTTTAAGCACGGGTGTTACGCTAGTAGTTCTGAAAGGAAAAGACTAACCTACCAGCAGAAGAGTTTCAAAGAAGAAAAGTTAATCGAAGCCAAAGCATGGATAGTGAAGTGGGCAGTTGGTTTTACTGTTCTGATAGTTATAATTTTTGTTTTCCTCATAAGTGGGAAACCTATTTAATTTCATCTCTGTTAGACCCCCATTTAGGAAACAGTACCAAAGAAGCAGGGTTAGAGGGAATTACGGAAGCCAAGCAGAAAAACAGTGCAGAATGGCAGTTATGTAGGAGTGGGGGGCAGTATGGGTTCTGCAGAATGGCAGTTATGTAGGGGTGGGGGGCAGCATGGGTTCTGCAGAATGGCAGTTAGGAAGGAGGTAGGAGTGGGGGGCAGTATGGGTTCTACAGAATATACAAAAGGTGGGAAGTCACGGACAGAGGAGTGGGGGGGGGGGGATTTTCTGGAGTCTGGATTGTGAGGGAGAGACCAAGCCTCTTGAAAGCTTGGAACCTTTGTCATTCTCTGAAATTTTCCTTCAGTTTTCAGTGTGTGTTCTTGTAATTTTTTGTTAGTTATTTTCAATGTTTTCTGTAATTTATGGGCTGTTCTGGGAGTGTGTTTTCTATAAGTTCTAGGCTGTTTTGGGGAGTGTGTTTCTATAAATTCTGGGTTTCCTTTCCAGGTGCTGTACGTGGAAAGGAGTTTCCTAACAAAGTGATATCAGAGCTTCCGATTCAGGGGGCTGTGAATGGTGAGATATAAAATAGAAAATAGGGTGGAGGTGCTAGAGAAGGGAATGGAGCAATTGAGAAGCGACATTGACAGGCTAAGAATAGAAACTCAGCAAGAAAGAATGGAAACACGGCAGGACAGGGAAGAAAGGAGAGCTCAAATAAACCGTATAGAGCAGATGCATCAGCAGATGTTATAGTGGATGAAAGGGAAAGACCAGATGCTACCCAGTAGGCCGACAAATGCAGTGACAGAGGAGGAAGGAGAGGAAGTGCTGCAGGGCAAGGTAGGCTCTAGTGGGACTATCACAAGACCCACTCGAAGCACACCCTTGGAAGAAAGAGGAAGGAAGTTAGAGGTACTCATATTTTCTGGAGATGATGCTTTTAGTTGGGTGAACAAAATTGAGAGGTACTTCCAGGTGAATTCATTGGAAGACCACGAGAAGTTAGATGCAGTAATGGTGGCTATGGAAGGGAAGGCATTGAATTGGTTTTCCTGGTGGGAAACCCGAAATTCTAGGCAAGTTGGGAAGAGTTTAAAGCAGCCGTGGTAAGGAAGTTCCAGCCTTCTTTAACTCAAAATCCATATGAGCTGTTACTGGGACTCCAACAATCAAGCTCGGTCATAGAGTATAGGGAGTAGTTTGAGCTCCTCACAGTACCTTTAGTAATAGTTGATGAAAGCATGCTAAAAGGTATATTTCTCAATGGCTTGAAGGAAGTAGTGAGAGCAGAAATGAAGCTGCACAGAGTGGAAACCTTAGTAGAATTGATGGATTTAGCTTTGTTGGTGGAGGAAAGAAATTCCGTGATGGGAACAGAAAAAGGAGGATTGAGCTCCAAAGCGAGCAGCCGACCTTATTCTATTAGCAGAACAGCTACTGTCAAAGTGGGGTCTAAAACATACCCAAATTATGATTCCACCTCCAGAGGGAACACCTACACGACAACTGCTTCCAAAACTGGATTTATGGGGTAGAAATCAGTAGAGGCGCGTTCAGGGGAGGGGAGTAGCTATCCAAAGAAGACTGCAGGATACAGGAGACTCTCTGAAGCAGAAGCACAGGAGAAAAGGAGGAAGGGGTTATATTTCAGATGTGATGAGAAATTTGGACCCGAGCACGTGTGTAAATTTAAACAGCTTAACGTGCGGCTGTTAAGTAATGAGGAGGAAGTGGGGTGTCAGCAAGAGGAGCCTGAGGAAAAAACAGAAGAAGAAAGGATGATTGTAGGAGAGGACCGGGCCTTACAGCTGTCAATGAATAGCATAATGAGGCTAACTTCAAAAAAATCACTCAAATTATAGGGTGAGATACAAGGAAAAAAGGTGGTCGTCCTTGTGGATTGTGGAGCTTCGAGTAATTTTATAGATAGGAAGATAGTGGAAGAGCTTAATCTACCATTGACAGAAACATCTGAGTATATTGTGGAAGTAGGTGATGGGCATCAAATTCGGTGCCAAGGGGTGTGTAAAGAGGTAAATATGCGGGTACAAGGATTTAATATCACAGCTGATTATTTTCGGTTTGAATTGGGAGGAGCGGATGTTGTTCTCGGGCTGGATTGGTTGGAGGGGTTGGGTGAGATCAAAGCCAATTTCAAAGAGCTCACAATGGGATTCTTATCAAAAGGGAGGCTAATCATGTTATAGGGGGATTCCTCTCTGTCTAGATTTGTAGCCTCTTTAAAATCTATGGTGAAGGCTCTGTACAATGAGGGAGAAGGATTTTATGTGGAATTGAAGGCGCAGGAAATTAAGCAGCAAACGAAAACTGAAGAGTGAGAGGAGTTGCAACAGGTTCTGGAGGGATTTCAGGATCTTTTCAAGGAACCCATGGGTTGCCCCCTTCCAGAAGACAGGATCATGCCATAAGGCTAAAGGAGGGATCCTCAATACCCAACATCAGACCTTAAAGGTACCCACATTATCAGAAAAATGAGATTGAAAATGTAGTAGCTGAAATGCTAGCAGCTAGAATTATAAGGCCCTAGTACGAGTCCATTTTCTAGCCCTATTATATTGGTTAAAAAGAAGGATGGAGGATGGCGATTTTGTGTAGACTATTGAGCCTTGAACAAAGTGGTGGTACCGGACAAGTTTCCCATCCCCGCTATAGATGAGTTGCTAGATGAGTTGGGAGGGGCAGTGATTTTTTCCAAGCTGGACTTAAAGTCAGGGTATCATCAAATCAGGATGAGAGAAGAAGAAGATGTCTTCAAGACAGCATTCCGCACTCATAAAAGGCACTACGAGTTTTTGGTTATGCCTTTTGGGTTGACCAACACACTCTCCACGTTTCAAGCATTAATGAATGAGGTATTCCGCCCATTTTAGAGGAAATTTGTGCTAGTGTTTTTTGATGACATACTCATATACAGCAGTAGCAGAAAAGAGCATTTGCAGCATTTGGAGAGGGTCTTGCAACAACTAAGGGAGAATCAGCTGTTGATTAACAAAAAGAAATGCAGTTTTGAGCAACTAAAATTGGAGTACCTGGGTCACATCATCTCAGCTGAGGGGGTCCAAGCTGATCCTGCAAAGATTGAAGGCATGATCCATTGGCAGAAACCTAAGGATGTTAAAGGACTCCGTGGGTTCTTGGGGTTGACAGAGTATTACAGAAGGTTTGTAAAAGATTATGGCAAGATAGCCCGACCGTTAACTCAGCTACTCAAGAAGGACGGGTTCGAGTGGAATGAGGAAGCACAGCTGGCTTTTGAAATGTTGAAGTCAGCCATGGTAACTCTTCCAGCGTTAGCGGTACCAAATTTTTCAAAGCCAGTCGTGATGGAGACAGATGCTTCTGGCAAAGGGTTAGGGGCGGTTCTGATACAAGAAGGGAAACCGATTGCATATCTAAGCCAAGGTTTGTCATGCAAGCCCAGCAGAAATCAGTATATGAAAGAGAATTGATGACAGTAGTATTAACAGTCAAAAAGTGGAGACATTACTTGATGGGAAGGGATTTTGTGATCCGAACAGGTCAGAAAAGCCTGAAGTACTTGACTGAGCAGAGGCTGTTGGGTGAGGAACAGCAGAAATGGACCTCAAAGTTGATGGGGTTTGACTTTGAAGTGCAGTACAAGCCTGGAGGGGAGAATAAGGCAGCAGATGCTCTGTCTAGAAGAGAAGAATTCTGTGCCATCTCCACTTTCCATATGATAGAATCCAAGCATTGGGCGGAAGAGGTGATAAACGACAGCAAGCTGAAAACCATCCTTCAAGATTTGTTAACAAATAAGGAAGCTCGTCTAGGGTATATGGCGAAAAGAAACTGTTTGTACTATAAGGGACGATTGGTTTTGTCAAGAAGTTCGACAAGAATGCCTTCAATATTACATGAATTCCATGCTATCCCTTTTGGAGGACATTCGGGTTTCTTTAGGACATATAAGAAGATTGCTGGGCTGCTGTATTGGGAAGGTATGAAGAGAGACATCAAGAGCTTTGTGGCAGCTTGTGACATCTGTCAATGAAACAAATATCAGGCACTATCTCCGGCCAGCTTGCTGCAACCATTACCAATCCCAACTCAAGTGTGGAGTGATATTTCCACGGACTTTGTAGGAGGATTGCTAAAGGCATACGGTGTAGACACTATCATGGTGGTTGTGGACAGACTCACTAAGTATGCCCACTTCATTCCCTTGTGTCATCCATTTTCAGCCAAGGATGTGGCTGAAGCATTTGTGAAGGAGATAGTGAAGTTACACGGGTTCCCCACTTCAATAGTTTCGGATAGAGACTGAGTGTTTATCAGTTAGTTTTGGGCAAATCTGTTCAAGCTATCACGAAATAACCCTCAAGCTCAGTTTAGCCTATCATCCGCAGTCGGATGGTCAAACAGAGGTGGTGAATAGGTGTCTTGAAACTTATCTCAGGTGTTTTGTGGGGGATAAGCCTAAGCAGTGGCCTAAGTGGCTAAATTGGGCGGAATTATGGTTCAACACCAATTATAACAGTTCTACTAAAATGTCTCCTTTTAAGGCATTGTATGGAAGGGACCCGCCCGTCTTGCTAAGGCAATCGGAAGATTTGTCCGTGGTGAAAGGGGTTAATCAACTCATGGCAGATAGAAACATGATCTTGGATAAGCTGAAAGATAACCTAGCTATGGCACAGAACAAGATGAAGTCACAAGGAGATAAGAAGAGGAGAGATGTCAACTACCAACCGGGAGACTATGTTTACTTAAAGATACGTCCTTACCGCTTTAAGTCTCTCGCAAGGAAAACAAATGAAAAGTTAAGTCCAAGATTTTACGGCCCTTGCAAGGTGATAGAAAAAGTGGGGCAGGTCGCCTATAAGCTACACCTTCCTGACTACACACGGAGACATCCAGTTTTTCATGTATCCCTACTGAAAAAGTCAACAGCAGAGGTGGTGAACCAACAACCCTTACCCAAAAGTTTAACAAAGGAATGGGAACTGAGAGTGTACCCGGCAGCAGTGCTCAATGTCAGGACCGCATCAAATAGGGAGCTGGAAGTGTTAATTTAAATAGGAGGACTTGCCAGATTTTGAGAGCACATGGGAACCTTTCCTCACCATCCAGGATAATTTTCCTGAATTTCACCTTGAGGATAAGGTGAAACCTTTGGGGGGGAGAATTGTTAGACCCCCCATTAGGAAATAGTACCAAAGAAGCAGGGTTAGAGGGAATTACGGAAGCCAAGCAGAAAAACAGTGCAGAATGGCTGTTATGTAGGAGTGGGGGGCAGTATGGGTTCTGCAGAATACAAAAGGTAGGAAGTCACGGACAGAGGAAAGGGGGGGATTTTCTGGAGTTTGGATTGTGAGGGAGAGACCAAGCCTCTCGAAAGCTTGGAACCTTTGTCATTCTCTGAAATCTTCCTTCAGTTTTTCAGTGTGTGTTCTTGTAATTTTCTGTCAGTTATTTCCAGTGTTTTTTGTAATTTCTGGGCTGTTCTAGGAGTGTGTTTTCTGTAATTTCTAGGCTGTTCTGGGGAGTGTGCTTCTGTAAATTCTGGGTTTCCATCCCAGGTGCTGTACGTGGAAAGGAGTTTCCTAACAATCTTTTATTTCAATCTCTTTAGAACTTGCATGTTAACTTGTGTTTTTTGTTCATTATTACCACAGGAGTTTAGTAAGAGCTACACTTATATTTCTGGGCAGTGGTAAGGGTAGTATTGGTTCTGTTGTGATAATTGGTCTACCACTAATGGAGAGCTGCGAAACTATCATTCTGGGCATGTTCACAAGTGACAGGCTCGTGGAGAAGGTGGAACACTTGAATTTCAAGTTGCAGACAATCATGAAGGCAATATCAGAAGCAGAGAGATTTTGCTTGCATGAGAAAGACAAGGCCAAAATAGAATCCTCAGAGCAACAAGCTTGTTCTCTTCCTGCATAAAGATGACCAAAATGAATTGGTGGCAAGAAGTTGCCAAGCGTTTCTTTTTTTGGGCTCAGGTTCATTTATAATATAAATGGAACACTGCATTTGTGTAGCTTTTACGTCAGTCAAATGTTGCAGTGTAAATATTAAATACACCAAATAATAGAAATGAGGGAATGAGGGACAGCTGCAAAATTTTTCAGTTTCTATTAAGGACTAAACAATCTCATGAAGGAAAGCAAGTTAACGTGCTAACAATTGTATTGTTCGGTTTATAGTTTAAAGATGAAATCGAAATGCACCAAACTGATTTCCAATTTTTGACTCATGTTACCATACAAGAGATCCAAACCCCACGAGGTGTCTTAATTACCTTGCAAGATAGTAATTATAATATTAAATTTCTATATTATAAGCTTACTTTTGATTACTAAATTAGTATTAATAAATTAACAAGAGGGATCTCCTTTGTAAATCATGCTTTACACTGTGTTGTGTGTGCTAGCATCTCAATTGCTCATTTTATTATAACATTTGAAACATTTATTTGAAGTTACCTCAAGTGACACAGGTGCTTCCGCAGCTCGTCCCTCTTTCTTCCCCTAATCTTACTTGTTTATTTAAATATGCTCGTATTTATCAAAAGAAAGTCACACCTATTTCAATTCAAATTCCATTAAGAAGATTCTTCAGTTCAAAATATAGAACAATTTGTGAAAGAGATCATACAGGTCAAGAACTCTTTATCCTGTATCCAAAGTAGCGTCTCTAAACTACAAAATCTTATCTGCAGCTAGATCACAAACTGAACAGTGCAATATTTAAAAAATTACAAGCAAATGGAATAAAAATTGTATATGGCCTCCATTCTAAAAGGAATAAAACATTGAATTTGCTATAAAAGTTGCCTTGTGGTATACTTACAAAAGACCACCATCTTCTTGGTGTTTTCTCCTTTACCAGCAAAAGGGGAGATGCAAGTTGATCCAACTAGAAGGAACTGACCAACCATTTGCAACAGCCAGCATTCTCTTAGAAGGTATAGATCCCAAATGTGAATGAAGAAGACATGCATGAATTTTAAGCATTTGAGAGAGGCCAAAGTGTACGAAGCAGTATGCTTGAAATGCAAGTTAATTTATCTACCGAACACCAGCTTTTTGGACTGCGCGTTATTTGCTGCACGTTCCTTCATGGCTTCTTTCTCTAATTTCTTCTTTTCTGCATCTGCCTGCCTCGCATTCTCCTCCCTTGACTTTTTTAACATCTTGACAAAGACAACCAGGATTTGTGTCACTGCAAAAAGACCACAACTTCAACAGTCAAACAGAATCTTCAACAAATGAAAAATACAAAAGATCACTGTTTTATCAGCTTTAACAGTATCGGGTGCCTATTTCCTTTGTGGTTTTAGAAAGAGTGCAAGCAAAAAGTTAGCCATAATGTGGAATAAGTCTTCTGGTCCCTAGTTGGTGCTGATTATCTATTTCCTCGAAGCACATTAAAAATCTTCAACATAATTGAGGATACACATAGCTTTTACTTCTTTCAAAAGTTTCAAAACACAGATGATATAACATCAGGAAAGAAAATTTATAACAAAAATATAAGATAAAATAATGATCACATGTTGCCTGGTAGAAAGCCTATGATATTGTATCATTTCAATGAACGAGAAAATAAGAAAGGATGCATCAGGAAAAAATGGTTATCCCCTGATAACCGGTTCTCTGCTCCCTTCCAAAGCAGAGGAAGAAAAAAATATGACTCCTCCCTTCTCATCTTTTATTACTAGCAATCAAGCAGGGCTATGTAAAAATTACCAAGTTCAAGAATCCCAGAAAAACCAGGAAATCAACAAACCCTTACTCACTGTTAACTTGAATGTAGACCAAGATTTCATGTCACTCCACAATCCTCAGACACAAGACATACAGTTCATCATGCTGAACTTTGATCTCTTCTAGGTTCTAAGGATTACTTTAATAATTCATTAGCAGGAAACTCTAATATCTGTTTTTTCATCATCCTTGTACAGTTCAACTTCAAAGTGATCAGGGACAATAACGCAACCAAGGAAATAGAAAGGCAATACAGAGATCCTCTTCCTCCAGACATATTACCAGTGCTTAAGCAATGCAAGATTTTGAATTTCGTAAAACCAAACCCAAAAACATGGAGCCCTTCCAAATAATATTTTTATGACAACCCAAAAGAAGAGGGTAAAAGAACTCAGTCGATGTGCATGTGTGCCTGTAAAAAATCAGACCTTGCTCAAAGGGGCACCTAGCTGGATCCTCCCCAAAGTACTGGGACAGAGAATCTGCACTTCTTCCCTGGAAGAGAAAGTATTAAGACCAAAAACAAGAAATAAGCAGCAATTGGCAGAAGTATTTACCAACATAGTCCTGGCCATTATCTGGATGGTACAGCAGATTCTGCTCTGAGCAGGCAATCTGCTGCTCAATCCGCCCAGCCTAGAACAGCATCCAGAGAAAGGAGGGGGAAGGAAAGAGAAACTATAATGATTGACAGGACTCACCACTTCAGAATACAATGATATAAGTGACCTCACATCAGCTTCAGCAATATCAAGAAAATTCTTCAACACCTGAGCAAGAGAGTCAATACAAATACCAACAAAACTTTTATACTGAGAAAATCATGAGTACATGTAACACTAATTCTCTTATCAAGCAAATCAAGGTCTGCGCCATGAGGCCATCTAATACAAATCCATGCTCCCAAAAGAGATTCTACAGCCAATCCCCAAGACTTAAGGAAACGTTAAATCTCAGTTTAGCAAAAGTATAAAGTGAGAAGTCATATCAAAAGATTAGCTAGATGCATCAGCATGATAACTAGCAGTCATTAACCATATCATAATCTTTTAGTGAAGATCTAGCACTAGTTTTCATCCAGATGTTATCATGTAGCAAAGTAACCCAATGAAACATCTTAGTTTTGTCTTTGGTGCCTTGAATGCATGCCTTCGTGATTTTCTTTAGTCTTTTCAGCTGATGAATTGGGGTCAAGCTAGAGCTGTTGCTGAGGCTTGTGTTTCTTTTGCATATGCTTGTGAGTTAGGGTGTTGGGAGTGGACAAGCTAAGGAATGGATTGAAAGAAAAATAATGTGTATAATTTGAGGCTTCCATTATTATGTTTGATGGGACAAATATTCATTGTTTTCTCTAGAAGTAGAGAATCTGTAATACAGAGCAATATATCCCAGAAAGTGTAAAAGCCACCATTTTCTATTCCTCACCTTACGAAATCCTACAGATATAGCACCATCATTTTCGGAAGCAGTGAGTTCTAGCTCAACTTTCTCTAAACCTTTACTCACAGCTTGCATTTCTTCAGCCAGTGCTTTTAGTTGAATCTAGATATTGGACATAGGGAACACAAATCCATAAACAATTAACCTTACAGAAGATCATTTGGAATAAATCTATCATCACAAAAGGGAAGGGAAAGCACTAGTGACAACAATGAATACCTTAGAAGCCGCTTCCAAATGGACAAGATCTTTGTCAAAATCTAGCAATTCTGGCATTTTCTCAGAAAGAAGCTAGTGAGAAAAGAACTAAACTTTGTAAGATACCACATGAGAAACCCCATCAATTGCAAATAATCATTGATTTTTCATTATCCAGATAAGCAATAACACATTTGAAAGACTAAAAGGAGCATAAACTTTGATGGATAAATACTCCTAGTTGAACAGAAAGAAAATGTAAAAAAAAAAAAAAAAAGAAAACTGAAGTTACAACATGAATATTGTAGTTAATAAAGGGAAATTAGATAATACAAAGAATCTTATAGGGCTCATGTATTATTAGTCTTGCAAGCTGATATGTACAAGGAAATTAGTGGTCCTAGGCCTTTCAAAGTCTATACTAGAAGGCAGAATTAGTTGTCAGTTACAGTTTTCTGGTTTCTGTAGGTAGTTATGGACAGTTTTCTTAGGAAAACAGTTTCTGTAGGAGCAGTTATTAGCAGTTACTGAATTGTAATAAAAGGAAAGCCTGAAGGAAGGAGGGGGAGGGTGAGTTTATGGAAGTTACTGTCTGAGAAAGTGTTCTCAGAGAAGGAGAATACTCCTTGAAGGGGAAACTACCTCTTGTACTTCAGACTTATTCAATAAAAATATTCAATAATTCCGAATTCCGAATTCCTCTATTTTTCCTCTATTTTTCCTCTGTTTTTCGTGTCTTTCTATAACTGTTTGGTTGAAGAATCCAGGGGTTCTATCAATTGGTCCGACCTGCCGGATCCAAGGGATGGATTCTATTGAAGTGAGAGTTGAAGCCCTGGAAAATATTATTGATTCTTTGAGGAGGGAGACCAGCGAGAATAGTCGTAAATTGGAAAACTTATGGAAGACAACTAGATGGGATTGAGGAAATACGTTCTCTGTTGAAAGGGTGGATGTCTAAGAAGGCTGGAGAGGGAACTTTCACACAGCAAACTGGTTGAAAATGCAGATGCAGAGGCGCCAAATCCAGTCGGTGGGAATGAAGGGGATGGCTCTACTGCAGAAGTTTCAGATGAACGTTCTTGGACCAAGAGGGTGGAGATGCCTGTATTTGTGGGTGAAGATCCATTAGGGTGGATTTCCAGAGCAGAGAAATTCTTTGAAATGCAGGAGATTCCAGCATCTGAAAGGGTAAAACTCGCCTTTGTGAGTATGGAGGGTAATACCATTCACTGGTTTCGATTCCAAAAAAAAAAAGAAAACCTCAATTGCAGTGGGATGAACTCACAAAAGAGATGGTGCAGAGGTTTGGGGATCGTTCTCAGGGAAGTGTGTATGAAAGGCTGTCTACTTTAAGACAAGGAGATTCAGTCACTGATTATGTCCAGGAATTTGAAGTCTTGGTATCCCAAATTCCTATTGAAGATGAAGAGTTGCTATTAGGATATTTTTTGGGAGGCTTACGACCGGAGATAAGATATAGGGTTCGAACACATAACCCAAATGAGATCACTCGAGCCATAGATTTGGCCAAGGATATTGAAGCAGAACTTCGTGTTCCATCCATGGCGGCTGCAGGAAATCTGAAAGGAAGTGGGTCACGATTTTGGGGAACAAATACGGGCTCTGTGAAACTGGGTTATTCAAATCCAAACACAACTGGGTTACGGCCTAGTAACCATTCAGAAGTATTTAGTGGATCAAATTCGAAACCTGTTACAAATTCCCCATCATCTTCTGTGAACAAAGGACCTACTATTGTTACTGCAACTGGCAGAGGAAGAGGAAACTGTAACTGACAACTAATTCTGCCTTCTAGTATAGACTTTGAAAAGGCCTAGGACCACTAATTTCCTTGTACATATCACAAGCATGCTTCTACAGCCGAATCTCTGCTGATAGCACTCATAAGTCATAACAAAAGAAATGCAAACACCCCCCCCTGCCAAACAAAAAAACTGAACAGAGAGTTATTTTCTTAGCCCGGGGCGAGGGGCGGACCTTGCACACCCTACAATCCTAAACAAGAAAAGAGGTTCAACTAAGAGCCTTTATGGGTTCCCACAAGTGAAATGAAAGAAACAGATGAAATAAAGGAAAACTGGATATTTAGATAAAAGTGGACTCTGAAAATCCGTAAGACTTGAATAACAGCCTAACAAAAGAACAGAGTAGTCTTAATGCCGGAAGTTACGAAGACAACTCTTTTCGGCTGGAAAATGGAACTCTTTACTTTCAGATAATCACTTATATGAGTATACTCATATTGAGAGAAAAAATATCTCAAAGATACAATTGTTTAATGCAAAGTTTTAGTTGAAGATTTTGACATATCTACCTTACACAAATAATGCATTAAAGTCATTTTGTTATTTCTTGCACGAGTATCAGATAATTTAAGAAGGCTATCCAATTTGAATCCTACTGCCGATCCTGCAATTTGTAACAGAGAAAATATAAGCTAAACAGCATAACAGAAACTTCTGATTTTGTCAAGTATATTGAGGTGAAACAGGAAACAAACCTCAATTTCAAATTAAAAAACAGTCAAGCAAGATTAGAGCTAACAAAAAGATACCTCGTGCTGTTCCCTGATTCAAAGCATTGCCCAAAGTAAGAATAGTCTGCATTATTTGGCGCAACTTCACAGATTCTTTCACCTGTAATTACGTTTAACAATAACATAAAGATGCAGCAACATAATGCCTTCATGTTTGTCAAATGAGTCATTAAACTAAACAGTACCTCTCTTGTTGCATCATTGATTGTATTCAAATTTAATCTCAAGTCATTGACCTGAAGAAGACGAAGAACAAGTCTTAAAGCATGAAAATATCATTGATAGCAACAGAATGCGAAAACATACATAGATAATCAAAACCAAGATATGGTACCTGGCTAGAAAAGGTGATTTTAAAAGCAAACACTCTTAACTTAGATTCTACTCGTGGGACCTTCATCAGCTCCATAAAAAACTGATACGGATATCAAAAGAAAAATAGTTGGAACCAAAATATAAAATTTGCATGGATTCATTGACTTGGGATTATTCAGATAGAGAACCTGTTCACACTTTCCAAGCATTTCCTTGCTCCCAGTATAATTCTGAAAAATTAAAAAATTAAAGCAAAAAGAAAAAAAAAACAATTTCATTAAAAAGTCACAAAGAATGAAATTAGGACACAGGATAGGACACTAAGTATTTTGAAAATTAAGTCCTCAGAACCTATTAAACAAGACAGCATGTCATACATTTTGGAGATTCCGTTTTTACTAAATTCAAATCATATTTTCAACAATTTTTCATGTGCCATTAGGAAGTTTAGAGTTTACTTAAAAGGTTTAAGCTGAAATTATCAATACATAGTGCTTCTTAAGATCAAAACCTTTTATTATGACCGTCATATTCTTTTGGCCAAAATGGGACACACTAACATAACATTAATATTTGAAATCCTAACAAAATAAATTAAAGTCAAGATCATAGGAAAATATACTTAATGTGCATATGCCTTTCTAATTAATTAAATGTCATTGACAGAAGCAAAGATGGCAAGCTCCATCTATATATAAAAAAAATACAATGACGTGATTCAAGATTTTTAACCTGGAACTAAGTACAGAAGCCAATGAAAACATTGCAACCAAGATACAATTCACAGAAATACCAAAATACTATGATATTAAATAATGTAACAATTGTCATTCACACAATGTGTGATAGATTCCTGCACGGGGGAGGAGAGTACCTTTAACATCTCCATTTCTTCCTTTGTGGGACAGAACTTAATGAGATTCTCAACCTGATCAATATCCAGAACAGAAGAATCCAATGCCAGAACTGCCTTCTGGAACCATCACCATGTTAAAAAATAAAATTAAAAAAAAAACACAAAAATGATATATATTGAGAGCAGATATGAAAACTAATGCCATCTAAAAACAACCTACATTATAAAATGGAGTGTAAGCAAATTAATTATAGGTAAAACTCTTAGCTAAAAATTGCCTACTCTATGAAATTTTTCATCAAATGGAATGGAGAAATGCTGACAAAATCCTCCAATTCAATATAACAATGAACGCTCCGACATTGAATTATTAACCACACTTAATGCCAGAACTTTTCCTCACTTGATCTCTCTAAACATCTAACAGAGATAAGTGAAACCATAGGGTAAAGCAATACACTTTTCCAACTGTTACATAATCAACTCAATTTCCCAACTGGTATCTAATGAAGTCAGGGTGAAACTTGACATTGTCAATAAAGAAAACACCTCCAACACCTAGATGATGCTCTCCAAAATCTCCAAAGTGAACTTTTGAAGGTAGATGGGTAAAACATTATACTCATCATACTGAATCAAATATATGGGCTTGTACAAAGTGACCGTAGAGAAAGACTCCAAAAGAAATTCAAATGCATATCTAAGGCACAATTTATGAGAAATTGTAGCTTATACAAGGTTTTTATTTTCTTTTATAGAAGAAGAATTTGTTAAGGAAAAGAAGAGAAGTATATAAAAGGATGATCAGAACTCCTAAAGCAAATAAAATAACAGAGCAAACAACTTACAAAGAAAACTAGAAGCTTCAAATTAAAGAAATTTGTATAGTTATACTTGGATTTTCATGTTTGGACTCTGCCTCCAACTCAAACAAGGAGTAAAACCAATATCCCAGGTTCTTGTTCACTTTCAGCTTGAGGATGCAATATGAACTAACCAATATCATGTTGATTGAACTTCCCAATAGCATCCACAATATTTACCCACTTTATATAGGATTTAGCCTCAAGCCATAAATAGTTACCCCCAAATTCCTTAACATTCAGAAACTCCCAATAAAATCCTTTATCCAGCTTCCAATACTGAGAAATTTCAAATTTAGCCAAATGGATTGAAATGAGCACCTTCCAGAAATCACCATGAGAAACTTTGCTCCCAAAAATTGAAAATTCAAATAGCCATTATCGTCCAACACTTTCAATCTCGTCTCTAAGGCTCTAAGCATACAAATCCAAATAAATGTTGCCATCACCTCTTGCATAAGATCCTTGGTATCACAGCAAGTGGAATTCTCTGGAGCACTGATTATTTTGCACCTCTAGCCTAAATGTCCTGCTACACTACAGTACCTGGATGCTTTCTCACTAATTAAGAAAAATAAATACAAAAGGCATATTACTCCCATCAGGTATCTTTTTAGACAATTGAGGCTTTAAGTATTTAATTTCTTTCATATTATATTTTAACATCAACATTGAATAGACTACATAAAGTATGTATGTCTGTATGTGCCCAATAAGTTTAGGATGCATCTAACTCTAGATTTGCAATCTGATGCAACAGAGAGAAACTGCTGAAACTTAAATGAAAGATGTAATTTCATGGAGTAAACGATAAGCCCCCAAGTAAACAGAACACAAGGATAGGCCAACTTACAAGCATATCTGGCAAAGGAATTTTGATTTTAGAGAGCATTATTTCACAATTATATGCTCTACGCAAGTCAACCTGATAGTGAGAAAGACAAAAGGAACTTTGATTTAGCAATACTTTTATAATCAGATACAACAATTCAGACTTTAAAGAAAGGTGTTACAGTCTCTGCATCAATGTTAGGTTTAGACATCACATAATCATACTCTAAGGCCATATCTTACCATCCAAGCAAACTGAATTTAGAATATTTGTTTCTCCAGAAAATTGAATTTCATTCAATATAACACTTTCTGGCAATCAAATCTTTTCTGCTTTTTCCTTTCTCGTTTACCAATTATATGATGCAATTAGTATGAACAGCTAAAATCTCTCAAATATAGCTTTGATACTTTATTATCTCTTCATTGCCATTGTAATACCAGAGTGATTTCTGAGTTACCATTTTAGGAAATTCTAATCATGCATATCAGTTCTTAAGCAAAAGGTGGTCAATTTCATGTATAACAATAAAACAAGGGAGATAATAGTTACATTTTTACAAATTTTCTAGTCAGATTTTACTAGCACTATGTTGCCACTGGACAAAACATAGCAAAAAGAATGGAACTTTTAGCTTTAATTGTATGAAAATGATAATTTCAAGATTGTTCTATTATTTCTTCTGGTGAAAATATTTTAACTGTTACATAACTATACAATATTCATCTACTTAACTGCACCTACTCTTTTCAATAGTTTTTATGTTTCATTTTCTCCCCAATGATAAGCAACAACTGTCTGTAAAAAGCAACAAAGTGGCAACTCTGATAGGTATGTTGTATGCAAGATGTTACACCACCATAATGGAAAGAAAGATAAAAAAAAACTATATCAGAGCATGTTATATGACAAAGCCAAGCCATATGTTTGCAATCAGCTTGGCACTATCATTTCTCCATGACAAATGACAATAGTGCAATGAATTTTAGCGTTTTGTTGAATTTTTGCCTCTCCTTTTTATCTGTTCTTTCTTTCTTTAGTTCTTTCAATCTCCTGTGTGCCTTCGCATACACCTACCTAGGAAGGTCACAAATTACACTTTCTTCATGTATTATTAAATAATTGTTGAGAAAATATCATATATCCTGGAAAGGATAGATATAAAAGTACCCCAACCTACCCTAAAACATACATGCCAACACATGGGTAACTTACCAATTGTACTTTCTCAGGTTTGTTGATATTAGAACCACGCCGACCTCCACCTTTAGCACTGCTCCCATCAGAAGCAGATGCTGCTGAAAACAGACTCTCAAGTTCTGATATATCTATATCAGGGGCCCTAACAAAAACTTTAATTATCTGAAATCAGAAATGCTAAATGAACATAGCATCCCACCCTCCTATGTCCTATCCAAAGGGGAGAGAGAAAGAGAGAGAGAGTATATGGCAAATTAGACAAAAGGGCCCGCAACCACAGTGCAGAACGTGATCAACAAAAAAAAAATCCTAAAATGACTATTCCCAGTGACATGAAATTATTATCAGAAAACTCAAGTCTGATATCTGCATAAAAATTCAAAACTGAGTACCTTGATTGATTATCTTGTTTCTGTGAATCAGCCCATAGACTCCCTTGCATTGCTCTAGTAACTTTCACCCAATGTAAGGGTTTTAATGAAGTTTTCTTAGGGGCATTAGCAGTCTCAGCAGTACCTCGACCTCTTCCAACATTTGTTGATACTAAAGAAGCTTTGTTTTTTGCAATAGATGGGGGCGGCGGTGGTGGTGCACCAAAGGCCCTGGCTGCAGGAGGTGGAGGTGGAGCTGGTGTTGCACCACGACCAGGTGGTGGAGGAGGAGCATTTGGAGGCTTTGGTGCTGGTGGTGGAGGTGGGGGAGCTGACCGTGGTCGTACAGGTCCAGGAGGAGGTGGAGGTGGGGGAGCTGAACCTGGTCGTACAAGTCCAGGAGGAGGTGGAGGTGGACTAGGAGCAGCATTACGACCTAGCGGAGGAGGAGGTGGTGGAGGTGGAGGCAATGTAGAAGCACTGTGACCTACGGGAGGTGGAGGCGGTGGGGGTGGGGGTCTTGCCCCTTGGATAGGTTTAGTAGCAACTGATGAAGCTGACAATTTTGATGGTAGAGGTGGTGGAGGTGGTGGTTGCGACTTATTAGTTGTACTTCCCATAGTGGATATGTGTGGGGGTGGGGGAGGCGGAGACGGCAGCAAGGTTTGTTGATTTGAAGTAGATGGGTGAGGGGGAGGTGGTGGAGGTGGAGGTGGAGGGGGAGGTGGTGGAGGTTTATTAGACATTGGCTGAGGCAGAGGCGGAGGTGGTGGCGGAGGCAAAGGTGGAGGAGGAGGTGGTGCTGGTGCTGGCGTTCGGAGCAGATCTTGAGTAGCAGGAACTGGTGAAGGTGATGGCGGAGATGAACAAGGAGAATATTCTTTACTTGGAGCATGATCCGATGATGGAACATTATCAATTAATGACTGATCAGAATCAGGAGTTCTTGAAGTGAGATTATCAGGATGTCCACCATCACTCTCAAAAGCTAAATAGACTGAATCAAGGGAATCAGATGTCAATAATTTGGAAGGATCAGCAGAAGACTTGGGAATTACATCGAAGGCTTCATCTGAACTGTCAGCAGTGCTTGATTCATTATTTTCTTCTTCAGAGTCAGCAGGCGATGAGTGCCCACTTGCTTTAGTTTGCAACCTTGAAAGCTCCCTAACATCATTTAAGACAGCAAGTTGTTTAAGCAGCCAGACAGCAGCATCATCACCACTGTCAACCCAATCTACACCACTAAAAAGTTCTTGAACCCTTGAAAAAGCTTCAATCGGCAATCCACCTTTTTCCTCACCATTTAACATGGTTGTTGGTGCCCTTGGAGGAGATATGCTCACAACATCTCCAAACAAAACCTAAATTTTGAAGTTTTACATTATCAGAAGAGCTGGCAATCTTACTACTAGGGAAGAATTCCAACCATCACATGCGGTCAAAAGTTTATATTTTTCATACAATGCTAAAAATATTTACTCACCTCTGCCCGGAACCCTTTTGGGTACCGCTCCTTCGAATCCCAAAGAATGTCCAAGTTTTCAGTGTTCAGCATCATTATGTTGGATCGAATAAATGCCGTGTTGAACATTATACGAAACATCATCACTTCCCTTTCTGGATCCAAATCCAAATGGACACACTCCAATACAACATCTCCTTGTACTGAACACTGAATGTCAATCTTGATCACATCACAGTCTACCTGAGACAAGAGAGAATCCATTCTGGCAGCAATTAACAGGTATAAAGTAATGCAGTAAACTAAACAAACATGAGATTTAGATCAGACAACAGCGAACCTGGCAGTAATGCCTTGAGGTCTTCTTTTTCTTGTGCATGGAATAGAGCATCTGGGTGGAAAGCCCACCCTTGCTGTGTAGATTTCTACCAAAAATGCGGATCATTGGCCTGCACCCATTTTGGGAATCAAAACTAGGAATGGCTCTGAGAATGACACAATCAAGTGAAAGAGCTCGCTCTGGAGGCGGCCACTCAGGAGCTATGTTCCTCCTTGCTACATACTGAATGTAACGAAGCTGAGAAGGCAACGGGTTCAATGGTGACAAGAGCTGCAAGAATCCTTTGGGCGCCTCTCTATGCACCATTTCCAGTGTTCTGCGTTCACCACTGTGGTGCCTTCTGAAAGTCAGAAAGCTAGCCAAGAGAAACGCCAAGAGGGGCCAACCGCCTCTCTCGCAGTGGAAAAGGATCACGTTCTGCTGATTCCCAAGCGAGAGCCAGCTCTCACAAACGCGAAGAAAATGCTGAACCAGCGACAATGGCAGAAGGGGACAACCCTCGTACTGTCGGGGATAATCCATGACGGTAACATCGTACTCACACAGGATTTCCGCAAATATGCTCCGTTTCTCACCTTCGCGAAAATTGAAGGCGAGGAAGGACGATTCTGGGAATTCTTCGTACATCTCGGCGATGATTTCGTGCAGATACAATTGGTACATTCCATCGGGCAATGCTTCAGTGGAAAAGCAAGAATCGAAAACTGCATATTACAACGGAAAAGCACACAAATTTCTGAAATGGGTACGAATGAAAATGAATAACATTTGAAAACAAAATGAAAACGAAGATGAAAATGAAAATGAAAATGAAGGGTTATACTCATAATGGTTTTACCGTAAACTCTGTCGACAAATTCAAGCAAACCATCTGGGGGTCTCTTGTAGAAGAATCTACTGAGAAGGGACATGTTCTCGTGGCATGAAACTCAAAGGTAGAACGAAAATGGAGTTCAGAGTATCAATGATTCAATTTGCTTCGTTTTTTGAAAAGGGAAGAGAAGAGAAGAAAGAAAGCTACACGGCCATGGTGTCTGAAAGGAAAAATTTTAATTCTTTTTTTTTTTGAAAATTTTGAATTTTGAAAAGATGAAAAGAGAAGAAATGGGGTATTGATTGGTAAACAGGGAACTGATGATGGTATATGATTGAAATATTTTGGTTGCTGCACATGGAATCAAAGACTTTTTGTTTTTTTGTTGATGAAAAAAAAATGGTTTTAATTAGTTCTACGGACTCGTAGTATTCTCTATTCTGTTTGTAAGCAAGGGTGGTTGAGCTGCTGGTTTTGTGGTTTCTTATCTTAATTATTTATGCGAGTTGCAACATTAATTTAATATTTTATAAAATAAAGTTGTTTAATTCATTAAGTTAGAATATAATTTTAAAAAATTTTAAATTTAAATTAATAAAATTATAAGAATTAATATTTAAAAAAAATTATAAGAACTAAAATTTAAGAACTTGTTTGGAAGGTTTTTTTTTTAAGGAACAGCTTTTTATGTAATAAAAGCTGTTTTTCTTTTTTTAAAATCTTGTTTGATATTGATTATTTGAAATAGATTATAATTTAAGATTATTTTTTATACATGAAAAATTACTTATTTTTTTAAGCTGAATTTTCAGCATTTTGATTGTAATCTAATTGATTATTTTGGGAGATAGCAATAATTTTACTAATATCATCTCAGATCTAACCACATCAATTTTTTATTAGAACCAATATCATATCATTTTTAGTAATTTATTATATAAAAGTGATTTTTTTATACAATTCAAACAAAATATATTATTTTAAAATTACTTTTTTATTAACATATCCAAACATAAAACTAATTTTTATCATAAACGATTTTAAGAAAATTGATTATACATATAATTGATTACTAAAATAATCTTTTTCATAACTAATCTAAACACACACTAAATCAAATGATACTAAAGAGATTAATTATTTATTTTAACATTTATAATAAGTATTCTTGTTTCTTGAAGTTTCATCAATTTTATTGCTACTCAATCAAATCATTAGTTAAAAATTAAAATACAGTTTATATTAACAAGAAAAAAATTTAAATACTTTGAAGGAAAAAGTTATGGAAACTCATGGACAAATAAATGAATTAACTTTAATAATTTTTAATTAATATTTTCTATCATTAAAATCTATTTTAATAACTATATATAATTTTTAGTCAATTCATATTTAAATCATTCTTAATTTGATAATTTTAAATTTATAAAGTGGTTTCTTATTTAAAAAGAAAACTGAAATTAACTTTTTCTAAAAATCAACTATTTTTTAAAATAAATTATTTATTAAGTTATTTTCTTAAAAAAATATTATTTATCAAAATTTAAATTTAAAAATTATTTACCAAATCCCAAAACGTTAAAGGATTTTTGTATTTAAAGTAGCTTCTATTATTTTAAAAAAAAGTTTCATAGAATGTCCAGAAACAATTTAAATTAATACTTTGGTATCATCATTTTTTTTCTTGAGCATTTAAATTGATTTATTAAATATTTATTAGTTATTATCTTTATTTTTTAGAATTTAAATATTTATTATAAAAATAATAATTAATAAATATTTCATAAATTATTTGCATATTAGTACCCAAAAAAAAAATTAAAATATCATAGCAACACCCTTGAAAACAAGAGGAATAAGGTGAAAGAGACTAAGGTGAAACTTGAAAGTAACCTATACCCCAACGCAACTCAGAAGGCGAGCAACACGAGGTACCAAGCTAGAAGCCAAAGTGGCAAAATAAAATTACATTTATTTTCATACAATTTAAAACTAAATATAAACCCACGTAATATTATCGAATGATATGCTAAACATTATTACAATATAATAAAAAAATATGTATATATATATATATATATATATATATAGTGAAAATCCTTCCACTTAAATTGAAATCTATACTAACATAAAAAAATTTAGAAAATATAGAGTGTTGGGTACTACTATTTTGTAAACTATTTTTCATATTTGTTGGCCTTTAACTATATAGCTAATCAATAAATTAATGATCAACCTACTATTAGCTAAATTTTCCTCAATCATTTATATGTCACTTTAATTATGTGCAAATATCGAAAGGAGTATAAACAGATCTCAAAGTATTCAAATCCAATAAACGTCCTGCATCAATGGTTTACGTGTTTTTCTAAAATTAAAAAAAAAAAACCTTCAGTGAAAAATGACAAAAATGTAAAACTTCTAAAACCCTTGAGCTCATGGAAAAGGTTGGCTAGAGGTGTTTCTCTCATCAAGTGACCGAATTTGCATTCAAGGGGTGGAGAACGAACATGGTGCATGAAAGGTAGCACAGGGAAAGAGACAGAATAAAGCCCTTGTGACATGGGACTGGAGTGCTGACCACAACTGGGAATGAATCCATGATTTCAAGAGCTTAAATTTCATTTTATTATGATAGTCCCATCCCGTCTCTTTCATAGACCTTGCATGTCTCTTCTACTCTCGTGTTGATATTGATTGGCCACCATAAATTATATTATTAATTAACCTAATTAATTAACATTCATATGATCTAGCCATCACTCTCATTCCCACTTCTAAGAAACATTTAGACTCTTAATAAAATATTTGGAGAAGAGAATTGAAGAAACACTCTAAAAAAATGTGCCAACTAGGAAATTTGGATAAGGTGGCTACAAGAAAAAAATAAGGAATTGATATGGCATATAATTAGAGAACAAAAATGCTAAAATGTCATTTTCACATGCTTTACTTTAAATTTAATATATTATAAATAAATTATCACAACGTGTGATATATGAAAATAGTGATAAAATTAAAATTTTCAATGTTTGTTAGTAAAAATAAATATGGAATAAAATCTCCATTATACAAAATTAGAAATAAAGTATAAAATTTATTTCCTCTAAAAGAGGTGAAATTAAGATTCTAAATTCTATACAATGAGATTTAATCATTATTTTCTCAATATATACTCATTATTTTTTATAAAATGACAATTATTACTCGTATTAAATTTAACCTATTTAAATCTTACAAACAATAGAGGTATTATCAATAAAAATTTAAATAAAAAATAAGATGAATAAAAGTTTAATAATTAACATCAACTTTTTTTACAAATAAAACAATATTTGTTCTTTTTTCTTTATAAAAAAAATTTATTATTATTAAGTTATAAAAAATTTTAATATTACTCTAAAAAAATAGATTTATATTACACATATAAGAAATACATGAAAAAATTTAAAACAAAATTATTTTTCTTATGAGAAGTATTCATGTCATTTACATAAATTTTAATTCTATTTCATATTAATTTCATATGCCAGTATAGATTGAAAATAATTATTTCATTCTATTCTATTCCTTCTCATTTCATTTAATTCATATTCCATTCTTATTTTATAAAAATCATTTCATATATTAAACGTTTCGTAAATACAAAAAATTCTTCAATAAGAAAAACTAAATAGGTAAAGTTCTTATGTATTTAAAATTAGACTAAATTGAAAAAAGTTTATGATTTGCCCTCATTTTCTACTTTTATATGAAATTAGAGAAATATATCTTTAAATTTTTTTTTACATGATGGATAAAATGTTTTCCTTTTTATTTTAGTTTGAAATTAACAAGGTAAAATATTTATTTCCATATTACTTATATAAAATCTTAGTTTTTAATAATAACTAAGAAAATGAATAAAAATAAAAGTGAACCAAATTTTATATCTATATATCTATAACTATTTATATACAATATATTAAACTTATATGGTGACATGACATCTTTCAAGTTATGTAGTGCTATGTCATCTTTTGTGATGACATGGTCTTACTATATCATTTTATGTGCTGACGTGACTTTATCGAAGTCATCTAGTGCCATATCATATTACATGCTGACGTGAACTCGTCTAAATCATATAATGTCACGTCATATTATATAATAACGTAGACTCCTTTAAAGATTCATACAAATTATGTAATGTATAATGATGTGGCTTTATCCAAGTCATATAACGCTATGTCATGTTACATTCTTACGTGGACTCATCCAAACCATGTAATGTCATGTCATGTTATGTAATTACTTTGCCTTATTTAAAGACTCATATAAATCATATGTAATACTATGTATTTGGTACAAATATTATTGAGTCTCGTAACTAATAAAGATGATTAGTCCATCAACATATAAAAGATAAAATCCTCATATAATAGGATTAATATTCAATTTATACCTAATGATAAGCATCATCGATATCCCTAAAGGATACTAATTCTATTCAAAGTGGAATACTACCCTTAATCCTGGTCTAGATAATGGGGATGCTCCCCTTAGGTATGATCAATCTATTCTAATGCTTAAACTTACTAAGCTCTCTTCTAACTTGAGCGTTGAAGTGCTTTTGCAGGTATATCCCTTCCTCATCTCGGAGATATATGAAGAATGTCGGCAAATATTTCAGGTATGTCTACCCTTTATATTTTAATCAAAACATTGGCACCGTTTGTGGGAATAAGTAAAAACTCTTCCCACCCTCTCAATCCATCGACACACGGCATTATAGAATTTTCTAGTCTTCTAGATCTGAAGAAAAATTTCAAGAAAGTCAAGCATTAACACTTTTCTTTCAATTCTAATTAAGTAGCATATAATTTTTATTAATTAATACATGTGTTATATGCCATATCTTTGCTAATCATCATTGAATTTCCATTTATGTGAAAAGGTCTAATTGTTATGCTATATATGAAAGCTATTGACATGGCCATTCCATGTCTTCATCATATATAACTACATTATCTTGATTATTATTTACTTGTTTTTATCTAAAACTTGAAGATATTATATTGCATGAGTATTTTAGGCTCAATTGGCTAATCCAATTATGCGCTCCATTATCTAGAAAGACTCCAATAACATCCAAACTAGTAATTACCAAAACTTGTCCTCATCACCAGATGGAACTAAGGCCAAAATAGAAATCCAAGAGGATAAACTCAAAGAAGACTAAGGTCTTTCAAGAAGTAGAGTCCCAAAAAGAGACAAACATTGCTTAAAAGGCATAAATCTAAAAGGAGACTAAGGTTCTCCAAAATGTAGAGTCCTAAAAACATTGCCTAAGAGGCATAAATCTAAAAGGATACTAAGGTTCTCTAAAATGTAGAGTCCTAAAATGACACAAACATTGCCTAAGAGGTATAAACCTAAAAGGAGACTATGATCTTTTGAGAGGTAGAGTCCTAAAAAAATACAAACATTGCCCAAGAGACGTAAATCTAAAAGAAGACTAAAGTTCTCCAAGAAGTAAAGTATCAAATGGAGACAAACGTTACCTAAGAGGTATAAACTCAAAAAAGAATATTGATATACTCCAATCAAAATTCACACATAACCAGTATAGATGCAGCTACTACGTTAGGCATATTGTTTGCTAATATAACAGTGGTAAACTCAACCTTAATGACATCTTCTACAGTGAGAATCTCGATAACGAAACCCACCGGACCACTTCACGCCTCCTTGAGTTGAGTAACGGGATAATAATTCCCAAAGAGCATAGTGTGGAACCCCACGATGGGTTTCCAACAACGAAACTCACCGGACCGCTTCGTGCTGCCTTGAGTCGAGCAATGGGATAATGACTTCCAAAAAGTATAGTGTGAATCCCACGATGGGTTCCTAGCAACGAAATCCACCGAGCTACTCCGTAACGCCTTAAGTCAAACAACGGGATACTAATTCCCAACAAGTATAGTGTGGAACCCCATGACGAATTCCCAATAACGAATCCCATCAGGCCGCTTCGCACTGGATTGAGCAAGGTATTGGGATAAGATTTTCCAAAAAGTATAGTGTGAAACCCCATGATGGGCTCTCAAAGACAAAACCCAACAAGTCGCTTTGCATCGCCTTGAGCAAGGTAACGGGATAAGAATTTCCAAAAATCACAATGCGGAACCCCATGATGAGTTCTTAACAATAAAGCCCATTGAGCCGCTTCGCGCCGCCTTCAGCAGGGCAAAACCGCAAAAAGGAAAGAAAAGTCCTCTGAGAGGAAAAACTCGAGAAGGAGACTAAAGTCACCCAAACTGATATGTTGACATCGAGGTCCATATTTGACCACTATAGTTACAACTACTGCATCCACTAGGCACTTTGTTTGCTAATTTGATTGTGATCGATAGTACTTTATGAAAGTTTTCATATATATACTTGGCCAAGTTATCATTGCTTAAGCCGTCTCGGCTACTTACATGTGTCGGGCCACTTAATGTCACCCCAATAAACATTTTCAAGTCCACTTCGGGTTGCCCATCTTGAAAATAAACGAAAAGCCGCTTAGAGCCGCCCAAACAAAGAAAAGGACTAACCACTTTAAGTCTTAGGGCCACTTAGGGTCGCTCCATATCAAAATAAAAGGCTGCTTAGTGCCGCCTACATTAAAATCAACTCATGATTAATTATTTAAGTTTAAATTTTTACCTCAGAAAAAAAAGAACTTTGGTTCCAATAAATATTATCTGAGTCAAAATATTTACCTTAGAACTTAACATTTTTAACCAAAAGCTGGAGATGAGATGGTGTAGATCAACCTCGAGGGCAGCTTACTACTACCCAAGATAACAATGAAGATTCTAGAAACTAGTGGGCCACCAAGAACCGCCCACCTAAGAATGATAAAGG
This sequence comes from Castanospermum australe, assembly GCA_019955255.1. Classification (NCBI taxonomy): domain Eukaryota; kingdom Viridiplantae; phylum Streptophyta; class Magnoliopsida; order Fabales; family Fabaceae; genus Castanospermum; species Castanospermum australe. The sequence goes on from NSJW01000044.1 coordinate 487,112, forward strand.
ATTTTGGTCTCAGTATAAATTCATCAACGAAGGTTTAAAATAACACTTGAGACACTAAGTGCGGCCTCACATCAAAATAATGAATAAAGGACCATGGCCTTTCGAAAAAAAAAAGACTAATAATAAAGGTCCTAAAAATACTTAAACCATGGGCACTATTAAATGTTGCGTCACCTCAGATCAAGTAAATAAATGGCTCAGTTTAGATCGAAAGAATAAAGGATCTCGATTTAAATGCTAACATTAAAGGTCCTAGTTATGATCATTTCAAATTCTATCTCGGATAAAAATCTTAATAAACACTAAACAAAAGACCTCAGCCTTTTTAAAGTGTCACTACTATTAAGGTCTTCATCTTGGATTTCATCACATAACGTAAAAAGACTTTGGTCCTAGAGGTAAAAAGTGAAGATGTTATCTCGAGTCAATACATCTAAGGCAAGGGGACGTTGGTCCCAATGATTTATCACAAAAAAAAGAGATTTCAATCCTATCACAACATTGCTTAAGGGAAAAAAGGACTTTGATCCTAATACCTAACTACGACATAATAATGATGGTGAAAAGTACTTTAATCTCTGCATTTTGTATGCTCATTAACTTGAATTACACATTTGGGTACAGTATGCAAATGAGAGCATAAAAAATATAGCTGTTATTTCCCACTCTTTAAAGCCGAGGGCAAAATGAGACAATCCAAGCATCTCAGGTAGCTGACTAGATGATAACTATCTAAGTATCTACCTCGAGACGATAGAAATAAGGTAAATTCCAACTCCACTGAGGTGAAATTTATCACTAACCTAATACGACATGTGGGGCAAAGAATCGTTACTCACTCATCTCGATATAAATATGTCATATCTTGAGATATAACTATTATAGCAGGATATTATCATTATCTCAGATATCATCACCACTTATCAAGGGTTAGTAACCAACAGCTCGGCCCAAACTTGGTAAGAACTCAGAATCTTGTCGAGATGACAAGACACCAACTTGGGGGTAGTGTTTGGTACAAATTTTATTAGACCTCGTAACTAATAAAGATGATTGTAATAACCGCGCTCAGAGGGCACTGCAACGGGATGGCGGGAGATATTAGAAAAGAAATAGAGTTGCCACTAATTTTTATTTATTACGAAACATAATTGAAAAAATCCTTAAAATAAAAATAAAAGAAAAATGATCTGCAAATCAGATCAAGTTTGGGAGTCTAATTATATACAAAGAAGGGTAGGAACTTAATTCTATTGCACTCCTGATACATTCATCCTAAAATGGTTACCCTAAGTTAATTGTGCAAATTACTTATAGTCTTAAAAAAATTTAAATTACCCCTTGAAGTAAAAAAAATGAAATTAAAATAATATAAAAAATAAAATAGAAATGTTTATAATGTTGGCTTGTCCGAAGTGCCTACATATCCCCGAAGTGATGAATTAAAGCCACGTATTCATCTAAAAATAATTGTGGCTTAATGAATTTAAATTAAAATTAATGATTTGATTGATTATTGAAGATTATGATTTAATGCTTAATTAATTTAAAATGATTTATAGAATTATTAATTTTGATAATGTGTATTTGAGAGGTGAAAATCTAAGCTAGGCTTGACACATCACCTTTGGGTAGACAAGTTATCACAACTTAGTAGCCCCAAAATTAATGTAATTAATTAGTTTTATTTAGGAATTCTAATTTAGATAGTATTTGATTAATTTAGGAAATATAGTGAGCAATTAATTTTAAAAGTCCACAAGCTGTCATAACTCAGCTGACCTAAAATTATTTTAATTGATTAAAGAATTAAATTTTTAAGGATTGGTTGGAATAAAAATTAATGAATTTTTATGGATTTTAGTTAATGATCTGATTGAATTCGAAAAGGTTGATTGATTAGCTTTAATTTTGATTCAATATTTTAAAATAATTTGTCATGCGATTAATTTAAAAATAAACATTTAGGAGGTAAAGGTCTACGTTGGGCTGACACATCATCTTTTAGGTTAATAAGCTGTCACAACTTAGCTGACTCATAATTATTATAATTATTATAAAAATTAAAATTTTCAAAATTATTGTAATTGATTACAAAATTAAATCTTCCAAAATTATTGTGATTGACTGTAAATTATTTTAGAAATTTAAATTTTTTATAATTATTGTGATTGACTTTCTTAAATTATTGTGATTTATTTTAAAATTAAAATTTTCAGAATTATTATGATTGATTGATAATTTTATTTTTAAGAATTGATTTGGAAACTAAAATTATGAGAATTTATATATAGTAATTGATTGACAATTAAAAAATAAAATTTAAAAAAAATTAAAGTTTTAAGAGATTTCTCTGAGTCAAAAAGTTGTCACAACTCAGCTAACTCACAATTTTTGAAATTAGTAAATTGATTTAAAATAAGTTTTAAGAAATGAAAGAGGAATTATTTGCAAGAATGAAGATATCATTATTGAGTTTATAAGCTGTTTCAACTTAGTTAACTCCTAAACTATTAATATTAAAAATTTATAAAAATATTTTTGGTAATTAAATTTTGAAAGATGAAGTTAACCCTAAATGTGTTTATAAATTTTCATGAGAAGGAAAAAAATTAAAAATTATTTTACTGATTATGGCGAGATACAAATATAATACATGGAAAAAAAATTACTCAAACATCAAAGGCGTACATTTTGACGAATCAACACAAAGAATAACTACTTCATATAAATAATGTATATAATATATGAAAGAAAAGAAAAATAAAATAAAATAAAGCATAATAACATGTAAACTTAATTAATCTAAACGTGACCCACCGTAATAAAAAAGACAAGAACCAAAAGACCAAAGAAAAAAAAAAAACAAGCATAGCCCACCAATATGAGGATGATCAATGTATCATAGCAACAGGAGAATTAAGCATGCAGAAAATAACCTCATTACATACCTTATACTACTAAGTAGATGATGATAGATCCAATGTAGAGGCAAGTGGCTGTACAAGTTATAAAAGACAGCTTCTCTTGGACCAGAATGATGTGAAAGCTTTTCTCTCTTTCTCCACACTCTCCCTTTTTCTCCCTTTCTCTCTCTCTCTCGCTCTCTCCATTTCCCTAATCATGTCTCTTCTATCAATTGTCCTCTAGTCATTCTCCTTTTTTAAGATGCTCTATGTATGTCTTGTGTCTAGCCTCTTTTTTTCTTACTTCTTTAGGTTTTTCTCTTCTTATTTATAAATCTAGCGCCATTAAATTTCATTAATCAAATTTCTCAATCAGTACTAATTCTTCTCAATCAATGTAAATTTCTTTTTAATCAGCATTAATTTTTCATTAACTAGATTCTGATTTCCATATTAATTTCTTTCAAAATTTATCTCCACTAATTGTTAATTAGATTATTTGAAATTTTTTTAATAATTAGCTCACTCTTTTTTTATCTTAGGAAATTGAGCTTGGGTTTATTGAGTTATGCTTAGTGGGTTATGCTTAGTAAGCTACTCTATCACAAATGAGAATGGGTCAATAGTATTTTCAAAGGGAATTTATTCATATTTTTACTTTTTTTTTCATTGTTTTGTTATTTTTAATTAATGGTTCAGACAAAATACAGTATTCAAAATGATTAACCCATCAACATATAAAAGATAAAATTCTTATATGATAGGATTAATATTCAAATTATGCTTAATGATAGGCCTTATCGATATCCTTAAGGGATACTAATTTTATTCAAAGTGGGATACTACTCCTAATCCTTATTTATATAATAGGGATGCTCCTCTTAAGTATGATCAATCTATTCTAACGCTTAAACTTACTAAGTCATATTCTAACTTAAGCGTCAGAGTGCTTTTGCAGGTACACCCCTTTTCTTGTCTCGAAGATATACGAAGAATGTTGACAAATATTTCAAGTACACCTACCTTTCATATTTTGACTGAAACACTACGTAATGTTATGTGCTGACACAACTTCATCTAAATACTTTACAAGTCATTTAACGTCACATAATATTAAATGTTGACATGACCTCCTTCAAACAAATATAAAATTTGATTGTAATATAAAATTTTTTTATACTCAGTCAGTGTTTTATATTTATGAGAAAATATGATAATGACATAAACTATTCATATTACTTTTATAAATAGCATTTGCACTATATTGGTTAATTCATAATTAGTTTTTTTTTAATTTGTACTATATATTATCATAGTATAATAACATATAAAGTAAAATCGTAATTCAAAATATTTGATTAAGGACACAAACTCATAAAAAATTATAAAAATAAATTTAAAAAATAATTTTATATCAAAGTAAAAAAAATGAAATATATTGTCACATACTTAATTCATGAATTAAGTTATCTTTGCAAAAATATGTATCAATTCTATTGAAATTTTTTTAAAAATATTAATATGTAGTACCCACACATATTTTGTTCATAAACTAATTTAATATTATAAAAATATTTATAAATTATATTTAAAAAAACTTAACTAAAAATATTAATATATAAATATATATAAAAATATTCATAAACTATATTTAAAAAATAATTATAAATAATAATATACAGATGTCTACCCATTGAGTGAGCTAATTCACTAGTATATAAAAATGAAAACGAATAGAATAGATTTGCTATGTTATTAAGTTCACTCGATTCAAAATACATTATTATCGAAAAAAAAAAAACCTTTATCTCTCTTAATATATTTTTGTTGCAACAATTTTGAATTAAGAGAATTTCCACCGAGAATAAATTACTGAAGTTTTTTTTTAAGTAAAAAAAATTACTGAAGTTACTAAATTTCAAAGGTAAAATTAGAACTAACTTATCTGCCAGGAAAAAAAAGAAAAAACTTGATTTAACATGAAAATAAAAATAATTTTATAAATTAATTTATTATAATTTTATTATCTATACTATTATATAAAGGGGATCCCATTTTTTATCTCAAAATTTCAATTTCTCAAAAAACTATTCATAACTAATTGAATACAAATTAAAAAGAGGTAAAATTATAAACACAAATATTTTTTTATAACTATCCAAAACACCATTAATAACTAATTAAATACAAAAATAAAAAGAGATAAAATTATAAATTCAAATATTCTTTTGATAATTACATTCCACAATTAAAATTGTTTTAAAAAATAGAGAATTATATTCTTTTTACATACATTATTATTATACCTATTATAACTGACTTCAAATATATTTTATTTTTTTATAAAATTATATTTATTTAAATAATTAATTTATAATTATAATAAATTTATAATAAATAATTTATAAAACAATTATATGAATAAAAATAAAAAATGCTAATTGAAAGGCTAGAGATGCTAGCCTATTATAAAGAGAATTTCCCTCTTTGGTATCATATTTTTAGTTTCTCAAAAAAAACATTAATAACTAATTGAATACAAATAGAAAAAGGGTAAAATAATAAATACAAATAAATTTTTTTATAGAGTTTACATAAATATAGAGAGTTCAGAAAATTATTTTTATTTAACTAACTAATTTATGATTATAAAAAAAGTGTAATTAATTAATTAATAAAAAGTATATAAATAAAAATAAAAAATATAAATTGAGAGGTGCGATAGTATTCCTCAAAATGCTAGTAACTATAAATTAAATACTTAAATAAAAATAATTTTATAAAAAAGTAAAATATAATTGAAACCATTTATAATAGTGTATGTAAAAAAATATTTCTATATATTTAAAAGCAAATGTAAATTTATTATAATTTTTTGTTTTAAATTTATTATAATTATATATTTTATAATAAATTATAAGTTTAGAGGCACAGCATTGCCCCTCAATATGCTTGTAACTATATATTTAAAGCCACTTATAATAGTGTATAAAAAAAAGTAGTATTTCTTTGTATTTGGAAGCAAATGTAAATTCATTATAATTATATGAGTTATAATAAGTTATAAATTTATTATAACTTACTTGTGTTTTGAGAAGTAGTATTGTGTCTCTCAATTCATATTTTTTTTTATTTTTTTATATAATTATTTTATATATAATTTGTTATAATTTTATATAGCAATTACTTAAATAAAAATTATTTTTAAAATATAAAAATATATTCGAAGCCACTTATAATAGTGTACGTAAAAAAAGATAATTTTTTATATTTGAAAGCACATGTGACAGTAGAAGTAATTATAAAAAATATTTTTATTTATAATTTTATCAATTTTTATTTATATTTAATTAGTTATTAATATTTTTTTAAGAAATCAAAAATTTGATATCATAGAACAGAATCCTCTTTATATCATTCATATATATATATATATATATATATATATATATATATATATATATATATATATATATATATAAGCAATATGATCATAATAAAATAAATTTTTATGATAGAATTTGAAAATTTTAAGCTATTTTAAAGTGGTACTAGGAAATTGAGAGGCACAATTTGTACTTTTTATTTTAATAGTTTAAATAGTTCATTACATAATAATTTTATATTTTAGTTTATTTTTACAGATATATTTGAATTTTAAAGGTAATTGTAACTGTTTCATAATTTTCTTATTTTTAAAATATGTTTTTTTTTCAAAGCATCCTCTTATATATTATGTGAGAGATTAATCTTCTGAGATACGACGCTGAAGCAGAGACCCCTTTTAAGAATGTTTACTCCACGTGAAATATAACATCTATCACTGAAGTTGATCCTTAAAGAAATTCAAACCCCTTCCACTCGAACCAACACCCATTAATATTTTTAAAATATGTTTAAATATAAGAATAAATTTTTAAAATGAATAAAATTTGAACACCAAAGAGAAAAAAATTTTATAATTGAATTTTGAACAAACTACTTTACAGTTTTGCTTATAAAATATATGTAAATATAAAAATAATGGTGTAACTGTAGTTATGTAACTGCTAATGGATGAACATAAAAGTTTTAAATTATATTTTATCTTTTAGTTTTATTTTGTATGTTTCTCAAAAGTAATGGCATTTTGTAGAAACTAAAAAATAAATACCAAAAGGGGAATCCCCTTTGTATGTTAAAATTAACATTTTGAGAAGTACAATAGTAGCCTTCAATTTGCATTTTTATATTCCTTTAGTTTTATTTTGTATGTTTCTCAAAAGTAATAACATGTTGTAGAAATTAAAAAATGGATGGCAAAAAGGAATCCCCTTAATATGTAAAAACTAGCATTTTTAGAGGTACAATAGTATCTTTTAATCCTTATTTTTTATCTCAGTTCATATAATTATTCAATTAGTTAATTTGTTAAAAATATAAATTAATTAGTTAAATAAAAATAAATTTAATTATAAATTTGTTGTAATTATAAGTTAATTTGTTGAAAGAGACTCAATATATTTAAAGGTATTTAATATAAAAAGAAGATAACTCCTTTACGAATAAATAGTATTTAAAAATAGTTATAATTGTATAGTATCATTATTAAAAAGAGTTTATTTTTGCATTTTTATCCTTTTTTTATTTGTGTGTAATTAGTTATTAATGATTCTTTAAGAATAGAGAAAGTGCACACCAAAAATGAGAATTTCCTTTATAATGTAAAAGATAATATAGATATTGAAGATATAGATATATATATAGATTATAATAGTATAGATATATAGATATAAATATAGATATAAATAGATATAAGCTTTGATAAGTATGACTTTAAGCTAGCTTAAACTTTTATTATTGAAAAATTAAGAACTTTTTTGGGTCTTGTCCTGGTATCTCCATAAGGACTAATCCCATTGCAGATATTAAGACTGAAAAATTAAAAAATTAAAATAAACAGCAAAAGTTAAAAAAATATTATAGAAAACAACAGCCTTACTAAAAAAAGCCATGACATACAATTAGTCAACTTTTTTAAATAGCATGCTTAAGAAACGAATGTTTTTAACAAAATATTAAAATATAAATTGTAAAAACGTGAGTGTAGATAAAGTTTGTTTTGCATGTACTTTTATTTCATTTACTTATTTACTTCGATTGTAATAATACTCACATATTCTTTTTTGTTACAATAGATGTTGAAAAACTTAGCAACGAGATAAGAAAAGAGTAAACCACTTTTTTATAGCTTTAAATATATAAGTATTATTATTTTATTATTTTAAAAATTTTTGATAATAATTTAATTCCTAAATTATAGAAAGTGACATTAATTTAGTCATAAAAAACTTGGCATAAATTTAGTATCTCAATTATGAAAAATGTTATTAATTTAATCCCTCAGTGATGTAAAATTAACATTGATTTAATCTCTCAGTCATATAATTATATCAATTTAGTCTCTATCAATATATAGAAGAATGATTTTAATGTTACTTTCATAATTTAATGATTAAATTGATGTCAAAAGTTTTTAGAGGATCAAAGTAATAATACTTATATCTTTAAAGTAATTGATGTGAAAATTCTTTGAAAGAATAAAAAGGGATTACTTGATAAGAAAATGAAGTTAAAATACATATGAGAAATGATGCTCATTATTATGAATCAAAACCAAAATTGGTATTATTTATATTTTAATTGAGAAAATATTAGGCTTTTAAACAATTAAATCATTTTTGGGTCCTTGCGGGTATCCTCACACCCAAGTGTGAAGCTAATTCCGTTCAGGGTAATGAGACTATCCCTCATAATAGTACTTTTTTGCGGAAGATTTGAGTTCCTGCAAAAGGCTCCCTCAACCACTTAATTCAAGTTTGCTCACCATTTCAGCTGTAACCCCTCCCCTACACCCATCGTGCACCCTTCCCCTTCCCAGATGACAAAATTATATAGTATATATAGAAATAAAAATTAAGCAATACAAGTTGTGAGTTTTAAGCGTTATGGGTAATAATATACTATCATAAATATGGCCCTCACTAAGTGTTCTCATTTTATTGAGACTTTAGCTTGCTTACCACTACACCACCCTCTTGTAGGTAAATTATGATTTTGTTTGCTCTTAACATTCCCAATATTCTTTTACATTTTTTTTGTTGGCTTTAGTAATGTCTAACTTGGGTTAGTCATATAAGCAATCATGTCATCCTCACTCATCATAGTACTAAGACTATCCCTCTTCACAAAAGTATTTTCAGTAAGATTCAAGCCTCTAACGCTACAGATAAATCTTGTCCTATTAAAGTTTTAATTTGCTTACCACTAAACTACTCTCTTATGGGTAAATTATGGTTTTGTTTGCTCTTAACATTTTTTTTTTGCTTTAGTAATGTTTAACTTGGGTTAGTACTATAAGCGCGCATGTCATCCTCAATCATCATACCCAATTGTGTCAATTCAACCTTACTACAAGGTCTAAGGGTTAATAATTGAAATTTGCATTGTAAAATGAAGGAAAATATTATATATTTAAAATTTTTTTGCCTGAATTTTTTAGAAAATGGTTTGGCATAATTGTTGACTCTTGAATAGGTGAGTGGTCCTTACTACAAAATTTCATCTAACAACCCTCCTAAATTCTGGTTGAATTTTGTCAAAAATTTTGACTATTTTTTTTATCTGTATAACATTACTCTAAAATGAAAAGAGAAGGATTTTGTTATTTGATTATCAAAGGGATTGTTTTTATGTAAAATTTACTTTACTATATTATGCATTTAATTCATCTATTTTAACAGTCATCTTATTATCAAAAAGATATTAGTGTTTTTTTCTCCACAATTTGAAAGTTAATTGGGCTGCTAAACTGAATTGATGCCAATTTAAAATTTTTCAATATGACTTACGATCCTCAAAAAATCATTAGCAAGGTAGTATTATTGATAATGTATTTGGAGATGTTGAATCATTGTTGTCGATAAACATTTGTGCTATATTATTAGCTGACCGTTTAAGGAGGGTGAGAAATATAATAAGTCATTATATTATGATAATTGACTTTTTTTTTATTATTGCTTTTCCTTCTTCCATAAAATGCCTATTACCTCTAACTTCTCATAAATGTTTCTTCCATTGAATACTTGCAAAGAATTTTAAGGTTGGATTCACACCCATAATTGTTTCAAGATTGAAGAATAGCTAAACTAAGGAAATTAATTATCTACTTTTTTAGTGTGTGAGTTTATTTGTATTTTAGAGGAAGTAGTGCGTTTCTATTTTATTGTTTTGGTACAAGTATACATATCTTTTTTTGAAAGATTTAGTTTAACTAAGTCACTTTTGGAATTTAACTATAAATTAACTAATTATTGTAGATTAACCCATTACAAAAAGGAAGAATGCTGTCCCACTTATATTTAATCTCAGTAATAATGGTTACTGATTAGATAAAAAAAACAAAATAACAACTACTATTTAATAACACATAATATCTTTGGTAAGAGTTGTTTCATTGATTTTTATTTTATAGCACACCCATTTAGCCTTCCATAAACAGTTATATATGCATGACATGTTGCTTATAACTCATAATGCCATATGTAAAACACCTTTGTTGTCATCTCATAAATGTATGTGCCGCCATTTGCTAAATGTATGTGTTGTCCATCCAAATAAAGTATTGACTCCAAATTAAAAAATGCTGTGTGTTCATATCTTTTGCATAGTTCAATGCCAATAAACCTTATTGGTCAAATACCCTTTATGGTTGTGGACTACACACTCGATAAAGTGCTCAATGATTCCAAACAAGAACCATGACAATCACCTTTGATGCAAAAATGTACTTGACATGTTGTATGTTAAATTATTGATCATAATTGGTAATTTCGTGCCAAATAGACATGTGTCATGATTTTTCTTACATGTATAACTGGTAGAATCTAAAAGTATTAGCATAAAATGGGAGGGAAAAGTGAGAATGGAGATAACAAGGAGTGGTCAGCTCAAAATACAAAGGCATTTACTAAAATAATTTATGATCGAGTGAAGAAGAAACAGTTACAAACATCAATATTTAAGGCAGGAATTTAGGAAGAGATAAACATTGAATTGACAAGAATCATTAGAAAAAATTATGGTGTAAGTAGGCTGAAAGGAAAGTTTAATGTCTATGCATCCAGCATCGTGAATTTTCAACTTTGTTGTCTCATACAAGGATTACATGGGATTAAAAATCTAACAATGTTATCACCTTTGAAGATGTATGGCAATACTTGTATACGGTATGTTCAACTTTAACTTCTATAATATCATTATATATTCTAGTATTATCTTTATGTATATACGTAATATTAAGATGCTCATTCACATTTTGCAAAACGGAAGGTACTACAAGCAATTTAAGAAACAATTGATTTGAACATAGTTATGATATTCTTGGTGAAGTATTCAATACTAGCACAACAATTGGTAAATTAAGTTAAGCCTCTACTCAAGAGTCACCAACCTCAAGTGAGGAGAGAGATTTTATTAAATGATATATCAACAATTCAATTTTAGAGAGAAATATACGTGAGAGAGAAGGAGAACAAGAAGAACAAAAAAGGAATTACGTGGTTCTGCCTTGAAGGCCTACATCCACGGTAACGTATTCTCCCCCTAACTTGTTACTGGGTTAGGGAGGTTCCATTCCCTTTAAGTAGCAATTGATACATTGAATTGGCTAATATTTCAAGCCTACAAAGGGGATAACCTAATTTGTTTCCTTTTGTTTTAACTAGATTAATGGTTACTACTGGGTCAACAACCTTCCCATATTTATCTCAACTAATTCGGCTGACATTATCTCCAACACTCCCCCTCCAAGTAGATGCGAAGATGTCAATCAAGGTCAACTTGGCAAGAATGTTCTGAAAGGTATTTTTAGGCAATGCTTTGGTGAAGACATCAGCTAGTTGTTCTTCACTTCGAATGTAGTGAGTCATAATTATTTTTCCTTGAACCTTCTCACGAACAAAGTGGCAATCCACTTCTATGTGTTTGGTTCTTTTATGGAACACCGAGTTTGATGCAATGTGAATAGTAGCCTGATTATCACAATACAGCTTGATAGGAGTAACTGACCTTCTCTATGTCAGATCATAAAGTAGGTGCCGAAAGCCAAATAAGCTCACTAGTGGCTGAAGCCATAGCCCTGTATTCTGCCTCTGCACTGGACCGAGCAACCACACTTTGTTTCTTGCTCTTCCACGTGACAAGATTGCCTCCTACAAAGGTACAAAAATCATGAAGTTGATCTTCTATCAAATGGATTCCCTGCCCAGTCTGCATCTGCATAACCAATGATTTCTGTATGATCATTTTTCTTCATCCAAATTCATTTTCCTAGACAAGACTTCTGATACCTGAGAACTCGGTCAACTAAATCCATATGACCGCGAGCAGGGACATGTAAGAACTGACTGATGTAACTTACAGTGTAAGATATATCCGGTCTAGTTATCGTAAGATAAATCAATTTGCCAACCAATCTTTGAAATTGTCTTGGATCAGAAAGAGGAGTAGTGTCACCTTCAAACTTACTATTGTAATTCATAGGTGTATAAGTTGGTTTGGCTGCCAATTTTCCAGTTTCCTTCAGTAAATCCATCGCTTACTTTCTCTGAGAAATAAATAATCCCTTGCTTGAAGTTGCCACCTTAATTCCTAAGAAATATCTCAGGTGCCCCAAATCTTTGATATCAAATTTTTTGTTGAGATGTCGTTTCAATTTTTCTATCTCCACCAAGCTGTTTCTTGTGATGACTATGTCATCCACATAAATCAACACAATAACAATACTTCCAGAACATTTTTTAACAAACAATGAATAATCGAACTTACTTTTTTTTGAAGCCAAAAAATATCAAAGATGCACTTAATTTTCCATACCAAGCTCGGGGAGATTGTTTCAACCCGTAAATTGCCTTTTTTAATCTGAATGCTTTACTAGGTTGAGTTTCGAGAGAATGACCGGGAGAAATGTCCATATACACTTCCTCTTCAAGTTCTCCATGCAAAAACGTATTCTTGACGTCCATTTGGAAAAGTAGCCAACCAAGATTCATGGCTACAGACATTAGAACTCTCACAGTGTTCATCTTGACCACCGGTGCAAATGTCTCATTATAATCTATGCCATATATCTGGGTGTATCCCTTTACTACAAGATGAGCCTTATGACGCTCAATAGTACCATCACTCTGATATTTTATTTTATAAATCCATCTGTAGCCAACGGTTTGTTTCCCTTCAGGTAATGTCACAATCTCCCAAGTCTAATTTTTATCAAGAGCCTCCAATTCCTCTGCCATGGCTGTTTGCCACTCTGGTAATTTTTGTGCCTCTGTATAATTCATTGGTTCATAATGGCTATCAATTGCAGTAAGGAATGACTTGAAATCTGTAGATATATTGCTCTAACACATATAGCTTTGAATAGGGTGAGCAACAACAGTTGAGACAAAATCCTTTAATTTAATCGAAGGTTTGGGTATATGACTTGACTTCGCAATTGCTGTCCGTTCACTGTTGTTGGAGGCAGCTGATCATTTTGTTGTTCTGAGTTCTCGGACACAGCAGGTAGCTAAATGTTTTGCTGGGCTTGAGGTATTTGCTCAGCTTGAACTTGCGGTTCAGATTGAAATGACACATTGGGCACATTGAGTTCTCCACTTTGTGCCGGCACACATTCTGGTCAGTTGGTTGCACCAGTAATGGTTCATGCGATGCGCCTGTAACATGCCCAGGTGAGTTGTTCAAGGAACAGCTATCATCCGTGTTACTCTCACCAACAGCCGGTCTTGGAGGAGAAAAATTAAACTGTTCTAGTATCTCCCCCTGATTTTTATCCCTGTGAGAAAAAAATATAGAACTCTCGTCAAAGTATACATCCCTTGAAATATATAATTTCCTGGCAGCAATATCGTAATACTTGTACCCCTTTTTTACCGACGAGTAACCCAAGAAAATATATTTTTTTGAGCGAGGTTCAAGTTTGTTACCTGTTTGCGTATGAACAAAACAAGTACACCAAAAAACTCTTAAGTGAGACAAGTTCATTGGTCTACCGAGAAGAACAGCCAATGGAGATTGATATTGTAAAATCTTAGTTGGAGTGCGATTAATTAGATAACAACTTGTGAGCACTGCATATGACCAATATTCAGAGGGTAAATTTTCATAGAATAACAGAGATCGAATTACCTCTAAAAGATGACGATTTTTACGTTTAGCTATTCCGTTTTGCTGTGGTATCCCGACATAAGATAGTTGATGAACCATACCCATTTGTTTAAGAAAAGACTAAAATGTGCCATTAGTATATTCAGTTCCATTATCGGTATGCAAAACCTTAATTCCAAATCCATATTGAGTTTTAATCATATGATAAAACTCCTGAAATATTTGCCCCACGTCAGCTTTGGATTTCAACAAATATAACCACATGCACCTTGATTTATCATCAATAAAGTAACAACCATCGAAAACCATCTTTTGAGTCAATTGGGGCAGGCCCCCAAACATCAGAGTGAACCAAGTCAAACAATTGGAGAGAAACATGAGAACTATCATTGAAAGCTAATCTATGTAATTTAGAATACCAACATGTCTCACAAGTACTTGAATCAATAAAAAACTCATAATTAATAAAATGCATAATTTTATCAGACAGATGTCCCATATGCCAATGGCACAACTTTGAGTAATCCCTTTTATTCTGAGTTGCACTAAGGCCTTTGTACACCGCATTCAGCAAATATAGTCCATTGTGCAAGGTTCCTTCACCAATCTTCTTCCCTGTGGTTATGTCCTGAAACACTACCTTTTTTGGAGAGAAATATAACATTGCAATTCAAATCATTAGTGATTTTCGCAACTGATAATAAGTTTATAGATAATGAAGGAACAAATAAGACTTTAGAGGATTTCTCAAAAATTCAATCTGTCCAAGTCCCTTGACCAGAACTTGATTTCCATCGGCTACAGTAATCGGGGCAATGTTAGTAGCATCAAAAATATTAGACAAACATTGTGAGTCATAACACATATTAGAAATATTTATGAAAAATTTTAGTTTATTTCATCAATGATTATATAACCATAAGAAATATCATTTGGGAAAGGGTTTTTCTTTTCTGTTTTTTAAAATCTTTGATCAAGGTATACCTATAGGCATTATAGTAAACTAATCCTTTTGATGGATATTATAAAATTTCAAATATATCTAATTTAAATTATATAGAGATAAATTTATATAAATTTTTACATAATTCATAAAATTACAAAGAAAATATTTTTATATTCTTATTCTTACTCATCAGATAACTAACCAATTATAGTTAGTAAGTAAAATTAAGGCCATTTAATAGCGAAACTCGCTTCTGACATTAGTTCTATAGAAGTTGATAATAGATGCTAAGCTAGTTGATAACAAACGAAATATTTTAATAATATTTCAGGTAATCAAGTAACAAGTTTCATGGGTTTTAACCACAAGAAATGTATTCTCATATTCTTACTCTTACTCAATAGATAACTAATTAATCATAATTTGTAAGTACACTTAAGGCCATTTAAGAGCAAAACTCGCTTCTAACCTTGGTTGATAACTTGTCTACAAAAGTTAATAACATATTTTAGGATGGTTGATAACTAATAAAATATTTTAATAATCTTTCAGGAATTAAATAACAAGTTCCATAAACTTTTAACCATAAAAAAGGTATTCTCCCATTCTTATTCTCACTCAACAGATAATTAATCAATCATGATTAGTAAGTAAACTTAAAGTCATTTAATCGCAAAGCCCGCTCCTAATATTAGTTGATAACTTATTTACAGAAGTTGATAATAGATATTAGGCTGATTGATAATAAACGAAATATTTTAATAACCTTTTAGGTAATCAGTAACAAGTTTCATGAATTTTTAACCACAAAAAAAAATATTTTCATATTCTTATTATTACTTAATAGATAACTAACCAATCATTGTTAGTAAGTACACTTAAAGTCATTTAAGAGCAAAACTCATTTTCTGACCTTGATTGATAGCTTGTTTACAAAAGTTGATAACAGATGTTAGGCTGATTGATAACAAACGAAATATTTTAATAACATTTCAGGCAATCAAGTAACAAGTTTCATGGATTTTTAACCACAAGGAAAGCATTTTCATATTCTTATTCTTACTGAATAGATAACTAACCAATCATGATTAGTAGGTACACTTAAGTCCATTTAAGAGCGAAACTCATTTCTGACCTTGATTAATAACTTGTATACAAAAGTTGATAACAGATGTTAGGCTGGTTTATAACAAATAAAATATTTTAATAACCTTTCAAGTAATCAGGTAACAAATTTCATAAATTTTTAATCATAAGGAAGATATTCTCATATTCTTATGAATAATTTTAATTTGTTTCATCAATGATTATATAAATTAAATAAAATATTACTTGAGCAAGATTTTTTGTATATCAAGTAAGGAAAATGTTTTTTATATTTAATAATACGAACAATTCAAAGTGTATAAGAAAAGAAAGAGATCTATAAAAATAAATAAATAGTGACGATAAAAAGTACGTCAATTAATATGCTTTATAATTTGTTATATATTTATATATATTTTATTATGATATCATCCATTAATTTTTTCATTAAAAGTTAATACTCCCCATTTTATCTTTTAAAGTGAACCTCTAACTTTATCACCTAAACTTTGAAGCACTAATACTATAGGAAAGATTGGTCTGATATTATATTTTCAACTATTATCAATATTTAACATTAATAATCGTACTTTTAAAAATATCTTTTATAGAAAATGTCCAACTTATTTTTTTATTTTTTTGGTTTCAAGCTGTAATATGTTCTTGACTTCTAGGAAGATAAAATTTGAATTACTTATGCTTGATTAATAATTTAGTATTTATGCTTTCCTTTTAAAATTTAGTTTAAAATCAATAACATAATAATTAATGCTATAAATAATACCCATACAAGGCACTGGTTAATTGTTCGTATATGACTAAAGAGTAATGTTACATAGTTAAGAAAAATAGTCAAAAAATTTTTTTACAGAAATTAATTAGAATTAAGGAAGGTTATTGGATGAAATTAAGTGATAGGGACCACTCACCTATTTAAGAATTAACAAACATGTCAAATCATTCTGTTAAAAACTCTAACTATATAGTATTTTTCATGACTAAATTATAAAAGATAGAGGCCAGTGTCATCAGTTGAATTATAAGCTCATTAGTTAATAATTTTATTATAGTGACTTTTATAATTAATTTTATATTAAAAGAATTTAATATTTATATTAAATAGTTGTTAAAAAATTAATTGTATTAAAATGTAATTAATTAATTTAGTCAAATGAGATAAAATATATATTTTAAACAAAAATTGAGTTTTGTATCATATTAAAAAACTTTAAGGAATAGAATATAATTTACTCAAAATAATTTATTTGAAATTATTAGATATTTAAAATATTATTTTTATTATATTACAAGGTAATTTCATAATTTATATTTATTATTTTTATTAAAAATAATCACAGCTCATATATCATTATCTTTTGTAGAGTTTTTTTTTTTTTTGAGTTGCCATTTATTCAATACAGAAGCCCAAGGCCGAAAGGCCACACCA
Source organism: Castanospermum australe (assembly GCA_019955255.1). Lineage (NCBI taxonomy): Eukaryota > Viridiplantae > Streptophyta > Magnoliopsida > Fabales > Fabaceae > Castanospermum > Castanospermum australe. Next base: position 504,705 of record NSJW01000044.1, read on the forward strand.
ATACTCCTAACGAAAATGCAATACACAAGGAAATTAAAAAAAAAATAACAAAAAAAGCTCAAGTATGCATGAAAGGTCAACAGTGCATAAGAAAGGTTGGAGCAGCCTTTCGTACAAGTGGATTTTATGGGCTTCAATAAGTTAGGATTAAAAAAATAACCTCTTCTTACCGGTGATAACAGGTCATTTCCCTAGAGTTTCCATACTCCAATGGCTAATTAAAGTATTGTAGCATTCTCCTTAGGACATATCTTTTCCTTTATTTCTAGCTTAGGGCATATCAAGTCCTTCATCAGTTTATTTTTTTTAATTAAATTGATTTACTTCGATTATAAATTCTCTTAACGAATAGAGATATTTTTATTAACATATAAAACAATGACAATTAGTTTAGAAGGAAAACAAAATGTAAGGATCATGTTAAAAATGTATTTTAATTATAGAAACTAAAATATATTTTAATTAAAATTTGAGACGAAGGATATCATGTCACATCAAACTTTATTTGTCATATAAATACATGTTAACGATATGACAACAAAAAATGACTTTTTTGTTAATAATTAGAATTATAAAAATTTATTTAAAAAATATATAAATTAAATTAAAAATATATATAAATTATAAAGTTTAAAAATATATTTTAACATTAACAAATTTAAATTTAAATCACTACACTCAACAATTTAAACCTTATTTTAAATGTTAGTACGATACTAAAAATAGATCACTAAAAATATAGCGTAAATCAGAATACTACACTTAAAGATTTAAATTTTATTTAATTTATTGAATAATATTATAAATTTTACTTCATGGGATACAATCATACAATGTGTTATATGTGATCTTTTTACCGATTTCATGTAATTTATGGAAGTGAATAAAAAATTCTCAAAGCACGAGACCCTTAAATCCGTATATTCAGCCTATAATTGGTACGAAATGCTGATTTAAGTTGACAAAAAATCAACAAGTAAAAACTAATCTTAGTTTGTTTACTTAAGTTTATTTATTTATTTTTAATTACTCTGCATGCCAGATGTAATATTTTCTTTGGAAAAAAAGTTTATTACATTTAATTAATGAGAAAAAAAAGTTATTTTTAGTTATTCAAGAAGACCAGTTTCGCTTGTGTTTCCCGTAAAATAACATCGAACAGCGGAGTTTTCATGTCTCTTGCGAAGACACCATCGTAATCAACCATTTAATGAAGGAGAAAATAGGCGTCAGAGGGTGAGCCCCACCCCCCCCCCTTCTCTTTAGGTGGCCTAAAAGGCTGCAACTCTATAAGGAACCCAGTAGTTCTTGAATGGACTGTCAAACACATCTGAACGAATTATAGTCCATTTTTACTGCTTACACAATATCACTGTCTTAGAAATTTTGACGGGCGTTGCTCGCTTTAAACGTCAAATTTAACGGTGATACTTGTTTTTAATTTTTTAAAGATGACGTGTATTTATAATATAAGTTATTAAATTATATATACATTAATTATTAAATAAAATATTTAAAATAAATAATATTTATTTAAATTTTTTTTAATATCTAATCACATATTATAAAAAAATTATAAATTTTAAATATGAATAAAAATAAATTAAATCATTTGTCAAAGAGTTTATAACTTCACCTCCATTATATCTTATTTGACTTAATTTGTTTATTAAATAAGTTAAGTTAAGATTTTTTAAAAAATTTATTTAAATAAAAAAAGTTAAATTTTAAATTTTAAAAATAATTTTTTTAAGTTTAATGAATTAACTTATTTATATTATATATAATTATTATATATATATATAAATTATAATATTTATATAATTATTATTAATTTTATAATTATATAATTATGTTATTATATTAAATTTATATTACATTAATTTAAAATTATAAATTTATTAGTTTATTTAAATATTTATTTTCATTAACCTATTTAAAAATAAATTTGTTAAATTATTTAAAAATTTATTAAAAAGTAAATTTTAAATAATTTTATAAATTACGTTAAACTTTTAAAAGGTCAAACCAAACTCAAAAAAATAAACTTATATAAAGTGATATGCTAGGTTTAGGTTTTATATTTGAGAAGTAAGTCAAGTTAGGTTTAAGACAAAGCTTAATTTGTCTTAACTTGTTCCCATGTTATTTTTAATTAAATAATCTTAATTAATTATAAAAATATTAAATATGATTTAGATATTTGAGATATTAAATATTTTTATTTTTTATTTTTTAATATTTATTCTAAAAAACATGTTAACAAAATTAAAAAATTATTATATTTTCTTAAAGTATTACTTATTATTCTATTGTTATTATTTATATTTTAATAATTTAATATTTAATAATAATACTAAATTTAATGAGTGTATTTTTTTAAGTAATTAATTTATTTTAATAAATATATTTTTTAATTATTAAATATTAAATTATTAAAATATAAATAAATAAAATAAAATTTTACATGACGTTTTTAAATATTTAATAATTTTTTTATATCATAATAAAAAAATATTTTATAAGTTATTATTTAAAAATAATTAACATGTAAAATTATTAAATTATATCTAAATTTATACCAAAATTAATGCAATATTACATTAATATAAAATAAATAAATTAAAAAAAAACAGAATTTTTCCCTTGGATCCCACTTGTGTAAATAAGCAATCAATACAAGGTCATTTTTTTTTCTTGAATTCCAATACAAGATCATTTTGTTCTCAGCGCATGTGCAACGACCCGTACCCACGAAAGGTTCACAAAATGAGAGGTGAAGAATTTTTAGATAAGTATCTTTAATTTTAAGTATTTTATTTAGTAAGTAATATGTAATTATGTATTATTAATTTTTTGAAAGAATTTAATTTTTTTTAGTGGTTTATTTTTAAAAATAAAATAAAAAATATTAATAATTAAAATTATAATAATAAAAAAATATATAATAAATTATAAAATTTTATTTATTTATTTATTTATTAATAAATAATGCTGTTTATTAATAAATTTTTTATTTTAAAAAAATTAAAAAATATATGCATTTATAATAAAATTTTAAAATATATTAACTGACTCTTTTAAGAATTTATCTGCAATGAAATGACAAAAAAGGCACTGTTCTCGAACAGTGGCTGAGTGACTGAGTGAGGAAGCAGCACACACAGAAAAATCACAAACAAAATCGAGGCGAGTTGCTTTTCGATCGTGTCCCACCTTAAAAAACGCACAGAAATGTCTTCTTTTTCTGTCTCTCTTTTTTCTTTTTCCTTCTAGACAAGCTAGTAACAGTATTAGTAACTAATGGCAGAAGAGGAACAAGGACCGCAGAAGCAGAAGCAAGACGCAGAGGAGAAGGAGGAGGAGCTGAAGAAGCTTGCTTCCTCCTTCATAGGCCTCAGCTTCTCCGTGTTTCTGGCATTGCTGCCCAAGAACTCGGTTTCTCTGGTTCAGAAGCTCAAGTCTCAGCTCAGGGACCTCTCCGCGAAGCTCTTCCAAGCTGAGGAGCAGCTGAGGCAAATGAGATCCAGGAGGCAAGAGGACTCCAAGGCCAATGCCAGGGTCGTCGAGATCTTCGCCTCCCACCGCAACGCCTGGCAGGCCGAGGAGAAGCGCTTGCTCCACCAGATCGACGCCGCCGCCGAGGAAATCGCCCATTTGAGGGCCAAAGTTGCGGAATTCGAGAAACTCGAGGTTGAATCCAAGGCCCGCGTGGAGGAGCTGGAGAGGGAGGTCGGAGAGAGGGACGAGATGATTCGCTTCATGTCGAGGAGGGACGAGGAGGAGCAGGAATTGGGTGGGGGCAAGACCAGAGAGTGGTTCCACAAGGACTCGGAGGAGTGCGTGCTTGGAACCACCACCACCACTAGGAATATGGAGGAAGTGGACGTTGTCTATGAACAGAGTCAGCAGTATCTGCAGGAGCAGCAACAGCTTGGTAATGGGTTTGATTCGGAGTTTTTGGCCTCTGCTTCCAAGTTCTGGGCAGAAAAAGCCTCGCTTTGGCAGGTTTGCGCAATTTTCATTGTTTTCTCAAGCTTTTGTTGAAACCAAATAAAACGGTAATTAGAGTGATCTCAAGATAGACAATTTTTGTGCTCTGTGTAAGGGAAGCATGAAACTGAAGATACTTGTTTTTGTTTTTTTTAATAAATTAGTTGAGAATTTTATATGGGTAACTTTTTGTAAAGTAAGCTTGCTTTTGGCTTTTGGTATTATTCCTTTATTGATTATTTTCAAAGGAGGACCGGCTTTAGGAATCTGGCTCATGCAACTGTCCTACCCTTTGTCTCTCTTCTCCTTTACCATCAGTTAAATTTTTTTTTAAGCTCGTAGACTTTAGGACGATGCTTAGGTATTTTAAAAACAATGAATGACATAAGAAGAAGAAAGAAATGGTGGTATTGTACAATGGCAACTGGGTCCAATATATGCCTTCTTTTCGTTGAAGTTCAGATGGAGTTAGTTATGTTCATAATGGTGTCTGAAGGGGTAATCAACATGTTGGAGTCATGCAACCATTTGTTATTTGTCTGTTTCTGCCATTTTTCTTATTGCAATTTGTCCTCTTTGATCTGTTATGTTGCTTTGCATGCCTGGTCCACTTTAATTTCAGCAGGCCATGGCTTTAGTTTCTTTCTCCGCTCAACAGTATCTAATGGACCATTCTTATCCGGTGCTGAAATCTATGAGCATCATTTCTCCAGGTTGTTTATCACCTATGGGGGTGACATGATTTCTGACTGCTTAAGCCACTAATAGTGTTAGTGAGTGTATATTGAGATAGAAAAAAAAAATCTTGCCCTTTGGTAATTCCTACCGGTCTCTTAGTCTTTTGCAATCTCCTATCTTCACTATTGCAGATGGCAGGCTGTTAGCAAGCATTTATTTTTATAATATAGTAAATAATCTTCTTACAGCTCCCACTGGGGAAAAAGATTTTTCTTACAGCTCTGGCAGAGCCAATACTCCAGTTAATTACTCTAGCATTATTTTTTAGAGTATCTTGTGCAGAAAATGAGTAGTTATATGCCTCTTTCCTCTCTTTGGTCTCTTCTTTAAAAGTCCCCAGAAGCAGAACCCTATTTGATAGGTTCTGGAAGATGGCTTTGCCGAGAATCACCTAGATTGGACTAAAAGTGAAATAGATATTTCTTAAAATCCATAACTGAAAAGACATTAGGAAAGGACCGAAGGTGACTTTTGTATCTCTTGTAAAAAGTAACATTAAGACCTAAGTTCATTTAAACTCCATAAAACATTATTTAACCTAATATTGTTGGGTTTGTAATTTATTCCGTAACTCATGTAAATAACTACTTGTGGATCAAGCATTTACCCTACTTCTGAGCTACAAATGTTTACTCTTGCAGGATGTACACTATGAATCCCTTGAATCAATGTATAATACGAAGCATTTTGTGGCAAGGTAAATCATTAATAATATAAATTGCTGAGAACTTCTGTCTTCTGTAGCATTTGGTATTAATTTGCAGCTAATGGGCAAATGTTCTTTTCCCCAGAAGGGAGTCACCCTGGAAGGTAGATGGTGATTCAGCTGGAGTTTCCTCTAAACTTCAATTACTTGAACAGGAGCTATTAAATCTGGAGAAGTTAGGTAAGAGTGATCTGTCAAAGGTGCCATCCTTAATGAGGAAGCAAGCGAAGAAATATCAAGCTCTTTCAGGAGAGATTGATGATTTATGCAGAAGAATAGTAAGTATTTAACTGCTGCTTTATTGCTTCTATTGCTTTTTTTTTTTTCCCTCTTTGCTCTTATAAATCGTAACTAATCCATAAATTGAAATAATGATAATTGTTTTTTTATCACTTTTACTGAAAACTTCACTCTCCAATTATTTTAAGACAACCACTTATGCATTTTGAAATTTGTGTCTTTTGACATGAGCTGATATTTAAGATGCATGATGTGTAAAACCTCAACCATAAAATTCATAGGTACATTCTGTCAATTGGTTCAAGTCGTATGAAACTAAGTAGAGAACAATGAATCATGGTCATACTCTGATAATAAATTGTCTGTTATGTCAATAAGGTTATGTAATTGATGATTGGTCCCAAATTGATGGTTGCATGCATGAATACCAAACTTTTGCCATGTGTGTTATTTATCTGGATAAACCTAAGTTATTGGGCGCAGGGGCGGGGGTATTTAAATTATTGTTATTGCAAGGTCTTTGTGTGACTATCAACAGTTTTATCCCAGAAGATGGAAAATGATAGCTTGTGTTATGTGTTGTGCATGTAATTAAGACCAATAACAGAACCACAATTAAGTACTTCATGCAAGCATGCTGCAATATTATGGACTGCGCATGAAAGAGGCACTGAAAGTGTGACTTTAATAATTTCTTTATGGTGAGCTAAAAGCTTATAGCCTTATACTAATCTATTCTGTTTTGAAGAAAGTTCCCTTTGAAGTTCACGCTAGGTAGAGGCAACGACCACTTTGAATGTCTGTTTACATGATTCTTTGTTGTTTCATGAAGTTAAACGCAGCACATATTCCCTCAGCATGAGAGACCATTAGTTTCTTTTGGGTCTGACAGCACCCATTATTTTTCAGCAGGCAAGTGATCCCTGTGAACCGACCCTCAGTTTAGAGTTTCGAACACAAAGGCAAACGGAGTTTTTACTAGAAGCATTTCGGCTTCAACAGCGTGCATCTGAAACTGGACAGAAGCTGATGGCATTGCAAACTGAAATTGGGAAGAGCCATTATAGGGATGTGTTCAGGAAGCCAGGCCACAATGACCGCAAGACGTTCTTTGGACTCCATTAGGAACAACTTCAAAGAAAATCCAGCGAAATTTGGAGATATGGTTGGCCAGAATTATTGGAGATCTTGAGGGGATTCTAGCAAGGGATGGTGCATCTCGTGTAAGAGAGTACTATATTTCTAGATATCCTTTTATTCAATAGAGTCTAGGACTGGTAGCCACACCTCTCAACCTAACAAATTAGCTCTTTTGGTGTGTATACTGATCCAACCCATAAAAGTGGTAGTTTGATATCCCTGTGAAATGAAATAATCCCACGTCTGTTTATGCTGGCATCTTAAATATGCTCTTGCCCCCTTCCCCCCAATGAGAACATCCATCTTGAATGCATTTGTCAATTTGCGGATGGAATCACACAAATGTAACAGCCAGGGCCAAAGAATAACTGCAAAGATTCATCATATCACTAGTTACAGAAGAAACAAAAAATCCCCACACCCATTTCTTATATTCTAGTGCCTGTTTGTCAACAGTGAAAAACTCACATCAGGAAAATTTTGAGAGCTATTGGATATAATGTTTGGAACCTTTTTTTTAATTTATAGAATTTACATATAAATGATGATACAAGGAATGTTGATTTGGGTCTTAACAATTAAGGGTTTGTTTGGATAAGTTTTTATAAAAAATATTTTTTTTATATATTTTATTTAATAATAATTTTTTTAAAAAAATAATTTTGTATATAAAATATAATATTTAAAAAGTATTTGTAAATAATAAAAAAGTATTTAAATTTGTTTAGATAAAAAAAATATAAGTATTTAATTTATATTAAAATTATTAAAAAAGATATTTAAATATAAGATATAGTGAAATATGATATGTAAAGTATAATTAAATGAATTAGCATAATAAGAATAGTAAAATTTTTAAGTATTTTATAATAATAATATTATAAAAAATAAAATATGATAATAATATGTTTAATTGTGTATTTAAAAATTTAATAATATATTAATATTTTATTTTATTTTTTTTAAATGATATAATTATTAAAATTAAAATTTAATTTAAGATATTAAAGTACAATGATTTAAAGTTATATTGTTTAAAATATAATTTATAAAATTACTTAAGAAAGTGTATGTAAATAAGGTTTATAAAAAAAAAAAATAGAGGATATAAAATATAATTTGTAATAAAGATAAATAATATTTTTATTATAAAATTATATTAAAAATTATTTTTTTATTTTTTTTAAAAATTAGAGATCATTAATTTTAAAAAAAAATAAATTATTTTTTTTAATTTTTATTTTTTTAAAAGTTTCATCCAAACACATTAAAAAATTTAAAAATATTTTTTTAAAAAATATTTTTTAAAAAAATATATATATCCAAACGAATTCTAAGTATCTCTTTATTACATTCAATTACATGGAGAACTACTTTAAAATTCTATACTACATAAGGTGATTGGTTCAGCACAGCTAAGTTGAGGTTTTTTTTAAAATAATCTTTTTCCTGTTTGCCACAAGCTGAGCGTTAAAACTGACCCAGGAGAATCTGTCGTACATCCATACCAAGGATTATTATTGCACTGTCGCCTTTGTTACAACTGAGAAGGAGATGAAAAGGAAAATAGAATGTAATAGGCTTGGCCTTGAGGTGTGAAGAAAATCAATCTTAACGTATGTTTGGTACGAAGGCAAACGTTTGGTAGGCCTGAAGAAATTTCCTATATAAAATTCACTCATAAAAAATTTACTTTTATATTTACCCTATCTCAAACATGCGTTTAGAAGAGATATTGTCCCTACATTCTTATATGCACCTGGTAAAATCATCCATCCAGGATATAACAAGTCCTTTTAAACTTCTTGAGAAACTATGTGTATGTCAGATACAACTCTTTATGAATAAGAAATTTTTTTAAAAAGATATAACTCTTTTTCGAATAGAGATAACTCTCTATATTAAAATTGTAATATAAAGAGTCACAGCTGTATAGAAATTATAAATATAAATAAGATAATTCCATAAATCATATCTATTCAGAACACATAAATGGGATACAAATAATCATTTGTATTTATCTACACAATATTACAATCTACAACAATCTCCCTCTAGACTGTAATATATAAACTAACAATCTCATAATATTATGCAGATAAGATGTCCATAAATTAAATCTTCAATTAGTGAAATGAATCAACTTCTAATGAAGTAAATTGGTGTTTGTAGATTAAACCACTACAAATTGTATTAGAAAGATACATTTTACATATAATATTATACAGTTTCTTAAGAGTTAAAACAATAGTGCACTTTTATGGCCATGTGCTCATCCTGATTCCATGAATATTTACAATGAAAAACCTAAATTTTTGCTTATAAGCGGCACCACTCCTACATTCATGTAGATGGAGTTTTCTTAATGTCCTATTACCATAGACATTTTCAAATAAAATTTAAACTCCATTAAGAGTTTGGCTCAACCTCTTTTTGGTAATAATTCTCACTGGTTATCCTTGAATGAGGACATATTAATTTCCAGTGTTCTGACAAAACACTAAATAATTTGTTATTATCCATTAAACTTTGAAACTAATTAATAGCTTAAAGTAAATTACCATTATTGGAGTTTATTGAATGATGGGTTTGAGTCCCATTGCGCACGATGTTGATCTCACCAAATCTCTTGATAGACCTCTGGTGAGAGGATCACCTATATTTGCATATTTCACATATGTAATGATAATCACGCCATTTGAGATCAATTCTCGAACATTTGCTTGCATTAAACTTACATGTCTAGATTTTCCATTATAAACATTACTATAAGCTCTAGACATTGTTGTTTCGCTATCACAAAACAAAGAAACAGATGGCATTGGTTGTCGCCACAACCCTATATCTAACAACAGATTTCTCAACCATTTTGCTTCTTTGCCTATAGCTGCGAAGGTAATGGATTCTGATTCTATTGTTGAATGTGAAATGTAGGTTTGTTTGTTCATTTTTTTTTTTTTGCCCAAGACACATCACCACTTCCTAATATAAAAACTCGCCATGTAGTAAATTTATTATCACTAGCATCTGTTATCCGACTTGCATCAATGGATTATACCTAATTTGATAGTGTAATCCTAATTTGATAGTACTCTTAAGATACCCTAGTTTTCTGCCTATTACTTTCTAATGGATCATTCTAGGATTACTAGTATATCTAGATAATTTACATATAACAAATGCAATATCAGGTCTTGCATAATGTATTGCATACATCAAACTACCTATAGCACTTGCATATTCTAATTGTGCTATTGGTTTGTCACAATTTTCAGTCATGTTCACAATAGAATCATATGGTGTATTCGCTCTTTAATTCCAAGAAGTTTGTACTTTTGAATCAACTTCTCAATATTATGTCATTGGTTCAAGGCAAAACCCCTACTATGTTTCTTAACATTAATGCCTAAAATTATATCAATTTCATCGAGATCTTTCATCTTAAACACTGACGTTAGATACCTTTTAGTTTCACTTATTCCAAACATATCAGTACCAAAAATCAACTTATCATCTACATAAAGACAAACAATCACACCATAATTTTTGTTTAATTTAAAAAATAAATGCATTTATCTACACTATTACTTATGTTTGAAACCAAATGACAAAATTACATAATCAAATTTTTCATGCCATTACTTTAGTGCTTGTTTTAGACCATACAATGATTTAATAAGTTTACAAATTTTTTCTCATCTCCAGGAAGTACAAATTCCTCAAATTTTTTCATATATATATTTCCTTTTTCAAGTCACCATGTACAAAGACTATTTTAACATTCATTTTATGCACATTTAAATGATAAATAGATGCTAACACAAATAGAACTCTAATTGAAGCTATTCTTGCTACTGATGCATAAGTATCGAAATAATATTATGCATTTCTTTTGTGTAAAACCTTCAACAACTAACCTTGCCTTGTGGAATAATCTATATTATATTTCCTTTTGAAAACCAATTTACAACTTATGGATTTTGATCAAGTATTGTTTGACAATATTAAGTCCATTTCATCATTAATAATTTCTTTCCAAAAAGTTGCATCTCAAGAAGACATTGCTTCACTAATAGATTTTGGATCCTTATTTATATGAAACAAAAAGGGTATCTTATTCAATAATGTGGTTCTGTTTCCATCATCCAACAAAAGCAAGGCTTGTGGGTCAATGAAATCAGAACCTAATGTTTTCTTATTTCCAACTCTTTGACTTCTAGGTTCCAATATTATTTCATGTTCTTTTCTCTTCTCACTAGTAGGAAAATTTCAATGATTTCCATTTTGATTTTCACTACTAATGTTATATAATTAGAATCAAAGATAAATTTAGTTTCAATAAATTCCACATAAATTGATTCTACAATAATATTTGATCCCAAATCTAAGACCTTATAAGTTTTAGAATTTTGTGCATATCCCACCAAAATATTTTTGATCCTTCTAAACCCTAATTTAATTTTATGTAAATCAAGAACTTTATAAAATGCAATACATGCATCCCATACTTTGAAATAATTCAAAATTTGTTTCCTATTATTCCAAAGTTCATATGGTGATATTTGTGCTTTCTTAAGAGGGATCCTGTTATGTATGTGGCATATTGGCGTGGTGTTTGCATTGCTTCTCCCCACAAATCATGTGACAATCTAGCATTTAAAATGATAGAGTTCACCATATCACACAAAGTCCTATGTTTTCTTTAAGCTAACATATTCTGTTGAGGTGTATAAGGGGCGGAAGTTTGATGAACTATACTATTCTTTTCATAAAATTGTGAAAATTCATTTGAAAAATATTCTCCCCTTTATCACTCATCAAATTTTTGTTCTCATAGGTATATCATTAGTAATCATTTATAAACGTTATAAAGTACCTTTTTTTCCTCTCTTACTGAAATCACATTTAAGTCACAGTTAAGTATTTCTTTCAACCTTAAGAAAATGTTTTTTTTTTTTTCATTTTAGCCTTAATACAAATTTCACATTTATCAAAATGATTAGGATGATATTTAATATAGCCATGCTTTGACCTATAATTCAAAGATCTAAAATTTAAATACCCTAGTCTGGCATGCCAGAAAATGTTAACATAATAGATAAGCAAACAAACAATTTATTTCATTAATATTGAGTTTGAACATATTGTTACAGCAATATCCCTTTCCGACAAATATATCATTCTTACATGTTAAAGTATATTAGTGAGTTAGAGTGTTTGTTATAGATCATTAGATTCTATTATGTTGTATGAACTATAGATAAGTTGGTGTGAGTTTTGTCATCTTCATTCTTAGTAATTATTAATTTCATATCAGTTTCATTACTTTGAGTTTCTCTCTTCTCTCTTTCTCTCTCATGAGGTTTGTTCATTCTTTCTCAATACATTGATGGTATCATGAGCTCTATTTTTTCTCCAATGAAGAATATTGGTGTTGATCCATTACCATGCATAGATTCACACCAGAGTTTAGGTCTTGTAAACTTTAATAATTCAATCTCTGTAAAGCTTGATGAGAAGAATTTCTCATTTGGAAGCAGCAAGTGCTAGTAGCGATCAACAGCTACAAACCATAAAAATTCATCAATGAAAAAGATTCAATTCCACATAAATATTCAACACCAGAAGATGAGCAAAATAGTAAGATTAGTAATACCTATCTTCAATGGGAGCAATAAGATCAACTCTTGCTTTCTTGGATCTTGTCCTCCATGTCTGATATTATGCTTACAAGAGTGGTAGGTTATGGTTGTTCTTGGCAATTCTGGGAGCAAATCCAAACATTGTTCATCTCGCAAACTAGACCTGAAGTCAGACAGTACAAATAGAGTTAAGGAATACAAAGAAAGGAGAAAAGAAAATTAATGGATACCTAACCCGATTTCAATACTAGAGCACATAAAAACCATTTTTGAAGGACTACTAGAGAAATATGATGCATTTGTAACTTCGATCAATTCAAGGCTAGCTAGATCCTTACATAGTTCAAGAAATTGAGTCTTTGTTATTAGCTCATGAAATAGGGATAGAAAAGCACATTAAAGCTGCAAACATAGATGCAATGTTAGTCAAGGTAGCACACTCTGATAATAAAGATAAAGTGTCCAATGAACAAAGGGCAAAACTACCAAAGTTTCAGTGGTTTTAGAGGGTCGCATAGAGGTGGAAGGTATTTCACACAAAGAACTAGAGGAAGAGTATTAAGGTGGAAAGTCTCAAATCTTTTGCCAAGTATGCTACAAATTAGGCTATCTTGTATTGTATTGTTTTCATAGGTTTGATCAAACCTTCTAACCCAATCAATAGCAACAAAGACCCTTAAGGAACATGTTTGCAATGATAGCCACTCCAGAAACCTTATGTGATCAATCTTAGTTTCTAGACTCAGAAGCAACCAACCATGTGACTGCTGACAACAATAATCTCATGCACAAAGTTGCATACAGTGGACATGATCAGATACTAATGGTAGATGGTAAAGGTTTGAATATTAGAAAGGTTGCTTATTCTTGCATAAAATCCCATTTTAATCTCTCAATGTCGTTAAACTTGAAAATTTTAGTTTATATGCCTTCAATCACTAAGAACTTTGTTAGTGTTAGCAAGTTTGGACAACATAATTTAGTCTATTTTGAATTTCACCCATACCAATGTTTTGTCAAACCACAAGACACCAAGGAAACCCTTCTGGAAGGGAATATTAGGCTTGATGGGCTATACTGCTTCAACAAGTTTACATTGCAGCATCTTCATAATTCTGGTCAAAATTTTATGTTCAAGTATGTGAATAATCTTAGTGTATCAAAGTCATTTATTGTTTCCAGTAATGACAACTTTCTATATACCATGTGGCACTATAGGTTAGGTCATTCTAATTCTGCTGTTGTAAAGAAAACTCTCAAACTTTGCAATACTCCAATACCTAATCAATGTGATTCTACATTTTGTACTGCTTGTTGCTATTGGAAATCTCATAGAATTCCTTCCCTTCCTTCCATGAATTAGTATACTATACCATTAGAATTGATATATACTAATCTTTGAGGGCCCTATCCATTACCATTTGATAATGGTTTCTGCTATTACATAAGTTTTGTTGATGCATATAGCAAGTTCATATGGATATACCTTTTCAAACTAAAATTTGATGCCCTACAAGTTTTTATTGATTTCAAAATCACAATAGAACTACAATTAAATCGCAAAATTAAGTCAGTCCAATTTGACTAGGGAGGAGAATTCAAACCCTTTACCAACTACCTAAAAGAATAAGGAATCATATATAAACTGATCTATCCTATACCCATCATCAAAATGGCACAATTGAAAGAAAACATAGGCAGATAACATAAATGGGCCTCACTTCATTAGCCAAAGCTAGCTTACACTTAAATTTTTGGGATGAAGCCTTTTTTGCAGCAACCTTCCTCATTAACCAATTACCGTCAACATCTATTTCAAACCAAATTCCATACATCAAACTATTCCAAAAACCCCCTAATTTTTCAACTCTAAAAATATTTAGATGTGCATGCTACCCCCCACGCAGACCCTATAATCAACATAAATTATAGTACATAACTTAAGAATGCATACTTTTAGGTTACAGTTCGAAGCATAAAGGTTACAAGTATCTAGCATTGGATGGTAGAATATACATTTCCAGAGATGTCATATTCGATGAGTCTTCTTTTCCGTACTCATCAAACTCTATACCTTCAACTTCTCTAAATTTTACATATGGTTCATTAGTTCCTACCATTCCATCTATTTTGTGCACTGATAATTAGCAATATTCCATAGTTCAACATACCATGCCATAGGTATAAGCCACTATAAGCTCTCCTCAACAACAAATTTGAAATACCAGTGCACCTCTATCACTGCAAGGTAGAAAGTTTTTCCCAGCAACTTTTGTTGTTGCTAAAAGCTTATAGTCACTAGCAAAAGTGCTTATCTTCACAACAAAAATGTCACTGCATACTGTGACCACAACAATCTGCATATAACTCTCAAATACCAAATTATCCTACACCTAAACTAGAAACTAACACCTCAAGTTCAGAATTGCACAATTCAAAACCAGAACTAACAACTCAGATTCAATATTACCCATAACAGTCATCAATCATAATCTGAATCAAGTACAAACCATCTCCAATTCCTCAATTCATCCAATGGTGACAAAGTCAAAGTCAGGAATCTTCAAACCAAAAGTGCTTCTCACACACAAAAAACCATCTTTTGCACATGAAGCTCTCACAAGTCCACATTGGAAAGAAGCCATGCAATAAGAATATGATGCTTTGTTGAGAAATAATACATGGTCCCTAGTACCATTACCTACTACTAGAAAACCCACCGGATGCAAATGGGTCTTTAGGATTAAACAAAATTCTGATGCCAGTATATAGAAATATAAAGTCAGGCTTGTAGCCAAAGGCTTTCATCAGTAGTATGGCTTTGATTTCATTGAAACTTTCTCCCATGTGGTCAAACCTACAACTATCAAGATTGTACTAACATTGGCTCTAACAAACAACTGGAATGTACAACAAATAGATGTTAATAATGCCTTTCTCAATGGCAATCTACGAGTAGTATACATATCTCAACCCCTGTATTTGATGCTAAAAACAAGTCCCTAGTCTACAAATTGGAGAAAGCTCTATATGGCCTTAAATAGGCCCCACGAGCTTCGTTTGAAAATTAACTTATACACAATTTTGGGTTTCAGTCAAGCAAATCTGCAGTTGTCTTGTCTATGTATCGATGTTCTTGTCTATGTAGATGATATATTCATCACTGGTAAGTCTGGCTACTAAACTTAATCTGCAGTTTGCCCTAAAAATCTTGGAAAGTTAAATTACTTCTTGGGAATAAAAGTAAAACAACTTATTGATAACAACTTGCATCTTTCACAAGCAAAAAACATAAAAGATCTCCTTGCTAAGGTTCAAATGCACAAGGCAAAAGCAATAAGAACACCAATGAGTTTTACACTGAAATTGAGCAAACATGGTGCAAATCTCTTTGACAATCCATATCTTTACAGATCAATTATAGGTGCATTACAATATACCACAATCACAAGGCTAGAAATATCTTACAGTATAAACAAAGTATCACAATTTACGAATCAACCATTGAAAGAATATTGGAAGGCTGTTAAAAGATATTAAGGTATCTCAATGGCACACTCACACATGGAATTCATCTCACAAAATCCACAAACTTGAAGCTACGTGGCTTCTGTGATGTTGATTGGAGAAATAATCCTGATGATAGGAGATCAACATCTGGTTCATGCATTTTCCTAGGCAATAACCTAATATTCTGGTGGTCTAGGAAACAACAAGTTGTGGCTAGATCAAGCACCAAAGCAAAATACAAAAGCTTAGCAAATACAGTAACAGATATGACTTGGATTCAGTCTGTCCATAAGGAAATGGACATCAAAATAGAAAGTCCACCAATCATATATTGTGATAATCTCAGCACAATAATGTTGGCTCACAATCCTATATTGCATAACAAAACTAAACACATGGAATTTGATCTATTCTTTATTAGGGAAACGGTTCTAAAGAATGAAATACTTGTTTGTCACATTCCCTCTCTGGATCAAATTTCCAATGTGTTAACAAAACCTTTTTCAAGTTCTAGATTCCTTAGAGTAAGAAACAAACCCAATGTTAAGGATTTCAAAACCTTACATTCAATTTACAGGGGCATATTAGAGTGTATTAGTTAGTTAGTTTCTTGATCTCCTATCTCTTTCTTTCTAATGAGTTTTATTCATTCTTTTTGGATACGGTCATTACATATAATTAACTTTGTCTGACTCCAAAACTATTTTAAATCCCCTTCTACATAAAAGACTAGCAAATACACGAAACTAGCTTTTGCCTAGCTTTGGACAAGAAGTGAAAATTATTTCCACAGTTAGCATGATTTCCCATAAGCTAGGAACATGAAAGCTTTTGCCTAGAAGTGAAAATTATTTCCACAGTTATCATGATTTCCCAAAAGAATATCTCATGAGTCTAACCACCATTTCAATTGATTTGGTTACTACAGCCATATTTTTCATCTCACCTCATGTTGTTCCTATACTTGTATTGGGTCTATTCTTTTTCATATCCTTTGACCTTCTTAATAATTTTTTTTTCTTTTAGGGTTTTAGATTAGTTTCAGATTTCACAGAATCCTTTTCACTGACCATATATATGCATTTAAAGAGAGTCACATGAATGGGATCTTGCTTCTATTGGCATATGGGTTTGAATTGGTTCTAATAAAACTATCTGGAGAATGCAAAATCCTGTTCCTATATATATATATATATATGATGGAAGCCCATAAAATTTTAGAAAGGGTTTAAGCCCTATAATATAGCCTAGAATCAAGTAACAAACCCAAACCCAACTAAAAATAGTTTCGGGTCAATAGAAAACCTTAGCCCAAGTAAAGGTCTAATGGTCCAAGCCCAAAAACCCTAGCTACAAGGAACCCCCACACATGAACCTTGTAAGAAGGAAGCTAGGTAGCTTATTTGGATGAAACTAGTATATCTCTAAGGATATTCATCATGCATTAATGGAAGGAAAGACAAACTACATTAATTAGGAAGAAGCTCACGTGAGTTATTAGGAAAAAGGAATGGAGTTTTTTACTCAAGAAGAAAAAGAATATTCTTAGGATGACTCTTAAGAATTAAAGTAGAAAAGACAAACTTGACTCATGTTTCGACTTAGGGCACGTGAGACACTCCCCAAAAAAGTAAGAAGGTCTTACAAGCAAGATAGGTCTTGCAAGAAACTCATGTGCAAGCTCCCTAAAGAAAAAGAGTCTTCTAAGTTAGCATATGTCAATATCTTATCTTGCATTAATGAGTAGTAATTATAGTTAGACAAACCTAAAAGCAGGGAATCTAGTTGAAAACAAAGGAAATGTTAGAAAGTAACTAAGTCAACCTTAAGTCAAGAGGGAAATCTAGTTATAATAACCAAACTAGACTAACTTAATTACTTTAAGTAACCAGTAATCATGGCTTAATGGATAAAGTGCAAATAGGTGTTTCTTATTGGACTAGAATAAAGGGTTGTTATTATTTGGGAAAATACATGGTCAAATTAAGACAAGAAAGCTTGCTTATCTTCCAAGATCAAGCTCACGTACCATGAGCTAGGAGAGAGACCCACGGCCAAGCCACCCACAAAGCCTATAAATACCCCCCTCATGCATGCCATTCACACACACACATCAAAAGAGGGGAAACTTTTGAAGTTTAGAGAGTGAACACTTAAGCCTAAGAGATAGAAGAAGACCTAGAGCTAATTAAGTGTAGGGGATAACAACCTTCACCCTATCACTTCTTATTGAATGTATTCTTTGTGATTTTGATGTATTCTTACCACTCTATGTACTATTTTTCTTATCCTTCTCCATGGATTGTGAAGTGATGCTTCTACTCGTTTTATGTTTTTCTATGCTTAAAGAACATTTTGAACTCATGATTCTAAGACAAGACCATGGATAAATCAAGTTTTTCAGTAAGATTTATGTTCTGTTATTAATAAGCTAGAGATGACCCTCCTAGGGAGGTAATTTAGAGATATTTTGAGAAGTGATCCTCAAAATTAAAGAGGTGATCTTACAAGTTTGGAAATGATCCTTAGAGTTAATGAGGTGATATCGCATGATTAGCTATTTTTATGGTAAAGCCGATGGGATGCCCTTGTAAGTAGAAAGAGCTCTATTCTTAAGTCTATAATCATGGTGTAAGGTCTCAAAAATGAAAAGAGAAAGATTGGTAATTCAACATAAAGAGAAAAAATCTATTGAATAAGAGTGAAATTTAAAAGGAAAAGCTATTTTCTGTACGTGTTACAGCTCATGACATTATGTGTTTTGAACTTTAAATTGTTGTTATTACCTACTAAGATTATATCTCGCTCTTTCTTGCAATGTTTTCAAATTAAGCAAAGATGTCATTTATCAATGTTGTGATAAAGTTGGATATAATCTGGATTGATGTGCCAGGACTTGGTCTCGTTCGGGTTTTCCAGGATATTTGTATTGTCCACTTGGACAATCCAGGATAGAGCTAGGACATGAATATGTAATCTTAATGTAACTTTTGCAAGTTTTACCATAGAGGGTTTATGTATAATACCACTAACCAAGTCCCTTCCTTTTTGGATTGTATAATAGCATATATGGGATACTTGATGCGGAAAACCTAGCTCATAATGTATAATAGTAAGTGTGGCATGTTTTGATATATGCTTTGTGTTGATTTTTTTTTTTTTTTTGAATAATCGTAGAAAGAATAAGCACAAGAGATGATTAACTTCACTTAAACCTAGCTAAAGATGTGTGTTTATATGTTTTCTACGGTTAAAGAGAAGTAACTTAAGCAACTAACATCATGTAAGTGAAGAAAAGAAAGTGCAGGTTTTGGCCATGTGGGTGCCTAGGCACCCTTACTAGTGCTTAGATGCCAATTCTGGGCACTGAACGGTGAAACCTAGAATTTTGGGTGCCTAGGCAGTGAAATATGATCGCCTTTGAGTGTTTGAATCTAGATAGTTTTTTGGACCTTGAGTGCTTAAGTAGTGGGAAACTAGCACTTAATTGGTGGCAGGGCAGGAAATCTAAGTATTTTCCTTACTAGTTTGAACCAACTTTAAGAGTTTTTGATTAAGGATTTAAAGAATCATAAACTTAATGGTCATATAGAGTTTATGAAACTAGTACCTAATTCAAGGCTTATAAGTGAGGTGAATCAACAAGATGGGTAGTATTATACCTAAACTTAATTGTGAAATATCTTAGAATGGCTAAAGGTTTATTGAGATATGACCTAGATACTCAAACAAATAATAGCAGAAATAAAAATGGTTAGATCTCATAATTTATAGACAAATGGTAAGAGTTTCATTAGAGTTCCTTAATTTAACCTTATAATCTACTATCAAATGAATTAATAATTAGGTTGAGTTCAAAGCTTAATCTAGAAGATTTAAGTGATACTGTACCTCTAAGGTAGGATGTTACAAATTTTATCCATGATTGGCTTCCCAAATTTCTTTTGGAGACTTCTACTTGAATAAAGATCATAGAAGAAATTCGTGAATGTTAAAAAATATGACTACAACAAATAAATTCATCTTCCTCTCACTTCTTTCTTTTTGCCTTCATAGCAATCATATGGCATGAGAACATAGAAAATCTTCAATGTAGTAAGAAGGAAACCATCTTATCCTTTCTATGGGGTGTAATTTGAACCATCAAAATGACTAAACTTGATGGATTCTTGATTCATAACTTTTTTCAAAACATGATCTAACTCTTGTTACAATGATAAATAGATGAAGAAAAAAAAAAGGTAATAGGCTTAAGGCATGAAGAAAATTACTCTCTTAGAAGAGATATTGCTCTTGTATGCACTAGGCAAAAGCACCCCTTCCAGATATAAGAAACTCTCTCAAATTTCTTGAGAAACTGATTTTACATTTAGGTATGTAAAGTAGATATATTTATAAAACTTTTTTAGAATAGATATAACTCTTTATGAATAAAAAATTTATAGAGATAATTTGATAAGAACTTTCTTATCACAGAAGGCTAAAACACCACTGAATAAAAGCCACCACTCTAGAGGAATGCCCTCTAGCCTTAGGTCATAGATGATCCTTTTCTTGTTTCTCCCATAAATGCAAATCTGAATTACACATCAGCTATTTATAGCAATTGCAAAGCTCAACTGAACAACTAACTCAACTAACTCCTTAACAGACTACTCCTATACGAATGTACTTCTTTACAATACTGTACTCTTCATCTATACCCCTATACAACATATCAAATGGCTATCCCTTCAACAACAACCTTGTTCTTAAGGTTGACATCAAGGAATTTATGCCTTAGTGTTGACACAGCTTCTGAAAACTAGACCGGACCAGCCGGTCGGACCAGTTCAACCGGGAATCAGACTATTGGCCGGTCCGGTCCAGCTCCTGTGACCGGTTGGATTGAGGCCATCGACTTTACCACTAAGCCAACTGCATGCTCATTGTATAATGGACCTTATAATATATTTAATATAAAGTAGGTACATAGTTACGACTTCCAACAAAAGATTCTTTATTCGAACTTGGGGTAAAAGGCCAAATGAAATAAATATTACCACTATTAATGTTTATAACATATGGATTATAAATTATGAATTATGTTTATTTTGGTTAATTTGTATGCTATATTGCTATGTGGATTAATGTTGTGTTACTTACATGAATGTAATATTTTTTATTTTATGACACTATTTTTTTATGTTTCAAATAATTTTATTATTGATTTTATATTATATTTTTATAATTTTTATTTATTTTATTAATATATAAATAATTATATATATGTATAAATATACTAATATTTACATATAAATATAAATATATATTTAATTATATTCCGATTCGACCACGGTTCGACCACAGTTGAACCATTAAACCTTGAATCAGTACCTCGACCGGTTCAATGACTGGTTCAGTTTTCAGAACCTTGGTTAGACACTACTCTCCTCCTCTGAAAGTTCTCTTGGCTAAAATTGCTTCTGGTCTATAGTGCACAGTAAGAGGCATAATTGGTTGCTCGACATCTATCTCCATTGGTTCCCCTGCATCATACTGTCCTTGATATTTCTTAAGCAATGATATATGGAAAACAGGATGGACTTTAGCAGATGATGGTAGACTCAGTCTATAAGCAACTTTTCCAATCTTTCCCATAATCTGAAAATGACCTTGAAATAGCCTCCCTAACTTGGCATGCTCCTTTGCTTCCACTGTCAACTGTCTGTGATGTTGCACTTTAAGCCAAACCCATTCCCTTACTTGAAATTCTTTCTCAGTTCTATGCTGATCTGAATATTTCCTCATCCTGGACTGAGCTTTTTGAATATTTGCTTGTAATAGCTATCTTAATCTCTCCCTGTCCTCCATAAGCTCTTCCAAAGTTTGGATATTTGTTTGACCCATTTGATAATCAGGCCATAACAATGGAACTTTGCCAAAAACAGCCCGGTAAGGACTCATCTTAATAGCTGATTGGTATTTGGTGTTATACCAATACTTAGCCCACAACAAATATTGAAACTACTCAGTTGGATGCTCAAACACAAAGCTGCGAAGATACTATTCAATGCATCTATTCAAGACCTCTGTCTGCCCATTAGTTTGTAGGTGATAAGCACTGCTAAACTGTAACCTAGTGCCACTCAGCTTTAGTAATGTCTTCCAAAACTTGCTCATAAAAATGGGATCACAGTTAGACACAATAGTATTTGGAAATCCATGAATTTTGACTACCATATTAGTGAAGAGTTCTGCCACTGTTTTTGCAGTATAACTAGCTGCTAAAGCACCAAAATATGCTGCATTTGAAAACCTGTCCACTACCACAAAAATACAGGTGTAACCATTAGATCTTGGTAATGTTGTTATAAAATCCATAGTTAAGTCCTCCCACACATTTGCTGGACAAGGCAGTGGTTGAATCAATGCCCCTGGCTTTTGAGTATTGTTCTTGGCCTGCTGACATTGCAAACAACAAGCAATATACTGTTTAACATCTCTTTGCATATTTGGCCAATAAAAAGCTTCTGATATCTTCTTTACTATCTTATGCACTCCTGAATGCCCTCATACTGGAGTTGAATGGAATTCCACCATGAGCTACTCTTTCAAATTGGAATATGAAGGAATTCGAATTCTATCTATCACGACCGTCCCGGAGGGCTACCGCGACGAAATCACGAGAGAAATAAGAAAAAAATTGAGTCATTACTAATAATTATTTGGTAGAAAAATTATTAAAAATTTATTAGAAGAAAAAGAAAAAAAATGGTCTACGAAATCAGGTCAAGTTGAGGATTCTATTTATACTCAGTGAAGGGTAAGAACTTAATCTTACTGCAACCCTGATACATCCATCCTAAGACGATTACCCTAAGTTAATTGTGCAAAATATTGATAGCTTTAAAATATTTAAAGACAAAAATAAAACTAAAACAATAAACAAAAATGAAAATGAAAATCACAACAAAAATGATTAAAAAGAAACTAAATAAAAATATTTACAAATTTGACTTGTCTTGCGTGCCTACGTATCTCCAGTGTAATGGAAAGTCAAAGCCACATAATTCTTGTAAAAAATATTTGTGCGTTAAAGGATTTTAATTAAAGGGTTAATGGTTGACAAAAATGAAAGTGAAATGTTAATTGATTAATTAAATAATTGATAAAAATAGTTTATGAATGTATTAAAATTAATTCGATTTCTACATCATTCACAAGTCAAAGAGCCATCACGATAACGTTAACTGTAGTGAATTTTTTGAAGTGGAAGAGCCGTCGCGATAACGTCACCCATAGTTAATTATAAAATAAAATTAATTTTGAAAGATTAATTAAATAAATAAAAAATTAATAATGATTGGTTGATAAATTAATGAAAGTTCTTTTCTAAGAAATATTTTGGTAATATATTTTATAAAACTATATCATTTTAAGTCGAAGAACTGTCACGGTAATGTTAACTGTTAGTGAATTTTTTAGAGCGGAAGAGTCGAAGTGACAACGTCACTCCTAGTTAATTAAAAATAAAATTAATTTTGAAAGATTAATTAAATAAATGAAAATTAATAATGATTGGTTGATAAATTAATGAAAGTTCTTTTCTAAAAAATATTTTTGGTAAAACATTTAAAAAAACTATATTACTTTAAGTCAAAAAGTCGTCACAGCAACATTGACTATTAGTGAATTTTCAGTGCGGAGAACCGTCGCGGCAACGTCACCTCTAGTTAATAAAATTAATTTTGAAGGATTAATTAAATAAATAATAATTAATAATAATTAGTTGATAAATTAATGAAAGTTCTTTTCTAAATATGTTTTGGTAAAATATTAAAAAAAACTATATCACTCTAAGTTAAAAAACTGTCACGACAACATTGACTGTTAGTAAGTTTTTCAAAGCAGAAAAGTCGTTGCGGCAACATTACCCCTAGTTAATTAAAAATTAAAATTTGATGTTAAAGAATGAATAAAAATAATTCTAAATTAAATAATAATTAGTTGATAAGTTAATGAAAATTCTTTTCCAAAAGCATTTTGGCAAAAGGTTAAAAAAATTATATTACTTTAAGTCAAAGAGCCGTCACGGTAACATTAACCTAATTAAATTATTTTTTAACTTAATGAGTTGTCGTAACTCAAATAATTCAAATTAATTATTGAATTTAGAAATGAAACTCAGTACAAGGTGAGAAATATCATTCCTAAGTTATAGGTCATCAAGCCATCATGAATCAGATGACCTTTAATTATTAGATCATATTATATATTTTTTTAAAACAAAGGTTGAGATAAATGCCTAAAACTGATTTTTTTTTTAATTTTCAAATTTCAACTTGAAAAATTGCCCACCAAGATTTTTATATAAAAAAAGGAATAAAAAAAAAATTAATTACATATAAAAGAAAGAAACAAGATAAGAGACAAACGACTTGATTACGAAACAAAAGACGAACCAACAAAACATAAGACCTCACCCGTGAATCTAAAAAACAAATGAAACAATAGTATTTGATAATAAAAAAAAAAGGGACATTACAATAACAAAAAGGAGAAAAATAATAATAAATAACAAAATATGTTGATTACTTGTACACGTATGCACGGAAATCATAATCTATGCAGATGAACACAAAAAGAAGAGCATATTCACTAACACACACAATCATCATGAAGGTCATTTTGTCTCAAACTTGATAATAAGCATACATATTAACGATAAAAGGGTGGGATAAAAAATGAAAAAAGTAAATAAATGATGAAACAGTTAGTAAAAGAATTATGAAGCCCATAGAATAGTAGCCGAAAACACCCACAACCGACAAGTATCAAAATGAACATTTTCTAAGGGTAGATTGGATCTATCCCCTTTACACCCCCGAACCTATACCGTGGCCATAAGATTTCCATAAAAGCAACATTGGCAGTAGTTTGATATGAACGGGATCAGGACGGTGAGGATAGGGGCATGTGTGTGTGCCGTTTGGTGCGGTGCTGTGTGTGTGCTATGAGATGAAGAGTGGAGGAGGGGCTTGGTGTATGTGGACTGCTACGAGGAGTGGTGTGTGTGCGTGACCGTGAGAGTGCAGAGGTGACCCGAAAGTGCTGTGACAGCTCTGTTGTGAGGGAGAACAGGGGGTGCAGTGTGTGACGGTGGCTCGGTGTAGTGTGTTGAGTGAAAATGGTGAGTGGTTAGTGTGCAGAAGAAAAAAAAAAACAAAGAGAAGAAAACCAGACCAGTGAATAAGCTCCAGGAAATTCATGAAAGAGGGAAATGAGGAAACCTTACCAGTGATGAATCAGACGTTAGGAAGACCTCTTCCTCTTTCTCACCACTTTTGCTCGCTCAAAGGCAGACCCCCATTTTCTTTTTACACTCTGCTACCTCCCTCTCCCCCTTGCTCCTGTGTGTGTACGTTTTCTTAGCCCCCCTTGCATTTGCCGTGAGTGCTTTGTGATGGGAGGAGTGTGCTGTGGGTGCAGTGTCCTTGGCATGGAGTGGGGAGGAGCTGGGCGTGTTATGGGGAGCACTCAGCGGTGCTTTCGCTGCTGCACAGTGAGGACGGCGAAAAAGAGAGCAAAAGCTACAGAGACTCTGAGAGTGGGAGTGCAGAGACCGTTGGCATTTTTGTTTTTTGTTTCTTTCTCAGATTTTGCCTTTTGCCTTTTGCCTTTTGTTTTTTGTTTTTGTTTTTTTTTTTTTTTGGTTTTGTTTTTGTTTTTTTTTCTTTTTCTCTTAAAATTTTTTTTGTTGTTATCATTTTTATTTTTGTTGTGAGATATTATTGGATTTAGGCTTTCACAATTGATCCAAAAGAATATGTTTGGAAATTGGGATTTGATTTTGATTAAAAAAAAATTAAATTGAAACTTGGGCCCAAAGAAAATGGCATGTAATTAGGCTCTTTTTTTTGTATGCAACTCTTGGTTCATTTTTCCTCTAGTTTTTATTATTTTTTTTTGATATTTTTTAATCTCAATTTTATTACCCCGGATAAAATGTGATGTTCACGGTATCATTATAAAACAGAATATCATCCTTTATTGTATAGCCTGGTATTAGTTCCTGTTGCATCCTCCCTTTGATGGTTAACAACTACTCATTATTGTTATTCTCCATTCTAATATGCTGCAGTAATTGATTTTCAACCGTGTGGATACCTTTAAATTGCATCTGCTCAGCAAAACTCCTTGAAAGCGCATCTGCTATTGCATTAGTTTTCCCAGATCTGTACACAATGTTATAGTCAAATCCTAACAGTTTGCACATATAATGATGTTGTTCTGGAGTATGAATTGTCTGATTCATCAATTCCTTTAAACTTCTATGATCTGTCATTATCACAAATTTCCTCCCAAGTAGTGTCTCCACTTTGCCACTGCCTGAGTGATAGCATATAATTCCAGAATAAAGGCTGATGCAACAGCTAATCTGAGTTCAATTTCTTACTGAGGAAAGCAATGGGATGACCCTGATGCTGTAAAACTGTCCCTATTCCAACATTTGATGCATCTGTTTCAACTATAAACTCAGAGTTGAAATCTGGTAAAGCTAGTACTGGTGCCTCTGTCATATGCTCTTTTAATTCTTCAAATTTTGAGCTTCTACTGTCCATTTGAAAGCATCACGCTTCAATAATGCAGTTGGTGGAGTTGCAACTAAAGCATAACCTTTAATGAACCATCTATAATATCTTGTAAGGTCCAAAAATCCTCTCAGCTGCTTGCTTGACTTTGGAATAGGCCATTTTGTCATAGCCTCTATTTTAGTTAAATCTGCTACAGCACCCTCTGTTGATACCACATGTCCAAATACTCCACCTTGGTCTTGCAAAAACAACATTTGGTCAGTTTTGCATACCACTGATTTGCTGCCATAGTCTCTAAGAACACTTTCAAGTGTTTCACATGCTGAGTTAGGCTGCTGCTGTACACCAATATGTCATCAAAAAACACCATGACAAACTTCCTTAAGAAAGGTGCAAATGCTGAATTCATGGCTGCTTGAAAAGTAGTTGGGGTATTATAGCCCAAATGGCATGACTAAGAACTCATAATGGCCTTGGTGAGTCTTGAATGCAGTTTTATAGATGTCTTCACTATTCATTCTGATTTGATGATAGCCTTTTCACAAATCAAGCTTAGAAAAAACCTTTACCCCATACAATTCATCTAATAACTCATCGATGGTAGGCATTGGAAATCTATCCTTGATGGTTATCCTGTTTAATGATTTAAAATCAATGCAAAACCGCCGTGTACCATCCTTTTTCTTGACCAATAACACTGGTGAGGAAAAAGGACTCTGACTTGGTCTAAGGATACTTGAATCCAACATCTCCTTTACTAACTTCTCTATCTCATTTTTTTGAAACTGAGGATACCTATATGGCCTTACATTAATAGGCTGAGAACCAGGCAACAAGTAAATAGTATGATCTATAAATCTCTTAGGAGATAGGTCTTTGGGTTTAGAGAAAACGTGCTTGAACTCCTCCAATAGCTGTTGGACAGTACCAGGTAACTCCTCCTGCTGTTTGCTTTTATTATCAGTTACTAGTTGCAATTGAAACATCGAAGCAATGCCTTCTATCCTTGCGAATTTATGCAATTGTTTAGCTCTGATAGGTTCTAACTGGGATTGTTTCTCTCCCTGTAACACTACTTGTTTCGGCTGCCAAGTAAATTGCTTGGTAAGCAGTTTATAGTCAGTCACCACTAGTCCCAAATCCTGGAGCCATTGTACTCCCAACACTATATCTGCTCCCCCCATATCCAACACAAATAGGTCAACCAAGAACTTGTGATGCTGTATGCATAATGGTACTGTGTTAGATTTCTCCTGACACATCAGAAAATCACCACTGCCAATATATACTTTAAAGTCAGCTGCTGCTGTTGTTGCCATCCTTAACCTCCTTGCCACTGAAGATTGTACAAAATTATGAGTACTCCCACTGTCAATTAATATTGACATTGGAGTGTTGCCATAGGTTCCTTGAAGTCTGCTAGCCATAGGTTCCTTGAAGTCTGCTAGTTGATGGGTTTGCTTGGCCAGATAAAGCTTGCAAACTAATCTCAGAAATATAATGACTAACAGTATTGCTTTCTGAATCAATATCCATTTTAGTGCATTGCTGAACTAGTTGCTCTTGTTCTAAATCCTCTGAATCATCATTCCCCACTAACAAAAAATACTGAGCTTGACATTTATGACTTGGGCTCCATTTTGCATCACAATAGTAGCATAACCCCTTTTCCCTTTTCTCCTTCAGTTCAACATGTGATAGCTTTCTGAAAAATGGTGGTTTGGAATTTGTACTTGTAGGTTTTGGGTTAGTATTGGTCACTGTCTAAGTTTGTGTTTGGGCTTGTGATTGACTTTGGCTTTGTGTGGGTGTGGTTATGGACTTTGGTTTGGTCTGAGATGCAGAAGATGTGATGGTGGCTGGGTAAAGTTGAGATTTATTGAAGGTGGATGTTGGTTTAGATGGTGTATTGTATTGGTACATTGATTGTAATCTCATGTGCTTCTGTTCATGCAACTTGGCTATTTGCCACTGCTTGTAAGTAAGTAGATGGTTGTGCTACTAGTAATTCACATCTTAAATATTCATGTAGTCCAGCTATGAAAAAGCTAATTAACCAAGGTTCTGCTAAGCCACTTACCTTGAAAGATATTTCTTCAAACCGTGCTTGATATTCTGCCACGGTTGATGTATGTTTAATTTCCTTCAAAGCTACTTTTGGGTCATACAAGGTGGCACCAAATCTCACTACCAAAGTATCCAAGAATTCCTCCCAAGATTGAATCAGAGCATTCTTCACCATCCATTTGTACCAGGCGTACACAGAACCATTCATAGCCATAGAAGCTAGCTGAATTCGTTGCTCTAGTGGTATCTGATATACATTGAAATACTCTTGTATTTTGAAAATCCAATCCTCTGCTTCTGTTCCATCAAATTGGAGAATTTCGATCTTCATATGCTTTGCCACTTCCGAATCAATTGTAAAAGTTGAAGTTTCTGTTGCTACCCCATTTGTTTTCGGTGACCGAGATTGATTACTGACACGATTTTCCCTTTCTCTGCTTTCACGAACAAGTTGCTCTATATGCAACAAAGCTTCCTCCATTCTTGTTAATCTTGCACCTCCATTCTTGACCGCATCTTCAATTCTACTCATTCGAGCATCACACCCTCTCACAGATTCCTCCAATCTCCCTATTCTAGTGCCCTCTCTACCATTGATAACAATGAAAGCACCAAATTGATAAGAACTCTCTTATCACAGAAGGCTAAAACACCACTGAATAAGAGCCACTCTAGAGGAATGCCCTCTAGCCTTAGATCACAGATGATCCTCTTCTTATTTCTTCCTTGAATGCAAATCTGAATTACGCATCAGCTATTTATAGCAACTACAAAGCTAAACTGAACAACTAACTCAACTAACCCCTTAACAAACTACTCCTATACGAATGTATTTCTTTACAATACTGTACTCTTCATCTATACTCCTATACAACATATCATAACTCTTCGTATTAAAACTTTACAGCTGTTTAGAAATTATGTATAAATATAAATAAGATAATTATTTCTAATTATCTTCATAAAGCATATTTATTTAGAAAGTATAAATTCAATACAAATAATCATTTGTATTTTTCTGCACAATATTACAATCTACTAACAGCCCTATACATAGAATTTGTTATTTTATTTGTGCTATGCAGATGGTTTGATTTAAAGTTTTAAACTGCACATCTGATTTTATATATCTACAATATAATGAGTTTGAGCAGGATTACATTCATTTCTAATTTGTGAAGTAAATACGCATTAAACTTTTAAGTCATTGACCTACATTTTCTCATTTGGGGTTTATGATGCATTTTTTTTTCAGACGTCATTGTCGGAATAGCAGTATTTAATTATTTTTTATTTAATATTATGCTAACTTTATGTTATTTTAATAATGTATGAATTGCATTGTAAAATTCATTTTTTCGTGCCTAGAAATTTATGTTTGTTATAATTTTGACAAGGAACCTTGCGGATTCTATTTGTAGTTAGTAATTAAAGTCACAAGTAAAACTTATAATAAATTGAAAATCAACCCCCAAAAAAGAAAAGATTGAGAAACTTTTATTGCAAGGACTTTTTAAGTTTTAAGGAAGAAAAAAAAGTTATTTTCTAATACTTTACTAGAAAAAAAGGTAAATAAATAATCACCATTATCCGCACAGCTTCTCCGTCTTGTTTTTTCCTTCGTTGCCGTGGATTCCGCATCACTTCTAATAAATTAATAATTAATCATATTTTTATAAGTGCTCAAATTAAAGAAAAGGTAAACGTTTGCATCATTCAGAACCTTGACACATAAAATAATAACAATCTCTTTGCAATCACCGTCACACCTGCCAAACTGATTGATAGATAAGTACTTCCATGGCCGGCATCGTCTCTTTGTGTAGACTCAATTCAAATCATTGCTACCATTTCTCTCTCAAACATCTATGGACGATGATGATCATCCTCTCTTCACTAACAACGTTACTGCCCTTCTAATTGCCATGGGTTCAGCTGCTTTTGTGGTCACAATGTACCATGTCATAGCAGTTTGCTTGTGCAGCCAGCATGTCGCAGACCAAAACCCAGAAGAACAACAGGCACAGCGGCACCGGCACCGCATGCCGGAGAAGCGGCGAGCACCACCAGGAGCACCCCGGTGTCACAACTGATTCCAGTCCACAAGTATCAGAAAAAGAGTGGTGGTGGTGGTGTGGCAGATGGCGATGAAGATGGGACTTGTACGGTGTGCTTGGGGGATTTTGAGGAGGGTGAGGAGTTGAGGACGTTGCCGGAATGCATGCACTCTTTCCATGTACCATGCATAGATATGTGGCTCTTTTCTCATTCCAGTTGCCCCGTTTGCCGGGCCGACGCCACGCCTTCGCCGGCTGTGCTCCCCCGTTTGCCGGAGGTTAGTTCCGGTGAGTTGAATGCACATCACAGCATAGATATGATGCAAATTGCTCTCGTCCAAAATGGATTGGGACACCGGTGAAATATTTATTTATATAGATATGTTATTTTTACACTTGTTTAGGTAAACTTATTTTTTATAATAATTTTTTTATTATCATACAAAATAAATATATAGAAAAAGACGTTAGATTAAGATATAAGAATAATATTTTTGTTTGTTTATATATTCCGTTAATAAGTGTAATACAGAGAGAAATTCAGTTTTAGGAGATCGACCTGCAAAGTCAGATGCAATCTTGGTTCTTTTGAGATTTTCCAGAGCAATGCTATATGCTTTATATACCTCTCTTAGGAAATTTATTGGTACCAAAGCATGTTATTATTACAAGAGTAATGTCACACAACGGAAAATTATTTTTACATATCATTATTTTTATATTATTTTATATACTACTTTATTTAGGAAAAAAAATATAAAGAAAATTTGTTAAAATGTATGTTTTTTTATTTTTATTATTTAAAAAATAAATAATATAAGAAGAATGTGATAAAAATAATGTAAAAATAACATTATTGTTATACAATAATAAAAACTTGATAGAAGTTTGAAAACAAAAAGTAATAAAGAATACTAAGGTGTCCAATAGTCAATAAGCGTATTAATTCTGTCAAATATTCTATTAAAATAATTTTAAGTGTTTAATATTTTTCTTATTACAATTCAAAACGTTTACGTGGTTTTTCCCCTTTCTTTTATGGGGCCATGCCTTGTGGGTTCGATTTTATTTCCTCCTAAATACCTTGGTACACAGCAAAATATGACTACTAACATTGACATTTTATGCAAGTTATTGAATGATAACTTCACTTGATTTTTTTTTCTGAAGGATTTTGATTTTACACAATTTTTTTTACTTGAAAAAAGAAACTTAACCATTACCCAGGTAATGATTTGCCTCGTACACATTTTATATGATTTTTTTTTTCGAGGAATGCTTCTTAACAGGTGGGGTCGTGCCCTCGTCCATTGAAGCTGGAATTCCTTAACCACCATGTGACATCGTCAACTCTGATTGAAATGAGAAGAATACGGACAGAGCACAACACTCAAAACACCTAACTCGCGTTGTGCATCATGTCACATCATCTAATTTATGTAATTAAAGAGTGGGGCATATCACTATATTGAAGTAGACGACAAACGTTTACTTTATTATTAAATTTAAAATAAAATATATTTTTAATTTTTAAAAAATATATTATTTAATAATTTCATTTTTTAAAAATTAATTATATTAATTTAATTATTCAAATTTTAAATTATTTATATATTTTATTTTTTTAATTTTTTAAATTTATTTTTAAAAAAATTAAATTATTATAAATTTAAAATTTAAAAAATAAATTAATTAGTTTAATTTTTAAAATATAAAATTAATAAATAATATATATTTAAAAAATTAAAATTATATTTTACTCTTATATTTATCAGATTAGGTGGCGGTTGGTGGGGGAAGTTGTGGTTATGTTGAGCCACGTCGATGGTTCTGTTATAGGAATTCCTTTGTGTTCCATTGTATTCATAATAAAAACCCAATTTTGCCATCTATGCCGGCCCTTTCATTGAGAATGACAAAACCGATTAAAGAAATATTCTTTTTATTTATTATTTAAAATTTTTATATAAAAATTAAAAAAATTATTAAATAATATTAATTATAGATAAATATAATTTAAAATAATTAAATTATTATTTTTTTCATTTTATTAATATTTTTTTTAATTTTACTTATTTCACTAATTCTCTTTTTATTAAAAGTTAAAGATAAAGTTAAAAAAAATAATTAATATTCCTTTAATATTATCAAATGACAAATATTATTAAATAAAAAAAAATTTATATTACAGATAAAAGTAAACGGAGAAAGTAATCACAAAGTGTTAATGTAGTGAAAATAAAATATGTCTCTAAGATATAAAAATTACAGTTTGATTCTTAAGAGTCACATATTATGAAAAGAATCATATAATTATCACTCCCTACTTGAAAAAGTATACTTATGCAGTAGTTTAAATGAACTGAATCCTATAAAAATATTCATGATTCATACAAATAAAAAAACGATACAGAGTACTAAGGGCCACCATGATTTATCATAAAGAATAAATATATCTCTTTCTAATAATCTTTTTAATTATTAAATGAAGTAAATATTGACTATTTTTTATGTTACCAAGATATTAAATATAATACTTTTTCGTTTAATATTTACTTTTACCACATTAAGTATGAGGATGGTTATTAGAAAGATATTTTAGGAAGATATAACATGTTAAAATCGGATTGAATAGTGAACCAATAAAATTTTTAGTTCAGGTTCAATCCTTTAAACTGATTAATCGAACTGAATAATATAATAATATGAAATCTATGAAATTATTCATAAAATGTTAAAAACTATTGAATTTTTTGAAAAAAAAAATTAATAACTTGTTGATTAAACCAGTTGGTTTAAGCAATTTTAATTAGTTTTATATGGCTTTAACCAGTTCAAAGTAGATTGATCGTAAATCCAGTTATAAGGCTGAATCATAACTGATTGAATGTCTAATTTATAATTAAACTGGTTAGATCATTCGATTCGGTTTAGTTCTAATAACAGTGATATAACATTACTCTATATTTCTTGAAAGAAAATAATATGGGGTGGAATATGTTTTACTACGTTGAATTTTATCCCATTCTCAACTTTCGCAAACAATTTTTTTTGTTATTAAATCTCTATGAAGTATGGTTACGGCCTTCGATAGAGAACTAAGTGCATGTTTGGATTAAATTATTTTGTATTCAATATATCTTATAATTAAAATCTTATTTAGAGAGTTTTTAAAAAAAAAAGTAAGAGAATTTTTTTTCAGCAATGTGTTTGAATGGTTTTTAATTAATGAAACAGAACGAAATAAATGAGGATGGACTTGAAAGAAAAGGAAAGGAATGGAACAAAATTACTTGTTTCCTTGTTTGAAAAATTAATAAGGGAATACAACATAATTCTATTGCCTTTATTAGGGAGCTTAATTATAAAAGAATGGAACGAAACTATTATAATTTTTAATTAACTTTCTTAGTAGCCTTTTTAATTTATTAATAAATAAATAAAGATATTTAATATGAGAGATAAAAACATAAAATACTTATTTTTTACATATAAAAATTTTTAGTTTCCCTATTTTATCCCAATTTTGGGAGAAAAAAAAAATGAGTCTTTAAGGGGAAGAGAAAGGAAACAGTTTCCCTTAAGTTTCTTTCCCTTCTTATTTATTTTTAAACTCCCAATTCCCAAACAAGGGGACTTGTTTTTCCCTTCCCTTCATTCCCTTTCCATTCACCTCATTACCTATCATCCAAACATTGTGTAAAAATTAAACTTTATCAAACATGCACTAACATTTTTTAGTTAAAATCATAAGGAGTTTAGTGGAAAAAAAAAATTGTGCATGAAAGTAGAGAAAGGAGTAAAGTTCAGATAAATATATAAGAACTTTTGTACAAATGTTAAGTCCAAAAACACAGGAACTGAAGTAAACTTGGGTTCAAAAATGAACTAAGAAGAAGAAGATAAAAATCTATCTTCATAAATTTAGGTCGATATTATATATGGATTAGTGACTATAAAAAGATGCTAGTCTTTTTCTTAATATTTTCACTTAAAGAAAAATATGCTAATCAAATAAATCAAAAGGCAACATCTTTCCTGCGCAAATGCTTCACTTTTTAACTTGGATTAAACCTTAAATTTAAAAGAAATATCATGTAAAACAAAAAATTAAAAACAACAAAGTGGGTGGGGGAGGAAGAAGCTCGTGTCTCTCCAATTATAAATATTAAACAACTGTAATTAAATGATTTTGCATGATAATCATGTTTTTCCCAAATAAAACTTTCACAGTAGAGTTGCAAAGAACTGCAAAACAGCCTATTTCCCTTGCATTTCTCTTTTAGAACTATTTAACATTAAAAAAAGTAGTTACCTAAATGAACTTCAATACATTAGTTTCTCTAAATTTCATCTTTACCTTCTTGGGCGGAGGGGTAGGGTAGGAAGAGACACTATTCGTTCTAATATCCATTTTCTAGAGAAACAATCAGAAGAACTGCTGCAGGGTTCAACCCACAACCTGACCTGAGTCAAACTCTAACACCCCCATCTGCTTACTATTTTTTCTCCTTCCCTCTATATGGGGCTCCTATGGGTACATATTACTACTTATCATTAAGGCGTGATTTATAGATTTATATATACTTTAAATTATTTAAAAAGTAATTTAAAACAATTTTAATTTTCAAAGTTAATGTGATCTAAATTGTATTAATGTTTAATATATTTATTTTAAAGAATCACTCGAATGAGTGAGATATCATATAAAAAATTTAATTATTTAAGATAATTTATATTTTTTTGATACATATAACAAAATTTAAGTGAATATAAAATGTGTATGAAATAATGATTTGCCGAAAACACATTTTATATGATTTTTTTTTCTTTTTTCGAGGAATGCTTCTGTAACAGGTGGGGTCGTAGCCCTAGTCCCTTGAAACTTGGATTCCTTCATCACCATGTGGGATCATCAACTCTGATTGAAATCAGTAGAATACAGACTGGGCCCTCCACTCAAACCACCTTACTTGTACTGTGCATTACATCATATCATCTAATTTGCAATAAAAGGGTGGGGTATATTGATTTTGTAACATGGAAGTTGACGACCTACGTTTACTTTGTTATTAAATTTTCTCAAATTAGGTGGTGGTTGGTGAGGGAGGTTGTAGTTATGCCATGTGGATGGTTCTATTATAGGAATTCATTTGCGTTCCGATCTTCATCGTCTTCATAAAATCCTAATTTTGTCATCTATGCTTGCCTTTTCATAATTAAAATAACAAAACCAATCTGTATAGCAGAGTATCAAGGGTCAGAATGATTTATCACAAAGAATAATTTTATATTTTTTTAACACATTCTTTTAATAATATTCTTAATTATTAAATAAAATAAGTATTAATTATTTTTTATGTTCTCAATATATTAAATAATTTACTTTTTTATTTAATTTTTACTGTATTAAATATTAAAAAAATTATTAAGATAATATTTTAAGAGAATATAGCATTATTCTCTCACAAAATATGTGAAGAAAGAAGGACAATTAAGATACTCTGCAACATTGCAAATCACCATATCTAGCACCAATATATGCCTTGAAAGAAAATGATATCGAGTAAAATATATTTTACTACAATGAATTTTATCCCATTCTCAACTTTCACAAACAATTTTTTTGTTACTAAATCTCTTTGAAGTATGATTACGACCTTTGATGGCGAATTCATTTTCAGTTAAAATCATAAGGAGTTTAGTCACAAAAAAAGATTGTGTGTGAGAGTGGAGAATGCTAGAAATTTATGTGAAATTGACACTAACCCTAATCATATAGCATGTATATATAAAATAATTTAGTAATAAATTTAGGGATACCTAACATATTAGAGAGATTTGTTGCATGGATGCATGATACATCCATGGCTACAGTATTGGTGCTTGATTTTGTCATATCTTAAAACTGCAATTGCTTTAGAGGATTCTTTACTCTCTATCCCTCTCAATATTTTCACATACAACATTAATAGGACAACCACACTATTAATAAGGTGGAGAGTATGAACCTTTCTTGTAGTCTTATAGATACTAAAGTAATTTAACCTACCCATCATTGGTTAGCCCACACACAAGGCCTAACAATAGTTCACATGCTTTAGTGATCCAATAGGTCCAACACAAAATGCTCACTTATGGGCTAAAGGATTATTGTTACATTTGACCAATATTAAGTGTGTATTTAGATTAGAGTTTACAAACTTGATTTTGGATAAATTTAATTTTGCAAACTTGATTTTGGTCAGAAGTAGATTTGATTGAAGTAATTTATGTTTGAAAAAAAAATCATGTTTAACTTAAAAGTAAGAGATAGTTCCTTCAAACTAAGCGGGCTTTTGAGGCCAGATTCACGTTTGAGAAAATTATGTGAATGTCAAAACAAACAAGACTGAAAATGAACAAAAGCCCGTTAAAGCATCCAAAAGCTAGGACAAACACCCACCCAAACATACCTTAATCTAGGTTTTAGTTGAAATCTAATATATGCCAGTCCACTAGGATGCTATTTTAACAATCTCCCACTTGGACAACATATGTCAATTTTGAAAAATAAAGAAATTGTTTCTTCAGATTAATATAACTATATATGGCCACAAGCTTGATTAACCTAGTTGGCCTTCTGTAAGTATTTCTATAAGTGCTCGATGAGCCTAGGGGTATGCCTTGACCCTAGACTAA
The DNA here is from genome assembly GCA_019955255.1 of Castanospermum australe. NCBI lineage: Eukaryota > Viridiplantae > Streptophyta > Magnoliopsida > Fabales > Fabaceae > Castanospermum > Castanospermum australe. The sequence continues at coordinate 542,056 of NSJW01000044.1, forward strand.
GGCAAGTCTTTCCCTCAACCTAAATTTTTAATGTACCAACAAAAAAAATTAATAGCCAACTAACCTTAAATCCATAATGAGATTATGATCACCCAATAATGTAGAAAATCATATCCGAAGGGACATTAACATCATACACGTCAAAGTACTCAAAATCTCATGATTTAAGTAATGTGAATAATGTGATAAGGATGTGCACTATAAAATGTGATATCAATTGTTCAATCCCAACAAAATGGTCCAAGATACAATAGAATAAGATTAATGCAAATGTCTCACAAATTTAAACACTATTCAATGTAATAAAATGTGACTATAATCACGAAACTAATAAAAAATAATAACAATTCATGATTGTCTCTAGACAAATAAAATAGAGTCACCATGACATAAATATATAAACTCTTACTAACCCAAAACATCAAAAGATTTAAACAACCCATATAGGTCACACGATCCTAGAAAACTTTAGCTGTCAAGCCCTTGGTTAGGAGATATGTAATCATACCAATGTGCTTAATATGAGTATGAAACCCCAGAATATTCTCTATAACAAATAGGTATTTAATCTCAAAGTGTTTAGTGCATGCAGAACTCCTGTTATTTTAAGAGAAGTTAACAATAGCAGAGTTATCACAATAAATGGTCAAAGGTCTAGAGATGCTCTCCATAATACAAAAATCATATATCAAGTTCCTCAACCATACTATAAGATGAGTGGCCTCATAACATCTTATATACTCTGCCTCCATCACTAAGCTAGCTATAAGTGTCAGTTTAACACTTTTCCAAGAAATAGCTTCTCCTCCCATCATAAAAGATATAGCTCGAAGTGGACTTCTTATCATCTAGGCAGCTTGCATAGTCAGATCAGTATATCTGGTCACCTCAAGATGATCAAACCTCCCATAAGTAAGCATATAGTTCTTGGTACCTTGTAGATACCTTATGAATTTCTTTCCTGCTCTCCAATGCTTTGCTCCAGGATTGCTCAAGTACTTCCCGCGCACAGTAATAGTGAAAGTAATATAAAGAAATGTGCAAACTTGAGCATACATCAAACTGCTAACAATGGAAGTATATGGGATCTTTTCCATATCAGCTTTTTCTTTATCATTCTGAAGACACTAGGGCTTAGAAAATTTCTCACCTTTCAAGACAGGTGTAGCACATAGGAAGCAAGATTTCATATTGAACCTATTCAATACCTTTTCTATATGTTTTCTCAGACATACCAAAAATACCCTAGGATATCACGATGAATCTGTATGTCTAAAACAAAAAAAGGCATCACCAAGATCTTTCATATCAAAATGGCTCAACAGCAATTGTTTTGTCTTATGCAACAAGTTCAAATCACTGCTAGCAAATAATAGGTCATCAACATATAACACAAAAATTATAAACTTACTCCTACTTATTTTCTTATAAATGCACGGATCGACTGCATTTTCTTTAAAGCCAAGTGAAGAGACAACCTCATGAAACTTTAGCTATTATTGCCTCGAGACTTGCTTCAAACCACAAATCCATTAGGTTGATCCATATAAACATCCATTGACAAATTTTTGTTTAGAAAAGTTATTTTAATATCCATTTGATAAAGCTTTAGATCAAAATGAGCTACCAATGTCATGAGAACATGAAATGAGTCTTTAATAGAGACTAGTGAGAATGTCTCATTGTGATCAATGGCTTCCCTCTGACTATACTCTTTTGCTAGAAGCCTAGCCTTATATCTTTTAACTTCACATCTAGAATTGCTTCGGTTTTGAAACCCCATTTTCAGCCAACAGTTTTATAGCCAGCAAGAAGCTCTACTAACTCCCAAATATTATTTTGAAACATGAAAGCCAGTTCATCTTTCATAGCATCTATCCACTGAGAAGAGTGAGAATCAGAGATAGCCTCATGAAAGGTAGTAGAATCAGAATAATCACTAATATTAAAGTCATGCTCCTAAAGATAAACAAAATCCTGCCTCATATTAGGCTTAGGAGCTCTCTTTGATCTTCTCACTTGAATTCCCTCAACAACAAGTTTCTATTTTCGATTTTCCACTAGTGGTGGAGGGATGAGTCAGTGTTACCCTGAGCCACTGGAGGTGTCTCCACTACAAGTGGTTCAACATAAGCTAGGTTCATTAGAGGCATCTCTATCACAGGATATAAGAATGCAGAAACAAAAACAACAATACTTCTTCTCTGAATGCAATAATGCAAGGCTCAAAACTCTCAACACCCAAATCATCCTCAAAATAAACAACACAATCTAATTTAATGACCTTGGTGGTGTGGGAAGGACAACAGAACTAGCAACCTCTGGAGTTGAAACTATACCTAATAAAGAAACTACTGACTATCTTGTGGTTAATTTTCTTTGATTGTGGATTGCATGGCCTAACCTTTGCTTTTTAAACATGGAAATGATTGAAGCTAGGTTTCTTTCCAGTAAATAACTCATAAAGAGTCTTGGGCATCGATTTACTTGGCACATGATTCAAAATATAAGCTACAGTTTTCAAAGCTTCTCCCCACAAGAACTTTGGCAAAGAAGAGTGACTAAGCATACATATCACCATATCCATAAGGGTCTGATCACGCTTTTGGTAACTCCATTTTGCTCAATGGTTCTAGGTATGGCATATTGTGCCTTAATACCACATTCCTGAAGGAAAATGGCAAAAGGTTAAAGATTCCTACCAGTTTCTTCATATCTTCCATAGTACTATCTTCCTCTATCATATCTCACTGCCTTAACCTTCTTGCCCATTTTTGATTCAATAGCTGCTTTAAATATTTAAAAGCATTCAGGGAGTTTGACTTTTTCTTGATGAGCTCAATTCAACCAAATGTGGAAAAATCATCAATGAAAGTAATGTAGTACCTAAAACCACCTATGGTGGTAGGTGTGATAGGTCCAAAAATATTTGTATCTAACTCTAGTAGCAAGTTTAATATAGTCAACACAATGCCCAAAATATGAAAAATTCAAATTTTCTATGACATCTTGTTTGATTAACCTCTCAATCCTTTTGCTAGATATGTGACCCAAATGTCTATGCTAAAGCATAGAAGATTTTTCATTCACCTTACCATACTCGAGTCCAACAATAGAATTTATAGAATTTTCATCCAAAGTAATCATATACAAAATGAAAATATAGACTTTTCCATTGCCAAAATGAAAAGAATATCCAATCTAATCTAAAAGAGCAACTGCAATCAAATTCCTTCTCTTGGAAGATACATAAACAATATCCTTTAATTCCAAAACATGTCCAGTAGATAAAGTCAAAGAAATAGTTTAGCTTCATTGCCCATTGCTAGCTACAACTCTCCATCACTTGGCTTGCAGCTTCTTTTGAATTTCTATAAGGAATAAGCAACATGAATAGAGGCCCCAGTATCCAACCACCAAGAATTTTGAGGAACATCAACTACATTGGACTCAAAACATACAAGAGTTAGAAGGGTATCTTTCTTCTCAACCCAAATCCTAAAGCCTACACAATAAGCTTATTTGTGTCCAAATTTGTTGCAGAACTTGCAGTTACCTTTGAAAGGCTTTTTATTGGCCATGCTTCTCACTTTTCTTTTGGGAATCACCCTTGGCTTTGAATCCCTTTTAACCCTTGAATTACTTCTTGTCTTGGCCACTAGTTGAGCCTTGGATCATAGCATTCACATTGTGCTTTTTACCTCTCTTCATTATCTTCCTCTTGGGAAATAATGGTAATCAGCTCATTAGTATTCCACCTCTTTAGCTGTTATTATAATTAGTCTTGAGAACATCAAACTGAGAAGGTAAATACTCAAAAATTTGTCGGATCCAAACATCTTCACCCACTAACATTTTCATATCCTTTAGTTTGTTATAATAATTCTCCAACTTCATCAAATGCTGTCACACCCCACTACTACCATCATACTTTGTTTTCATTAGAAGCTTAAAATAGTGAGCCTTCTCAACCTTGCCAAATTTCATAAATTTTTTACCATAAGCTCTCAGGTACTTGTTAGCATTATCCACCTCATATCTAGTCTGGCTGATAAATTTCTCCACATGGTACTTTATGAACATCAAACAAACCCTATTGGACTTCTCCCATTTGAGATACTTAGGTTTGGAATCAATAGAGATTTAGTTAACGCCATATCTAAATTCATACTGGCCAGGTTCAACTTAAAGAAATCAACTTAATCTTCATATTTGGTCCCATTCAAAATTTTGAAAGAATTAAATTGCATAGTTATAGAAATTGAGGAAACATTTATGAAAAGTACGCAGTTGTTAAGTAAGCCAACAAAATAATAAAATAACAGAAATTTCCTCATAAATCTAATTAACTGGCTAGTAATTGGATTTTAGCTTCCATTTCATTGTAACTCTATTAAAGGATCCTAGATTACAAAGTATAGACATACTCACATAATTATTTCATATTATGTCCCTAAAATCTAACATTGAAGCACATTTAAAATCCTAAGAAGACAATCTACAATCAATAGAGATTCCACAAACTATTATGGTTATATTACTAATGACATTCCAAAGGAAATGCTCATTAATAATATAATCCATAATGTACAAAATTACAGTCCAAGGATATAAACATTCCTTTTGTCACGATTGATCCCGCGAAGACAAGCTCGCAACCATAAAAAAGTGGATAGCAGCATTAAGATTACAGAACAACATAACGTCCAAATTTAAGAATCTAAAACAACAATTTACACATATTGCACAATATATATATGTGTGTGTGTGTGCGTGTGTAACTGACCAAATATTGGCACAAAATTATCGAATAGCTTAAACATTATCATAACGTGAGAGTAGGAAACATATCATGTACATCAATATACTAGAAATTCACAAGATTTTAGAGAGTACAATGCTGAAAACACTAGATAAAGTTTAGGAAAAGTATTTTTAGTCACAAAAATTTTTTTAGAAAAATTTCCAAAATAACTAGCATGAAATAAGGAAGCCAACGATACAAGTTTCATGTAGAACAAGGCAGCGTGTGAGTTACACGTGCCTCTAACGTGAGTGGGAGAGGAGCTGGATGAGCCTGGCTTATCTCCTTTACCCACCGAGTCTGCAATCTATGTCATTTGACCCAATTGCAACCTAGCGCAACCCGTAAATTCATATACTCGTTTTACACTTCTACAATTTATAAAAAAAAAAAAAAAAGGTTTTGTGATCTTTATGCTCTGATTAATAAAACCTCCATGAAAATTTTCAAGATTATTCAATGGATTTGAACTAAAAAATTACGAAACTTATGGTTTACGTAAAGAAGAAAAGACGCGAACGAAGCACCCTAGAAAATGCATCAAAAAATTACAAAAAAAAATTGTGTTTTGTAATCCTAATAGCCAACTAAGAGAATCCCCATATCAATTTCTAGTTTTGATTCACCATTTGTGCGAATAAAAATCACAAAATATTACGCTTTAATAAAACACATAAAACGCACAAAAAATTGTGAAAAACTACATCTGTACACAATAATGGGGTTCAATACTCAATTCTCAATCTGAAACATTAATCCAAGCATCCAACAATTTTTTTATTATTATTACTAACGAAACAAAATTCCATAAAATTACATTTTGGGAATCATGATTTAACAGTTCTAAACAGTACAACATATAAGATACAATACAAAATAATACATTCATATATTGAGATTAGATGACTCTGTTACCAATTGTTAGAAATTTATGAGCCATCGACACTAATTCCAATCATATAACATGTATATACAAAATAGTTTAGGAATAAATTTAGGGATACCTAACATACTGGAGAAATTTGTTGCTTGGATGCCTATATGTCTATGACTACTAGAACTGTCAAAGTGGGCCAACCCGACTTATCCTGATTAGCTCACTACGGGTTAGAGACTAAGTGGGTCGAGTCGGATTGGCTCACTTTGGGAGTGAGCTGAAAAATGATCAACCTGACTCGATCCACCAGAGGTGGTGGGTTAAACGGGCTGATCCACCAAAAATTAAAAAATTTAAAATACATAAAATGCATTAAAATAAGCTAAAAAATCATAAAATAACCATCAAGCCTAGGTTATAAAATGTTTAAAATCATGTAATAGTTATTAAACTTAAGTTTTTTAATTCAGAAGTCATAATCACTAACAGAATCTATAAATCTCAAATTCAATAAGAGAAAATAACATGAAATTTAAATTTTAAACAACTCATTTAACCCACAAGCCAACCCGATTCAAACTAAATGACTCACTTTTTTGTGGGCTAAATTTTAAGCAACCCAACCCACCATTTTGACAGCTTTAATGGCTACAGTGTCGTTATTTAATTCTACCATCTCATATATCTGCAATTACTTTGGAGGATTCTCTGCTCTCTATCCCTCTCAATACCGCACTATTAATGGGGCCAGAGTAAGAACTTCCCTTATGAATACTAACTGTTAGTCATATCAATGATGACTTTTTAATACTAATGTTTGTGATGTTATCTTCCTATCGACGATCATTCCGATGGTGATTTCTTTCCATTAATGTTCATCTCTTCAACGTCTCCAGCATCCTGAGTTGTGTTTCAGCCACGGAGTCCATTTTATATTTATGTTATTTAATTAAAGTATTTATTTGTAACAAGCTTAAAGCTTAGTAAGCTTTAGCTGGAGGGGGAGTATTAGAATATATTTAGAATATCTTTAGAAGATCTTTAAAATATATTGTGGAACCAATTAGTGCTCTAATTGATAAAGCAATTTAGGAATGATATCATAATTTTATTATATTTCTTGATTTATTTTCTTATTTGATTAGGGTTACTAGAATATAAATAGAGGTTAATGCTTTGTCTTTTGTAACATATCAACACATCTAATATATTTATCACATTATTTTCTATTTTTCTTTCTTATTTCTCTCAACTTAAACTTTATAATTTCAACATGGTATCAGAACGATACCATCGGCCTTGAGGGTGTCCATGTTTTTCGCTATGTCGAGTTCTATAGAACTCCTTTGTAAATTATCCTTTATTATTTTTTCAACCCATTTTCTCATCGATTTTCTCTATTTTTTTACTGTTTATCTCTTTTCCAATGCTAGCATAGCATTGAGGGAGAGTGATAATGATAGTAGTGGCTTTTCAATACTAGTGTTCGTGATGTTATCTTCTCATCGATGATCATTTCGATGGTGATTTCTTTCTCACTGATGAGTCATATCAGTGGTGTTTGTTCAATACTAATGTTCGTAATGTTATTTTCCCATCGACAATCATTCCGATGGTAATTTCTTTCCCACTGATGAATCATATCAGTGGTGATATCTCTTCAATACTAGTGTTTGTCATGCTATTCTCTTCCCATCGATGATCATTCTGATGATGATTTCTTTCCCACTAATGAGTCATATCAGTGATGACTTTTCAATACTAGTGTTTGTGATGTTATCTTCATATCAATGATCATTCCGATGGTAATTTCTTTCCAGTAATGTTCATCTCTCCGATATCTCCAACATCCGGAGTTGTGTTTCAGCCATAGAGTCCATTTTATATTTATGTTATTTAATTAAAGTATTTATTTGTAACAAGCTTAAAGCTTAGTAAGCTTTAGCTTGAGGGAGAGTGTTAGAATATATTTAGAATATTTTTAGAAGATCTTTAGAATATATTGTAGAATCAATTAGTACTCTAATCGATAAAGTAATTTAGGAGTGATATCATAATTTTATTATATTTCCTGATTTATTTTATTATATGATTAGAATTATTAGAATATAAATAGAGGTTAATACTTTGTCTTTTGTAATATATCAACACATCTAATATATTTATCACATTATTCTCTATTCTCCTTTTTTTTTTCTCCCAACTTAAACCTTATAATTTTAACACTAACATTCTCATTTGCTTACTATTTTTTTCTCCTTCCCTCTATATGGAGCTCTTATGGGATAAAATAAATATTATGCCCTATAACTTAGGCTTGCTTTCTCAACTCTTATACACATTTTTTTTAGTAAATTTCTTGAAGTTTGATTTTAACTAAAACCGTTACTTCCCCATCATCTAGAGATTAAGTTTTGTTTAATTTATCTAGATAACTAGCGTTTTCAGTTAAAATTATATTTGGATTTAATTTTATCCATTTTCAGTATAAAGTTTGTTTATACAATTATCCAATCATATATTACTAAATATTTAATTTTTTAATTAATTATTATTTTAGTCAAAAAAAATTTAATGATTTGACAGTCCATAATTAGATGATAATATAAAATTTTTTATATTGACAGTGAATTAAAATTAAATTTATTATATTTTATGGAAGGTTTAATTGAAAAAGAAAAAAAACTTTATGTATCAAAGTTGAGAAAGGAGTAAAATGAATTTTAACCAAAAACATATATGCAAGGTACGTGGCATGTGAAAGTAACATATGTCCAAATCTAAAAATGCTATGTAATTGGATCCACTCGGTTTCAAATAAAAGACAGAAAATTCATTATTATGAACTTTTTTTTGGTGAAGTTCAGGAAGCGTGGGACCACAGCAAGCAACAAATGGGTGTCATCTTTAGATAATGACTAAGTATGAATTTTGGCTGCATTTAAGTTTAAAATGTCCAATGAGAAGATGATGAGCATAATGCCAGATGTATCTTTTTTCTTCAAAATTTAGTATTTTATCAAATCTTTTCCAGAAACAAACACCATTATGAATATCAACATGGAAAAGGGTCTTGCTTGTTTCTGTGGTGCAAAATCATTTCGAATCTCAACTTTTCGGTATAGACTTTTAAACAAATGCAAGTACTGGAATCAGAGTTGGAATCATTACTTTCCGTTGGAAAGTAGCACCATTCGATTCTTATTAAATAACTTCAATTATTTTACTTATATACATATATATATATATATATATATCACTAAATTATTCATTTTTTCATTCCATTAATTTTATATTTTCTCTCTAATATGCAGTTATGAATATAGAAAAATTAATTAATATTTCATCAATTTTTTCAAATGATATATAATTAGAAATAATAAATTTTTTAAAATAATAGATAAAAGTAGACAGCAAGAATATTGCTTATACAAATAATTGCAGCCAAGTGGGAAAGACTGGAGTAAAAGCCATTCTTTGATATGCATTCCCAAATTGTTATTTCCTTTGACAAAATGTTGTTTCCCTCTGTGCTAAGCTCCAATTGGGAGACCAGGACTCTGCTTTATTACTTTCAAGAGTTTCAAAGCAATGACTCTCACTCCGCTTTGATGCAGAGTTGTCTACAAGTATGAAATACAACCACAAGTTTGCACTTGGCTAAATATTTCAATTTTCTGGAGAAATTATTGCATGCATAAGAAATAACATGTATCCTTATGTTGGCATAATAATAAGTAACACCTGTACTGCACTACCCACAAGTTGCAGCCACTAGTAATGCCGGTGGGTAAAATACATATGCACGATTAAACTATGTTTGGAAAGAAGAGAGTAGAGGAAAAATGATGAAAGAAAAAGACTTATTTTTAAAATTTTGAACTTAAAATTTTAAAATAAACATTTTCTTTCCCTTCCTTCTCCTTCATTCTCCTCCAATCCAAACATACCCTTAGTGAGTTTTGCAATATAATTGTATTGCCTTTATTGCACTGATGTAAGAGCAAGTTTTGTGTCTAGTACATGCAAGATATTCTGGGTAGAAAACAACAGCATGTCATGCATAATGGTGGTCAGTGATATTTTCAAGCTTCTGAAGTTGAAATCCGAAATAGTTTTAATTATACTAGATAGAAATTTTCAAGCTTCTGCTCCATTGCATCTTTCTACAAGCATTGTTAACAGTAATGCAATGAGCTGGACTCAAAGTAACATATCTAAATCATCACATATAAATAAGATTATGCATGACAGTACAAGATCAGACACTGCAATTGTTTATTTCCAAACACTTCAGAACATTTAGCACAGAATAAGAAAGCAAGACAAATGAAAATGTCATCAGGCAGATACTCCAGCTTCCTGCAGCTGTTTCACCTTAGTGATGTAATCACTCATTGCTTCCTCCTTGGATTTCCCTGCCAGAAAGAGATTTGGTGTCTTGAGTATACTTAGAAGTACCAAGGGACAACAAAAATTGATCTAGCTAGCTTTCTAGGGAACTTGGAACTTGGAATTGAACTATCTTTTACCTTCAACAGCCTTCCATGCATCCCATTTAGCTCTGTCCCTCATGTTGAAAACTCCAGGACGGCCTGGAATTCATACACAAATTCATGAACAAGGAGAATCCTTATTGTAAAGTGACAGAGGGAATTCAGAAGTCGAAGATATCGATTTGAATTTTATTCGTTAAAATAAGAGCACTCACTGGTGTTGACAGGTCCGACAGTGGCTTGCTTGTACAATCCATAAAGGATAAGCTTGCTTTCATTTGTTGTACTCTCTGGCAAACTCTTGGCTTTCTCAGCATACTGATCAAAATCCTCCTGCATCAAGCAAGACATCAGGCATAGAAGTGTTAAACTTGTTAAAAATTCAGAACATAAGCATATATAAAATTCAGATACTAACTATTTTTTTTTTCATTTTGGTTACAGAAGTGGTCTACAACTTGGTGTTGGTGTTGGAAGGGAGAAGGTAAGCTAAAGTAGAGACAAAGTGGCCTCAGGGGGATTTGAACCCGAGATTTGGTGCACTTGAGCTAAAACTCTTGGGCAACTAAATAGTTATTAAAACAATCCATTATGATTACAAATTGAATATCCCTGCTTGAGATTCAGCATGCAATTTTGATGAAACTAATTTCATACTGGCAACAGAAGGGGCTAATTGTTTTATTTGAACAACAGGGTTCTTTCCACAATTTCATCAAATATTTGGTACAGAACATTGTTCTTTGAGTATGACCAGAATCAATGAACAATACAATTTCCCTTGACCAACTTGGAAGTATAATGCTTCTTCCTTAATCCACTGATCCATAAAAGAACAATCAATCCTACCAAAAATCATAATCAGTATTTTGAAGCCTGTACTACCCATGGCAGATCCAGGGATTCATACTTTCCTGCTACAAATTATTAGTGCCAAAAACTAAAAGTCACACTTTTAAGCACCACTCTGACGGGATATTTTGCCCACATGAATCACCAATCATGCACAGAGAAATCAAAATTCCATATTACTTTTCTTTTGTCTTTTCTTTTATATTTTTTGAAAAAAAAAGAAATATCTGACGAAGAAACCAATGTGTGAAGGACTGATTTTGAGATTCAGAATTCCAATTTCCGAAAATCAAAGTATGTTACCAACTGCAGTACAAGGCAATAAAATACCCACCAAGCAAAATAAAGAAAAAAAAGGGTATTTTTTTAAACAGAAATTCACCATCCAGAACTAATTCAACGGTGGCAGAGATCTGAAAAACCACACAGAAACAAACATGACACAGATTTGGTGGTAGAGGAAAACCCACCAAAGAAAAATTAAACAAAACACAAGAACACAAAGCAAGGTGCGGATCTGAGCTAAATTGTTTGCTATAAAAATAATTGATAGAGGGGGAGACAGAGAGAGAGAGAGAAAGAGAGAGAGAGAGAGAGGAAGGAAGACTGGCTTGATGTGAAGTGGATAAACAGAGATTGATGAATCATTAACGTTGAAACATAAGAAGGCAGAGTTTAGGAGACAAACCTGCAAACCCATGTTGGTTTTTGCTTCTGGGATTGAGTCTGATCTGCGTCTTCTCTGCTTCTACACGATCCCGAGCGTTATGTTCGAAGCCTCCTTTATTAAACTAATTAGCCACTCATATGCTTGCACGAAACCATATTCCACCCACCTTTTAAAAAAAGTAATAAATTCTGTTAGTTGCTACATGGCTATTTGCTAGAGTACTTGGTTTGAATGACAAATAATGGAGAATGAAAAGTGAATAAAGGGGAGGAAAACAGGTTTTTTTTGTTTGAGAGTTTAGGAATAGATAGAAAAAAAATAAAGTTGAAGGAAATCTATCTTAAATTTTATTATAAGTTAAAAATAAATATTTTATGTCTTTATTTATTATATTAAATATTCTTATTTATTTTTTAATAAATTAAAAGATTTATTTAAAAAATTAAAAATTATAATTATTTTATTTTATTTATTTATAATAAAACTTTTAAATAAGGATAACGAAATTTTGTTCTTTTTTTATTAATTTTATAAATAAAAAAAAGGCAATTTTATTCTATCCCTTCCCTTTTTTTTTTCTATCCATCATTATGTTCCATTAACAAGAAAGCATACAAACACAATGTTAAGGTTTTTCTTTTATATCTTAAATTAAATTTGTTTCTAAAAATCAAGTTTTAAGATATACTAGTTGTATGTTATGCACGAATTTATGTATAGTTTAAATTATTTAAATAATTATTTAAAATAATTTTAATTTTTATATAAAAATAATAATTTTATTTGAATTATTTTAGTATTTAATATATTGATAAAAAATTTTAAAAAAATAAGATATAATAATAGTAATTTTATTTAAATTAGATTAGTATTTAATGTACTTTATCGAATAGTATTTATTAGACTAATTTCATATGAATTGAATTAGTTTCTAATACACCTTATTCAACGGTTTTTATTATATTTAAATCAATATTAGTTTTGTATTTTGAGTGAGTTCTATGAGTGCTAATTTTAGTTAAATTTAATTTCACTTTTTTCCATTTTCCTTTGTTTGGACGTGCCTTTCTATCACTCAAGCAAATAATGACAATCGCTGAATTAGTTTAGTACTTTTAACGTATAAACGAAGTTTGGCAGAGAAGAGAAGTTCTTGTAATGTGTTGTAGCAATTCTAGGTGCAAAACAATGGATTTGAATCTTCAACATATTTTATAGTAATTCAAGTAATAATTATTTCTAAAAAAAATTAAGAAATTAAATTCTAATAAATTTATACTTTTTTGTCATAATAAGAAATTCATAGTTTAATATATTTATATGTTTATATTTTATCAACGTCTAAATTGGTAATTTTTTCAATAGTTAGCATTACGCTTAAATACTTTAAAACATCTGGACCTGCAAAATAACAAGTTTAAATAGATGTCACATGAGCATACTATTGAAACTTTTTATCGTTATTATTCAGAGCCAACAAATTATTTAGTTTGTGATTTGCATTGGAAAAAAATCACTGTGCATATTTTTCAATTCACTTTTTGTGAAAGTAACAAATTATTACTTTTACTTGACAAGTATTTGCAAAAGCTACAGTACCTCAAAACAAACAGGTAATAAGCTTTTATGTAAAAATATATAAATAATTATATATTTTTAATACATTCTATTACGCAAGAGTCGTTTCAGCTTGAAGTGTTATCATTGGTCATAGAAATTCTAATGCGACATCATAAACTAATTATTCTAAGATATTAAGCTATTAAGTGAAGATATATAAATAATTTTATATCTTTAACACACTCTTCACGCAAGAACTCTTTGAACTTAAAACATAAGTAGTGCACAAGTTTATTTTATCTTGTAAGAAAATTTAATTTAATTACGAAGAATATGTGGTGACAATGATCAAAGTCTAAATAAATCACTTGGTCATAAAATCACTGATATTATGTTATAAATTAACTTTTTAAAAATCTTAAATTTTTAAATGAAGAAATATGAAAATCTTACATCTCTAATAATCGTGTATATTAGAGGTTGGAATTGTTCTTCATTAGTGATTCGTGTCTTTTTGTTAAGCAGACATTACCACCTTCCTCGGTGGAATGCATATGTTCATGATGTTATAAGCTAGAATCTTAAATTACTCGTTTGTTTGTTTTTTTAATAGTTTTACTTTAAATCTAATTTAATTTTTATAGTTTAAAATTATTTAAAAATATTTTTATAATTTTTAAATAATATAAAATAATCCCATTTAATTTCTATAATTTTTCTTTAAATAAGAACTTTTAAACAATAAACTTAATTAATAGAGAGCATTTTTTTATTTTTAAATTATAAACCCTAAATCAAATTTAAAATGAAACTATAAAAAAAACAAATGAGTAATTTAATTTTTTTTTAAAATAGTTGTGCAATGATTGCACTCCTTCCAAAAGATTGAAAAAACAGTTTTGCAATGATTGAGGTTGAATTTTTCATCAAAAAATATATTTTAAGATGCTTTTTAAATATGAATAAATAATTTAATAATAATTTTATCATAACAAAATTACTTAAACAAATCATGACAATCTTTTGAGGTACACGCTTTATAATTATTCAAAATCAAATAGTTATAATACGAATAAATGCTTGGTTAATGGTTTTCCATAATCCATACGGATGCCATCATGCTAAGCCGTGCACAGGTGAAAATCTTTGAGAAAAACACCTTAAAACTAAAAATAACAATCGCAACTTTCCAAAGGAAAAATAGAGCAACCCAGTGATTAAATTCCTACAAAAGGAAAAACAAAATACAAAATCAAGTTATAAAATACAACAATTTTATTTGAATCTTTATTCATGTTCAAATTTAGACAAGATTAAGATAATGGAATATATTTTAAATTTCAATTACAAAAATATTATCTTATTTTTATTCTATTTCTTGTTTTTAAAATTTTGTAAAAAAAGTGATACCATTTTTTTTTATAAAATTTTGAAAACCGAAAATATAATAAAAATAAAATGACATTTTTGTAATTAAAACTGAAAATATATTAACTGAAAATAAAAACAAAAAAACAAACCAAAAACTCCCTAAAATAACTGTACCATTACCATCCCTGTGAAAATCACAATGGCACAAGTCCAATCATTGAGTCAGGTTGGCTCAAATTTAAGCTTTGAAAACCCAACTTCAGCCTCAACCTGCTGTTAACTATAGTCTCACAATTCATATCCAGTTATGATGTCTGGTTATCGATTTATGGAAATAAAAATCCAGGGCTTAAAATATGTAAACGTTAAAACTAGAGTGTAAAAGAGAATCTGATGATTGATGCAAAGAGCCAGCATTAAAGTATTCAAGCTAAAAGAGTCAAGTTAAAAAATACAATCTGAACAAAATAAATGAGGACAAACAGAAATAATCCAGAAAAACGAGAGCGCTAATTCAATTAAGAGACTTGAGTCCACAAGATAATAAGGGGATCCATGTTTTAAACTAAGCATGATCTTAATAAGGCTAAGGGTACTGAATCTCGAACAAAAATTGTCTTGCAACACTGCTATATGGATAACAAACTGGCTACTCAAGGTCATCACTTCTTGTCTTCCTTCTCTGCTTCAGCAGCCCTCTTTAATCTGGCACCAACATGGCGTTGGTTTGTGCGTTCAAGACGAAGCTTGTAATAAGCCTTAAATGCCTTCATTTCATCTGTGACCTTAACAAGCTCTACAGATGGCTTCTCCCTCACAATGGGCAGGTAAGGAACCTGAACTTGAGTAGCATTTGCAAGTTCCTCAGGAGTAGAATCACCAGCCTGCAAAACAAAAGGTCCAGACAATCAACATCATGGTTTTTTTTTTCCTCCTTTCACATGAATGATGATAATATGAAATAAAGAAAAAGCCCTCACTATCAACAAAATAAATAATTGAACATTATGTATTACCTTGACCTTGCGTGCACGTCTTGGGAACACAACCAACTTGGCCTTGTATGTTTTCAGCCTCTGCACATTAGCTTGCAGACTTTCCAATGAACGGTTCTTGCGGCGATGATCAAGAGCAATGCCTATAGTTGGAGCCAGCTTTTTGGGAATACCAGCAGCCTAGGACATATAATTGAAGAAATATTATGTAGGAAAGAAAAAGTAAACGCAGAAATTCCTATGTTCAAAAATCTACATGGTTTCTGGGCCCTTATCTTCTGCAGGCTAAACATTACAACAAGAATCACACAGAATTAAATAAAAACAGAGGTCAGTAATTAGAAATTTGCCAGAAATCTAAATTTTATGTGGAATAACATATCTTTAATGTGTTCAGTAGTGTATGATCAAAGAAAGTATAAAGATCTCGCACAGCAGGAAACCTAAAAGAAATAACGCAGGGGACTCCCTCTTTAGTACCTCAGATATTCATGTAGCATTCTCAGCATGACAACTAAAACCAGCTATAACTTTCAAGTCCATTGGTATTTGATAAAATCAATACAATCTCTCCAATCAAGAATCTATCATAAAATTTATACCCTAAGGGGGGAATAAGCCATTTTTACCTTAAGTTCTTCAAGAGAAAAA
This sequence comes from Castanospermum australe, assembly GCA_019955255.1. Classification (NCBI taxonomy): domain Eukaryota; kingdom Viridiplantae; phylum Streptophyta; class Magnoliopsida; order Fabales; family Fabaceae; genus Castanospermum; species Castanospermum australe. The sequence continues at coordinate 558,332 of NSJW01000044.1, forward strand.
CCTCTCCCAGCTCTGACTTTCATGTTGTATTTCAAAGTCTGACCATGAACAACAGGTCTAAGAGGTCCAGCTGTAGGCTTAGGGAAAATCTTAACAGCCTTCTTCTGCCGAGCTGAAGAATGCATCACCCACATGTAAAAAAAAAAAAAAATAGAGCACCAGTCAATATTAACTCAAACTGATTATTTTCTTGAATAAAAAGTATTAACCCAAAATGACTAATTAATTATTGCAACAGATTAAAAAAAAAGAGAAAGAAACTTTGTAAAAAATTACCTAACCGTCTTCTTGTCTTCCGTGCCGGTTGATTGAACCAAGTCTTGACATAGTTTTGCCAATGCTTCCGGAAGTGCCCATTGGGGATAACATTATTATGCTTAACCATGGCTTACCTACCAATGACAACCACAGCAATAAAGGACAAAAGAAAACAAAAATAAAGGATCAGCTTAAGATAATATAAACATGACAAATCACTTGCAAACCCCAAATACTATAATGATATAGCTGGATGGATATAATACATAAACGATGCTAGAATGATCCCAAAAGAAAAGATCCAGTTGTTTGGTGGGTGGTGAAAACCAATAAGATTCTATTAACAATAGACCATTATCTTTTTATATAAGATTTACCACGCAAACGTAATACAAGTAAGACAGGTTATATAATGAATATATCGGACATAATAAAAAGTGTGCTTTCGCAACATTTTTCATCTTACATCTTACCAGGAAATGGTTGGTGAGATTGGTGAGAGAAAAAGAAAAAATTCTAAACTACACCATTTCCCCCACAGTATTGACCCAAATATCTTCCAAAATAATAGTTTGAAATTCATTCACATGAACAAAAAAAAAAGAAAAAAAAAAACCTAAGAAACTGGCACAAAATCTTTCTGAATAAAGAACGGAAACCACGAGAAAGACCCATTTTCACTAGTAAACGGGGCACAAAATCGAACACAGCATGAAAACCAAAACCTCAGAAAAAAAATTATTAATGTGGTATTCCAACAACAAAAAAAGTATCAATGAAAACTTGAAGCAAAAAGCATTGAATGGAACAACGAAGGATAGGAACATGGAACCCAGAATCGAAGAAAAGAGGAAATGAGAGGAAGAAAGGTACCTGAGGCTTCTTCACACGCTCGTTTGCCGGCAGAGAGAGGCTTAGTACTAGGTTTTATCACCGAACCACACAGGTCCTGAATTTGACGGCTGTGTTCTGCTGCTTCATCTCATACAAGTTTTAGGTTTATTATTAGTTTGGATTTGGGCTTTGGCTATTGGGCCTTCTTTTGAAGTGAGTGGTGGAATTCGAAACTCACCACGTAGCTTCTAATTCGTTGACTTCTGTTTTGGTTACAAAAGTGGACTACAACTGTATCGGGCTGCATTTGTCTTTCGTTGAATTTTATTGGGTAAAATATAGTTTTAATTTTTTAAAAATATATTATCTATTAATTTTATTTTTAAAAAATTAATTTTATTAATTTAATCTTTTAAATTTTAGATTTATAATAATTTAGTCTCTTAAAAAAATTAAATTAATAAAATTAAAAGAAATAAAATAATAAAATTTATAAGTGACTTGAAATTTGAGAACTAAATCGATAAAATTAATCTCTAAATGATGAAATTGATAAATGATATGTCTTTTAAAGACTAAAAATAAGTTTTACACTTATTTTTGTTTAATTTTAATGGAACAGTAGAAATAATTTTTGAACTCTATGAAATTCACAATGACAAGAACTCTACTTAGTGTATATTTAGATTAATTTATTTTATAATTAAAATAATTTATAATTAAAATTTTTTTGAGAGAACTTTAAAAAAATAATTTTTTTCTATAATTAAATTATTCCAAACATGTTATTAGAATTGTAACTATCCAACAATTTTTTTAGTTTGAAGAAGACTTTAATTAACCACTACCCCCAACTCGAAGGGTTAGTTTTACTAATCATAATTAGTTAGTTATATGTTGAATAAAAATAAGAATGTGATAATGTCTTCCTTGTGGTTAAAAATTCACGAAACTTATTACTTGATTTTTGAAAGGTTATTAAAATATTTCATTGATTATCAACCAGCCTAAAATCTTTTATCAACTTTTGTAGACAAGTTATTAATTACGGTCAGAAGCGAGTCTCGTTCTTAACTGGCCTTAAGTGTATTTACTAACCATGATTGATTAGTTATCTATTGAGTAAGAATAAGAATATGAAAATATCTTTCTTATAGTTGAAAATCTATGGAACTTATTATTTGATTACCAGAAAGGTTATTAAAATATTTCGTTTATTATCAACCAGCCTAACATCCATTATCAACTTCTGCAAATAAGTTATCAACTAATGTTAGAAGGGGGTTTCGCTATTAAATAGGTTTAACTTTACTTACTAATCATGATTGATTAGTTATGTATTGAGTAATAATAAGAATATGAAAATACTTTTCTTAGGGTTAAAAATTTATGAAACTTGTTACTTGATTACCTGAAAGGTTATTAAAATATTTCATTTGTTATCAACCAGCCTATCATCTATTATCAACTTCTGTAAATAAGTTATCAACTAATGTTAGAAGCGGGTTTCTCTCTTAAATAAGCTTAAGTATACTTATTAACTATGATTGGTTAGTTATCTATTGGCTAAGAATAAGAATATGAAAATATTTTTCTTGTGGCTAAAAATCTATAAAACTTGTTACTTGATTACCTGAAAGGTTATTAAAATATTTCATTTGTTATCAATCAGCATAATATCTGTTATCAACTTTTATAAACAAGTTATCAACCAAGGTCAGAAACAGGTTTCGCTATTAAATGGGCTTAAGTTTACTTGCTAACCATGATTGGTTAGTTATCTATTGAGTAAGAATAAGAATATGAAAATACTTTTCTTATGGTTAAAATTCGTGAAACTTGTTATTTAATTATCTGAAAGGTTATTAACATATTTCATTTGTTATCAATCAGCCTCGCATATGTTATCAACTTTTGTAAATAAGTTACCAACTAATGCCAGAAGCGAGTTTTGCTATTAAATTGGCTTAAGTTTACTTACTAACAATAATTGATTAGTTATCTATTGAGTAAGAATAAGAATATGAAAATACTTTTCTTATAGTTAAAAATTCATAAAACTTGTTACTTGATTACTTGAAAGGTTATTAAACTATTTTGTTTGTTATCAACCAGCCTAACATCTGTTATCAACTTCTAGAAATAAGTTATCAACTAATATTAAAAGCATATTTTGATATTAAATGGCCTTAAGTTTACTTACTAACATCATTGTTTAGTTGTCTATTGAGTAAGAATAAGAATATGAAAATATTTTTCTTTATAGTTAAAAATCCATAAAACTTATTACTTGATTACTTGAAAGGTTATTAAAATGTTTCATTTGTTATCAATCAGCCTAACATTTGTTATCAACTTCTGTAGACAAGTTATCAACTAATGTCAGAAGTGGGTTTTGCTCTTATATAGCCTTAAGTTTATTTACTAATCATGATTGGTTAGTTATCAATTCAGTAAAAATAAGAATATAGTAATACCTTTCTTGTGGTTAAAAATTAATAGAACTTGTTATTTGATTACCTGAAAGGTTACTAAAATATTTCGTTAGTTATCAACTAGCCTATCATCTGTTATCAACTTCTATAAATAAGTTATCGACCAATGTCAAAAATAAGTTTTGCTCTTAAATTACCTTAAGTGTACTTACTAACCATGATTGATTAGTTATCTATTGAATAAGAATAAAAATATGAGAATACTTTCCTTATAGTTAAAAATTCATAAAACTTGTTACTTAATTCCTGAAAGGTTATTAAAATATTTTTTTGGTTATCAATCATCCTAAAATCTGTTATCAACTTTTGTAGACGAATTATCAACCAAGGTTAGAAGAAGGTTTTACTCTGAAATGACCTTAAGTGTACTTACAAATCATGATTGGTTAGTTATCTATTGCGTAATAACAAGAATGTGAGAATACCTTCTCTCTGGTTAAAAACCCATAAAACTTGTTATTTGATTACCTGAAAGGTTATTAAAATATTTTGTTTGTTATCAATCAGCCTAGTATCTATTATCAACTTCTGTAAACAAGTTATCAACTAATGTTAGAAGCAGATTTCACCATTAAATGACCTTAAGTTTACTTACTAACCATGATTGGTTAATTATCTGTTGAGTAAGAATAAGAATATGAAAATACCTTCCTTGTAATTTTATGAATTATGTAAAAAATTATATAAATTTATCTCTATATAACTTAAATTAGATATATTTAAAATTTTATAATATCAACCCAAAATATTAGTTTTACTATAATGCCATGGGTATACCCTCATCAAAGATTTAAAAACTAAAGAAAAGAAAAACCCTTCTCTAAGTGATATTTCTTATAATTTATATAATCATTAATGAAATAAACTAAAATTCTTCATGAATAATTAATATAAGAAAAATTAGATTTTTAACTTTTTCTTTTTTTTTGGGTGTCATAATTCTTTTTTTAAAAATAATTTTGTAATTTTTGTATAATATTTTTGTTTTGCTAAATATTTATTTAAGAATATTCTCGATTATTTGATATTCTTAACAATTTTTTTAAAATAATTTTGGACTAAAAATTATCTAAAATTAATAAAATGTGCTTGGATGATAGTAGTATTAGAACAAATGACATCCTAACAAGTCCTTATATTACACTTTAAAAATGTGCCAATTTGGATATGACTTTATCTAATTACTACCCTCGACTCGAATAGTTAGTCTTATAGTATTGCCTGTTGGTATACCCAAACGAAAAAAAAAAATTCAAGTAATATTTCATATAAGTTATATAATTATTGATGAAACAAACTAAAATTCTAATTAAATAATTAATATAAGAAAAAATCGATTCTAATTTTTTGTGTCATAATTATTATTATTTTTAAGAATAATTTTTTAATTTTTTGTGTAATATTTTCATTATGTCAAATATTTATTTCAGAATATTCTTGATTATTTGATATTCTTGACAATTTTCTAAAAATAATTTTGGATCAAAAATTATCTAAAATTAGTAAAGCATGCTTGAATGAGAGTAGTATTAGAATTGATGATATCCTGAGAAGTACTTGTATTGCACATATTTAAAAATGTGTCATTTTAAAAAAGGTTTTAGTTAACCACTATCTCCAACCTGAAGATTAGTTTTACAATAATACTTGTTTGGATACCCTAGTGAAAAAAAATAAAAAATAAAAATATTCCTCAAATGATATTTCATATAATTTATATAATCATTGATAAAACAAACTAAAATTTTTCATAAACAACTAACATAAGAAAAATTGGATTCTAATTTTTTTTGGTGTCATAATTATTATTTTGTTTAAAATATGTTTCTAATTTTTTGTGTAATATTTTGGTTGTGCTAAATATTTATTTTAGAATATTCTTGATTATTTGATATTGTTGATAATTTTCTTAAAATAATTTCACACCAAAAATTGTTTAAAATTAGTAGATGATGGTTGGACCAAAGTAATATTAAAACTGATGACCTCTTGAGAAGTTCTTGTATTGTACTTTTTTTAAAAAAATATGTTATTTTGGAGAAGATTTTACCTAACCACTACCTCCGACCCGAAGGGTTAGTCTTACAGTAATGTCTGTGGGGATACCCTAGTCAAAGACCAAAAAAAAATTTTCCAAGTAATATTTCATATAATTTATATAATTATTGATGAAATAAGCTAAAATTTTTCATGAATAATTAGTATAAGAAATATTAGATCCTAATTTTTTTTTTGGTATTATAATTATTATTTTGTTCAAAAATGATTTTTAATTTTTTGTGTAATATTTTCATTGTGTCGAATATTTATTTTAAAATATTCTTTATTATTTGATATTCTTGACAATTTTTTGAAAATAATTTTGTATAAAAAGTTGTTTAAAATTAATAAAGCATACTTGGACAAGAGTAGTATTAGAATTGATGATCTCCTGAGAAGTTTTTGTATTGTACTTTTTTAAAAATATGTTATTCTAAATAATACTTTACCTAACCGCTACCTTCAACCCGCAGAGTTAGTCTTATAGGAATACTTGTTGGAATACCTTAGTCAAAGATAAAAAAAAAAAAACCTTCTTCAAGTGATATTTTATATAATTTATATAATTAATAATGAAACAAATTAAAATTCTTTATAAATGATTAATATAAGAGAAAATAGATTTTAAATTTTTTTTCTTTTTTTGTGTCACAAATATATTATTTTGTTTAAAAATAATTTTTTATTTTTTTGTGTAATATTTTTGTTATGCTAAATATTTATTTTAAAATATTCTTAATTATTTGATATTCTTAACAATTTTTTGAAAATAATTTTGGACTAAAAATTATCTAAAATTAGTAAAACATGTTTAGTCGAAAGTAGTATTAGAACTTATGACATTTTGAGAAGTTCTTGTACTACATTTCTTTAAAAATGTGCTATTTTGAAGAAGTCTTTACCTAACCACTATCTTTGACCCCGAAGGATTAATCTTACAGTAATGTTTGTGGGGATATCCTGATCAAAACTAAAAAAATCTTTCCCAAGTGATATTTCATATAATTTATTTAATCATTGATAAAACAAACTAAAATTCTTCATACATAATTAATATAAGAAAAATTAGATTCTGATTTTTTTTCTTTTTGTGTCATAATTATTATTTTATTTAAAAATAATTTTTAAATTTTTTTGTAATATTTTTATTGTACCAAATATTTATTTTAGAACATTCTTAATTATTTGATATTATTAACAATTTTTTTGAAAATAATTTTAAATTAAAAATTGTCTAAACTTAATAAAGCGTGTTTGGACAAAAATAGTATTAGAACTGATGACTTCCCAAAAATTTATTGTATTACACTTATTTAAAAATGTGTCATTTTAAAAAATACTTTATCTAACCACTACTCCCTACCTGAAGGATTAGTGTTACAGTATTGCATATAGGAATACTCTGGTTAAAGATGAAAAAAAAAACTTCCTTAAGTGGTATTTTATCTAATTTATATAATTATTAATGAAACGAATTAAAATTCTTTACAAATAATTGATATAAGAAAAATTATATTCTAATTTTTTGTGTCATAATTATTAATTTGTTTAGAAATAATTTTTTAATTTTTATTGCATAATATTTTCATTGTGCCAAATATTTTTGTTATGCTAAATATTTATTTTAGAATATTTTTGATTATTTGATATTCTTGACAATTTTTTAAAAATAATTTTAGATAAAAATTATTTAAAATTAATAAAATATGCTTGGATGAGAGTAGTATTATAATTGATAACTTTTTGAGAAATCATTATATTATACTTCTTTAAAAATATGCCCTTTTAAATAAAGTTTTACTTAGTCACTATCCTCTACTTGAAAGATTAGTTTTACAGTATGCTTGTTGGGATATCCTGATCAAAGACAAAAAAAATTTTTTTCAAATGATATTTCATATAAATAATATAATTATTGATGAAATAAATTAAATTTTTTTATAAATAATTAACATAAGAAAAATTAAATTTATAATTTTTTTATGCATAATTATTATTTTGTTTTAAAATAATTTTTCTAATTTTTTCCTTTTGTAAATATTAAATTTTGGATTAATTAGCAAAGGACTGAATTGCAATAATAAAAAACTAGTTTATAAATTAAGTTGTTTTTGTTTAACCTATTTAACGGGTTACTGATTTCTAAATGTAGCCATTTATTTTTTTTATTATATATCTATGGCTCCCAATCGTTTGGGGCACCAATACTCCGTACCTGCATGAGAGTAGGGAAGACGCTCCCTTCATTTTTTTTGTTTTTTTTTATTTTATGATTATTTTATGAAAATATAAAATTACGTTTAGTTATTGAGTAGACGTGATCTAGCTCAAGTTGGACCAATCTTGGCCTGGCCCAACCCAAAACTAAGCATGACCAGATAACTACCCATGGTTAGGATTGGGGCCAATAATTCGGCCCGATCAAATTCTGTCGAGATCATGCCGAATCACACCCATAACAAGAGGAAGATACCCAATTAAATTCTCCGGCCGAATCAAACCCAAGAGAGGCCCTTTCTTTTCGTACCCATAGCAAGGGAGTATACTGATCCTCTTGGAATATACTATTGAGTAACTTGTGCCTTGCTCGACCATTCTAAAAAATCTTAATCATAATATATAATTATTTTGCATTATAATGCATAAGCATTTTGCATATATTATTAATGTTTCACATTTTTTCTACATATATTGATAACTTTTGATTAAATGAAATGATTTTGAGAAAATGAAAATGAAAATGGGAAAGAAAATTAAATGGAATCATTTAAAAAAATGAGAATGGAAAAGGCAAAGAAAATTATTAATATTTAAAATGAACTCATTTTTTAATTTTTATCTTTTTACTAGATTTTATTTACTTTACTATTACAATGTCCTATGCACATTTTTTTTATCATATTTTCTCTAAATAAAAAAATCTTCATCAACTTATAGAATATGTAACAAATAAATATAATAAAGATGCATTCATTTTAGAAAGATTAAATTCTCAATTTGATCTTTTAAAAATTATGTCAATATTACTTTAATCCTCTAAATAACGTCGATATCAATTTAGTTCTTCAATTATAGAAGATAACATTACTTTTATTCTTAAAAAAAATTGATATCAATTTATTCCTTAATTATTAAAAAATGTCATTAATTTAATCATTTAATTATACAAAATTGATATCGATTTAGTCTTTTACTCATATAAATTATATCAATTTAATCCCTATCTATACATAAAAAGATGATTTAATATCATCTTTCATGATTTAATGACTAAATTGATGTTGACATTATTTAAAAAGATAAAGTAATGTCGATGTAAATTTTAAAAAATTAAATTAGTAATTTATTCTTTTAAAATTGTATATTTTGAACATATTTCATTTTTAAATGTTGATGTATCAAAAGCTAAATTTAAATTAATTTGTAACAAAAAGTGTAATTCAATTGAATAGTATACATTATCATCTTTTTTAGATGCGATATGTGAAGAATTGTTTTTAAAAAGGCTCATTTCATATATATATATATATATATATATATATATATATATATATATATATATATAAATAAAAGAACGTTAAGGTTGAAAGAGAAAGTAAAATATATTTAGAGAATAGGTGTGCGATATTCACAAAGAAACTACTTTGCCAATCATATATAAGTAACAAAATAAATAGGACTCATATTTAATATATAGGGGTAAATTTTTGGTGATTATTACAACAATATTTGTTTTTAGCATACTGTTAACCAATGCCCTAAAGGCAGTGTTTAAAAAACAATTAATATTCTTTTTTTAATAAATAATTACTAAAAAAAGTATTAAATATATTTTAAATTTACAAAAATATTAAATACTTTTCCTTTTTTAAAAACTCTTTAGCAACTTAAAATATTAAATATTTTTACTTTTTATTTAATATTTTGTTGGACGGTGAAGGGCATATCTAAGTTGCAATTTAATTTGGTTTGATTTTGAGAGAAAAAATATTTGAATCAAACAAATCGGTTTGGTTCTATTTAGTAAACCAAATTGGTTTAGTTTGTTTTAGTCTAATTAGTTTTTAATAAGTATTTTTTTTTTCAAAAAATTCATACCTAACTTCAATTTTTTTTTTCATAACTCTATTAGTAATATATTTAGCGAGTTTCATCTTTTTATTTGAATAATAATATCTTATTTTATATTTTTAAAAACATAAAATGTAAGGATACGTAAGATATTTTATTAATCTCTCTTTTCATTCTTCTTTTTTTTCAATAACTATCTCTCCCACTTTTTTATTTTTTAACTTATTATTTTTTATTTTTTTAACTCATTTTCTTTCTTTTTTAATAAGTTGAGAAAAATGAGGGAGAGAGAGATAATGATTGAAAAAAATAGAGAAAGAGAGAGATTAATAAAATATTTTAAATACCATTGAATTTTTTATTTTTAAAAATAAAAAATACAATTTTATTAAGAATAAATTGTGTTTAATAAAATGTCTCATTGTGTTTACTTTTTTTTCAAATTAAGAGTAAATTTTATTACATTGATTATAATGAGAACATATGTAAATGTAATTATAAAAAAAATTTGTGTTTACAATTTTATACATTTTTTATTTATGTTCAAATAATTATTAATAATTTTTTAAAAAACTAAAAATTTAACACAAAAGAAGAAGTTTTCTTTATATATTAGTAGTATATATAGATTAATAAGAATTTAAATAAAACTAATATATCTTAAATTCAACTAATTAATTGTTACTATGATAATTATTCCTTAAATTATTATAATAAATTTAATAATTAATTTTAATAATTACCACAAATTAATTATTTTATATTACATGACATGTGTACATATTTTATGATTGTATGATGTAACATATTTAATAATTTTTTTTTATCAAGAGTGCTCATAATACTCATTAACAAATATCTTGAGTCTTGAGTTTAACCTAAAGTCTTGACTTTAATATTAATATAATACTCTTTATGTCTCTTTTTATTTATTATTTAAAGTAATTATATAAAAATTAATAAAATTATTAAATAATAAATAAATAAAATTTAATATAATTAAATTATTATTTTTACTTTATTAATATTTATTTTTTTAAAATGTTATTTATTATATTAATTTTTTATTAAAAATAAGAAATAAAATTAAAAAAATTAATTAATATTATTTTAATATTACGATAATTTAAGAAAAAAAATTCTTTGAAACTGGATGGAGAGAGTAAAAGAAATCTATCTCCATTATTTTTTAAAAGAAAATGCCGATACAAATCTTGGGATGCACGCACACATCACTTGAGAAAGAAATTCATATCTATTTTCTCATGAGTCTGGACTCGGGCTCGAGTTGCAGCTTTACCCTCAACTTTGGATTCTACAATGGAGGACAGGACATCATCGACTCCACCCTCAAACGATTTCGGCATCTTTGATGGTCTGTTCCTTCACCATTTTCTGCCTCTAATATTCTTATTCCCATCTCCGTTTCTTCTCTTTCTCTCTCTGTCTTTGTTGCTTTTTTTTTTTTTAAGCTTTTCGTCTCTAAGTGGGAGGGCCTTTTTTCCTATTTGCCTCTTGGTCGATTTTAGAAAAGACCCATTTCTGTGATCAATGTTTTCCCCTCATTTTCTTGTGTAGAGGAACCATGTTGCTGATTTTATGAATGAATGGATGAAATTTTGCTGGTAAAATTGGCAAAGCAAGTATCTATTCTTAATTTTCTTTGAATAGGCTTTGAAATCTCTAATTCTCTGTTTGGTTCTGAACTTTTGATTTTATATTTCTTGAATTGTGAACTTTTTTTTGATGGGTGCAGAAATTAAGGATTGCAGCTAGCAGGGAAGCTTCAACTGCCATGCGGGAGTTCAATAGTGTTGAGTATGTGACAGTTGGGGGATTGCCTTCTCCAAGGGCAAATCACGTGAGAAAGGTTTCAATTCTTCCTCTTGTATTTCTCATCTTCTATGAGGTTTCTGGGGGTCCCTTTGGTATTGAGGATACTGTGCAGGCAGCGGGTCCTTTGTTAGCCCTTCTGGGGTTCTTGGTTTTCCCATTCATATGGAGTGTTCCGGAGGCCCTGATTACTGCAGAGATGGGTACAATGTTTCCTGAAAACAGTGGTTATGTGGCTTGGGTTTCATCTGCCTTGGGTCCCTATTGGGGTTTTCAGCTAGGTTGGATGAAATGGCTAAGTGGGGTGATTGATAATGCTTTGTACCCAGTTCTGTTTCTTGACTATCTGAAGTCAGGAATCCCTGCTTTAGGTGGTGGCGTACCAAGAACTGTTGCTACCTGGGGTTTGATAATAGTTCTCACTTACTTGAACTATAGGGGTTTAACCATTGTGGGATTGGTTGCTGTTCTTTTAGGGGTGTTCTCACTCCTCCCTTTTGTGGTCATGGGACTCTTGACAATTCCAGACTTGAAACCTTCAAGATGGTCTGTTACAAATTTAAATGATGTGGACTGGAATTTATATTTGAATACTCTATTTTGGAATCTTAATTATTGGGACTCCATAAGTACTCTTGCTGGAGAAGTGGAAAATCCAAAGAAAAGTATTCCAAAGGCTCTCTTTTATACTTTGATCCTAGTAGTTCTAGGGTATTTCTTACCTCTTCTAATTGGTACCGGTGCTGTTCCCCTCGATCGCAAGCTGTGGACTGATGGGTACTTCTCAGATATTGCTATGATTGTTGGAGGTGTGTGGCTGAGATGGTGGCTTCAGGCTGCAGCTGCAATGTCAAATATGGGAATGTTTGTTACTGAAATGAGCAGTGACTCTTTCCAGCTTCTAGGGATGGCTGAGAGGGGATTGTTGCCTGAGTTCTTTAGCAAGAGGTCTCGCTATGGAACCCCTCTCATGGGAATACTTTTTTCAGCCTCTGGTGTAATTTTACTATCATGGATGAGCTTTCAAGAAATTGTAGCTGCAGAAAATTTCTTGTACTGTTTTGGAATGATTTTGGAGTTTACTGCATTTCTATTGTTGAGGATCAAACAGCCCACTGCTTCTCGGCCTTACAAGATACCAGGGGGAACAGCTGGAGCTATTATTATTTGTATTCCTCCTACAATATTGATTTGTGTTGTACTGGCTTTCTCCTCCCTCAAAATAATGGTTATAAGCCTCATTGCAGTGGTGATTGGTCTCGTGATGCAGCCTTGTCTCAAATTTGTCGAGAGAAAGAGATGGATGAAGTTCTCTGTTAGTTTTAAGCTCCCAGATCTTGACAATGAGGAGATCATTCACTCTTTGGTTCATTAATTTATCTTGTTTCAAGAGGTTTGTGAAGGAAAAATTACACTGTGCGTACAGCGCTGCCCTAACCGAGATGAAGAGTTGGTAATGCATGTAGTCAAGTTACAACATCTCTGAACACAACAACCATATGAGGGCAAGTTTCCTATCTGCCTTTGGCATTCTAGCTGTCTACAATATATTGTCTCCCCTAAACTATGCCTGGGCTGATATGATGAACTTTAGCTATTTTTCTATGTTTTTAGTTTAATGATAGATAGGATGATAATTAGAAACCTGAAACTAATTTTTAGCATGTTTTAGGAAATGAATTTTGTTGGTTTCCCTGTATCTGTTTTTTTTTTTTTTGTCTAAATTATAAATTTTGGACATTCATAATCGAATAATTAGTTGAGCTGCCTATGTGAAAATGCCTTAGCTACACTAGTCGTGCTAGAAGGGTGTACGTGGGAAAGCATGCAGTGCTACATTGCTAGCTTCGTATCTAGCTGCCTGCTGGTTTATTTATCCATTGGGAAATGTTTGCTGCACATAAAAATTTTGTCACATAACTCACATAAGGGAATATGGGCCATTGATGGTGAGAAAGAGAAAAAGAGAAAGAGAAATGAATGGTGGTGATAAGAGATATGTGGGAAAATTTTTATGTAGAAATAACATTATTGTTATTCACCTCTATCTATTAAAACAGAGTCCTTTTTCTTGCGAGTGCAAATTTATATGATACTCGCTCCTTGGATAGGCAATATCTCTCACTTGAGGAAGCTACGTGTAGTGCGTTCTCTTTCAGGATTCTCTCTACATGCTAGCTATTTTGGATTTTTGAGATTTCCCTCTATACATTTGAATTTGAGTTTTGAATTCAGATCTAGCGCCTTTAAGTATATGCTATTCTTCATTATTGCATTATCTCAATACCGTGATTGCATCCAGATCCACCCTCTTCAATTCTTCATAAACACTCGCCTCTGTACATTTGTTCTGTACTCTGGATTGTGGTTATTTCTTGTTCTCACATTCTAGTTCTCTTGATTTGGCGAAGCTTTCTAGTTCTCTGGGTTAGGTGAATGGATTTTTGGTTCTATGGGTTTTATGATTTGCGAAAGGGTTGGAGTGAGGGATTTCAGAATTTAACCCTGTAGGTTAGTCGAAGGGATTTTTCTGGTTCTGTGGTCCTATTTCCAATTCTGCGAAGGTGAGCATCTCTGATCTCCACCTTTCATATTGATTGAATATAATGATTTTATCTTTTAAAACGTACATGCTCTAGTTTCATGGGTCGTTTACATGTTAATTTAAATGCCTTTTTATTAAGCGCTCATGTGTAATGCCTCGTTCCATTCCTGTAATTGCAGTTTTTGGGCAGTTTGACAATCCTTTAGAGCTTTTTTAAAATAAACTAATAATATAAATTTAGGTTTTTAATATTTTAAACTAGTTCTAATATCAAATTTTAATCATATGTAAATTTAAAATTTAAACATGAGAATGAAATAAAATATGATAAGCAAGCTTTTAATTAAATATTGAGAGAAAGTAAAGAGATAACGCAAAAAGAAAAATAAAAATTTAGGAGAAAAAATAAGAGCAATCAAAAAGTGAACACAATAAAACCAACTTTATATTTTTATATTGAATTAGTTTTGGTTTGGAAATAAATTAGACAAGAATTGTTTTTTTTTTTAAATATTAGTGTCTACCAAACACTTAAAATTTTAAAATCAGTGTCATATTGTACCTAGTTATCTGAATATTGAGTTTGGCAAACACTCCTTTGGTCCTTTTGTGGGGTTAATACCCTTTCTATGATTTTGTAATAGAATATCAAATGTGTTTAATTTGTTTTCTGTTTTCATTTTATTTTATGTGTTTTCATTAATAATTACAAAAATATCTTTTCTGATTTCAAAATTTTATAAAGAAAATAGTGATAAAGTGAAAGTTTTATAATTATTAATAAGTGGGAGGTATTTTTCCTCCCCCTTGTGCTTCATGACTACCCACTAAGTGAGTTGTGTTGGATACTGTGTTAATATTATTTTGGGAAATAATGAAATACATCAATAAAAATAAAAACATAAAACAAACCAAACACATTGATAGAACTCTTTGTTTCCATCCTAATTTATTGTTGTGATTCCTTGGTATTTTAAGATGCATTTGGCAATTGATTCGATTGTCATAAATTTTTCCTTCCATCTAATTAAATCCTTATGTGTTGTCTTGTTGCATAAAAGGAGCTCTGCATAAAAGGAGCTCTGCCTTTTAGCTTCTGGGGTTAAACACGCTGTTAGTTTGTCAAGTGAGCTCATGGGGTAAACTGAGCATATTGCAATGTCTGAGTGAATTCCCTGTTGTGTAATTCCCAGCATTATCTGTACAAACACGATCAAAGTCTTGCGTCTGTTTCTGCTTTTATCATAGTATGTTTGGAGCCATAAATTTTGGGAGCTGATTTAATTTATAAATGAAATCCTTGTTTGAAAGGTTACAAAATAAGAATTGGTTTAATTTAATAATAAATTTTCAAACATAAAAACTAATTTTTAAATCAAATTAAATCAATTTAAATTAATTCTAATTTTTAAGGGTTTCAAACAGAGTGCAAAAAGTTTTGAAAGTCTTGAATCTGTTATGTTTTTAATCTTGTCACTTAGATTACTAACAGTTGCTAGTATGACCAGTAATTTCCTTAAGCAAAATAAATAAATAAATAAAAGATTCCCTCAATAGGGAATTCTCTACAGCATGGAGCACACATATGCTAAGATGGTTTCTGGTGAACCGTAAGTCTATGCTTCAAATGTTAATAGAGAATTTTGACGTAGCATACCGAAAACCAGTTGCTAGTCTGATACATTTTGCTTGAATTGACCTTTATGTTTCCTGAAACGATGTCTCAATTGGCAATTAATGTGGTACTTCTAAATACTATCAATTGCCATAAGTATCAATCAAACATAGGGATTCCGTTTTGAACTTTTAAAAAGTAGAAATGGTTTTATTTTATTTAAGTTAAATTAATTTAATTTGATTTAGAAATTAGTTTTTATATATGAAAACTAATATAAAATCAAATCAATTATTATTTTATAACATTTCAAACCAAAGATTTTATCTATAAGTCAAATCAATTTTCAAAATTTATAATTCTAAACATATTTTATAAGTGTCAATCACAAATATAGATAAGATTAGGACTAGGCTGGGGGTGTAACATCTCCTTTTTCATAAAATATTTTTGTAGGGTAGTTTTAGTTTCTTTATTTAATGTAAATGATTTGTTTGAAAATTTATTTAAAATAATTTTTGTAATAGTAATTATTTTAAAATTAAATTAGAATAAGAATGATAATATAATACTAAATTAGAAATAGTTTAATAGTATAAAAATCATGATAATTAGAAATAGAGTTTATCAAGATCAGATTTTTGTATTAAATTTTACGAGTAATTTTATCTAAGTTAAAAAGATAAATAAATAAAAAAGAAAAAAAATTAACAAATAAGCATAAGATAGTTAAATTCAAGTCTTCATGATTTTATCTTAAATTGGAAAAAAAAAGACACAACACGTAAGTTGGCAACGTGTTGATTAGGGAGGTAGATTTTTTGTAGAAAGAAACTCATCTTGTAAGCAAACGAATAAGTATAAATAGTGGGAGGAGGAGTGATCTGACAAGAGAAGAAAGAAAAAAAAGAAAAAGGAAAGAGAGAGAGGAAAAGAAAGAGAAAGGAAAAGAAGGAAAAGAGAGGAAAGAAAAAGAAGAAAAAAGGGAGAAGGAAAAAAAGAAGAAGAAGAAAATCATAACTTTGTCACGATCACACCAAACAAGAGATAGGAAATGAACCTTCCCTTTTTACTTAACTAAAGCTATGGCTGTTATACATGATTAGGTATTTTTATTATATTGCTATAATCTTTAATTTAGTTTGTCCATATGTAAAGTTTAGAATGCTTGTGTTGATATTGATGGTTATACTTTGGATTTGAAAATATTATTTTAATTAGAGTTATCATATTTTAAATGTTAATTCTTCTATGAGACTAATATTATGTATTATTTAAAACCTAAAAATTAATCCCTTGAAATATATGATTTTTGGATATTAAACTATTAATACCTTGACTTGAACATATATGGACTTTTAACATTGAACTATTGATACATTTACTTAGAGATATTTTTGAGAATTTTATGATGACCTTTACAAGGACATATTGATACATTTGCTTGGATATAATTTTGGACTTTTATAATGATCTTTACATGAATATAATCCTTATGCAATGGACTTTCTATCATGACTATGGATTATATTGAAGACCTTTAAAAGAATCATGAATATGGTTGGTCCCTTATTGAATTGACATTTGAAATTGATGATTCTAAGCTTTAGTAATTTTTCCTTATGATGCTGTTAGAAGTTCATTAAGTGAAAGTTTGGTCATTTACTTACTATATAAGGCTAAAGTTTTGAGTGTGCAAAATGTATTATTTATATTTATTTATGTTTACAGAGAAAATTATATTTATCTATGTTTGTACATGTGTATTATGTTTAAAGGAAAGATATTTAAAACATACACCTAACCGCTAGGAAGGCAAAGGGATAGATGTAAGATCCTTTTATATTACCTACCTTGGTTAGTATGATAATTGTTTTACTTTGTCGTTACGATGTTCAAAGTAACACCATAAATGGGAAATTTCCTAAGAGAAGGCTTTTGACCAAGATGTGAGACAAGCAGACACAGAAAGTGAAAGTAAAGCCAAGATCAAAGATGATATGACATGTAGAGCATTTGTATTAATTATGTTTGCTTTTGAAGTTGCATTGAATGATTTATTTAGCAATTATTTTATGCTATTATATTTTAATTATATTGTTGAGAATAATACCATCATATTTAGTAGCCATGTGGTTTTCTGTGGCTTTACACAGCTAAAACTCACCATGTGTTTTGATAAAGATTTTCTAATTATTTATCTTCCTATTGAGAATTTTAAATTATCACTCTATTTATGGTGATTTCAAATTAATATACGTATTGTGGACTGTATTGTTCATGAGAAGTCTATACTAAAGGAAACATAAGGCATCTTATTTTAAAGGATTAGGGGTTATATAATATCTAGTATTATCTTGTGTTGTACTGTAACCCATCCCTTTTTGCTATGTTGTTATAAATAGTTAAATTGTATCAGAAACTTGACCTTGTTATGCATTAGTTTTAATGCATATCATGAAATTATGGTTAAGTATACTTTAATATTTTTGTTACTGACATCAGTTACTAGTGGTTTATTTAGGATATTAGTTTCACTCTTTAAGGGTGTTACAATTTTTGATTTCAAAGCACCGATTTTAGGCATACATAGAAATATATTAGCTAGTTAGATCTATGTCTACAATTTTTTTTCCATGTTGAGTTTCTACATGATGTATTCTCCTATTTCTCTATGCATGCCTTATAGTATTCTAACTACACTAACTATGCAATATTGAGAGTGATCAACTCAATATTGGACTGTTCGTGTATGTGTGGGATTATATGTCATCAAGAGAACAAGGAATCCCGGGAGCTTAGAGTACACAAAATGATACTCTGATTGGGATTATGGGAGCTATGCAGGGTTTGACTGATGCTGACAGGGCCCAAACAGAATCAACCAAAATAATTTTATAACGCATGCAGTAGACTCATGATAGGAATAATAATCAAAATAATCATCAGGGTGAAGGTAGTGACAATTTGGTCGGGAAAGTTCTCGTGACCAACCCTAACAATCAAGGGCTTTCAGAATTTAGGAAAACCAAGCCACTATCATGCAATCAGAGAAGATCTTTAAAGTCATGGGATGCACAGATGCACAAAAGTTGACTTTTGCTACCTATATACTATAAGAGAAGGCAGAGCATTGGTGGAAAGGTGCTAAGAGCCTGTTACAATCTATAGAAACTAAGATCACCTAGAAGGTATTTCTAACTACCTTTTTTTTGATAAATTTTTCCCTGAAAACGTCAAAAATGAGAAATAGTTAGAATTCATACAATTTAGGCAGGGAAACATGACCATAGGACAATATGTAGCTAAATTTGAAGAACTTTCCAAATTTTCCTCCTATTTGAAAAATAATCTTGATAGCCATAGGAAGGCCACAAAATTTGAGTGGAGTCTGAGACTTGAGATTAGAGATAAGGTATCTACCCTAGAAATAAAAGAATATGCCATTCTAGTGAACAAGTGTAGGATAGCAGAAAAGAACTATCTAGATAAGGAGTTTCAGAAAGAAAGACAAAATTTTCTGAAAAAAAAGAGAGAGAGACAGAAGCCCAAAAAGAAAAATAATTTTAAGGTGGAATGAATCCTGAGAGGGCAAACAAGTACAGATTAGGGGACCTTCACCTCTGTGCAACAACTGTGGAAAATCCCATGGCTCTAGACCTTGCTATTATGATCCGAATGTGTGTTATCGATGTGGGAAGCCAGGGCACATTTCCAAGGATTGCATCATCGAGAAGATGGTGAACAACCCTGTACCCAGACCACAGACTAAAGGGAGAATATTTACTCTAAATGGAGAAGAGACAACTCAATCTCTTGACATGATTCAACGTTAATGTTTTCTTAAAAATACTCTCTTAATTGCATTGTTTGATTCAAGAGCTATACACTCCTTTATATCTATTGATTGTGTGAAGAAGTTGAACTTGCCTGTATTTTCTTTACCTTATGATCTTCTAGTTTCAACCCATACAGGGTGAAAAGTTTCTACTTCTCAAGCCTGCTTGAAATGTCCTATTTTAATTGAAAGAAAAGAGTCCAGCATAGACCTTGTTTGTTTGCCTTTGACTGGTATTGATATCATAATTGGAATGGGCTGGTTGTCTACTAATGGCATTATTTTAGATTGTTCCAAAAAGCTTGCTTACTTTCTGAATGATTCACCAAAGGATTCCTTAATGCCACCTAGGTAGAGAAGTGTCTCTTAGAAGGAGTTCAAGGGTTTTTTTTTTCTTTTGTTTTCTTTAAATTTAGAGTTGAACAGGAAATAAACAACATACTTGTAGTAAGAAAATTTTCAGAGGTGTTTCCCAAGGATACAGTAAACCTACCACCTGAAAGGGAGATTGAATTTTTCATTGACTTAGTTTTGGGAACTGGACCTATATCCTTTACACCTTATAGGATGTCTCCTTTAGAGCTGAGTGAACTTAAAAAGCAGATAGAGGAATTTTTAGCCAAAAGATTCATCAGGCCTAGTGTGTCACCATGGGGTGTACCTGTTCTGCTGGTCAAAAAGAAAGATAGAAGTATAAGGTTGTATATAGATTACAAACAATTGAATAAGGTCACAGTTAAGAACAAGTATCCACTCCCTAGAATAGATGACTTGTTGTACCAATTGTTGGGAGCCTCTGTCTTCTCAAAAATAGACTTGAGGTCAGGATACCATTAAATAAGAGTGAAGCAAGAAGATATACCCATGACAGCCTTTAGGACCTGGTATGAGCATTATGAATACCTTGTGATGCCCTTTGGACTTACCAATGCTCTTTCAATATTCATGGATTACATAAATAGAATCTTTAGGCCTTACGTCGACCAGTTTATAGTAGTCTTTACAGATGACATACTTATTTATTCTAAAATTCAAGAAGAGCATGAACAACATCTTAGGGTAATATTACAAACCCTGAAGGAGAAGCAAATGTATGCCAAGTTAGAAAAATGTGAATTTTGGTTGAGTGAGGTAAGATTCTTGGGTCATATGATCACCTAGAAAGGAGTAGCAGTAGACCCTAGTAAAGTTAAGGCAGTAGTTCATCGGGAGAGGCCAAAGACAGTTATTGAGGCTAGAAGTTTTCTGGAATTAGCAGGTTATTATAGAAGATTCATTAAGAGGTTTTTCTCAACACGTTTTACCTCTAACTAGGATAACTAGAAAGAATCAGCCTTTTGAGTGGAACTCAACCTGTGAAGTCAGTTTTCAGGAGTTAAAGAATAGACTTACTTCTACCCCAATCTTAGTAATTCTTGATCCTAGGTAAAATTTTGTAGTGTACTGTGATGCATCTAAGAAGGGTTTGGGATGCGTTTTGATGCAACAGGGTAGAGTTGTGGCTTATGCATCCAGATAACTTAGGTCACATGAAGAGAATTACCTAACTCATGACTTAGAGTTAGTAGCAGTAGTTTTTGCCCTAAAAATTTGGAGGCATTACCTGTATGGAGTGAAGTTTGAGGTATATAGTGATCATAAGAGTTTAAAGTATCTTTTTGATCAGAAGGAGTTAAATATGAGACAGTAGAGATTGATAGAATTCTTAAAAGATTATGACTTCAAATTGAAGTATCATGCTGGCAAGGCCAATGTAGTGGCTGATGCTTTGAGCAGGAAGTCATTGCACATGTCCTCAATAATGATAGAGGAATATAAGTTGTGGGAGAATTTTAGGGACTTGACGACTTCCTTGTCCTTGCAACCTCACTGCTTTTTTGTTGGTAAGCTTAGAATAGAGTGTGATTTGAGAGACTAGATAAGACAAGCTCAGGAGAATGATGAATTTTGTAGTCTCTCCAGAATATGATTTTAGTACAACAACTTGAGCATTTTAGTATTAATGAAAAAAGAGTTGTGTTGTATAAGAGAAGATTATGTATGTCCGACAATGAAGAATTAAGGAAGAAGATTTTATTTGAGGCACAATGCAGTGAGTATACTATACACCCTGGTGTAACCAAAATGTATCAGAATCTTAGGAAATTGTTATGGTGGAATGGAATGAAAAGAGATAGCTAGTTTTTAGCCAAATGTCTGGTTTGTCAAAAAGTTAAGATAAAGCACAAAAAACCTACTGGATTATTGCAATCCTTGGATATTCCTCAGTGGAAGTGGGACAATATATCAATGGATTTTGTATTGGGATTACTTAGAACTCCATCAGGCCATGATGCAGCATGGGTAATAGTTGATAGATTAACTAAGTCTATTCACATCTTGCCTATAAGAATTAGTTGCCCATTATACAAGTTGGCTCAAGATTACATTAAGGGAATTGTCAGGTTACATGGTGTACCAACTAGCATAGTCTTAGATAGAGATCCTAGATTCACCTCAAAATTTTGGATAGTTGTACAAGAAGCTTTAGGTACTAAGCTTCATTTTAGTACAACTTACCACCCTCAGACAGATGGCCAGATAGAGAGAACCATTCAAACTTTGAAAGATATGCCTAGAGCCTGTGTGTTACAATTTCAAGGAAGTTAAGATACTTATCTATCATTAATAGAGTTTGCTTATAATAACAGTTACCGTTCTAGCATAGGGATGGCACCATTTAAAGCTCTATATAGTAGAAAGTGTAGGTCACCTCTGTGTTAGTTTGAAATAGGGAAAAAGAGTTTACTAGGACTTGAAATAGTGCAGCAGAGCACAAAAAAGATCAAATTTATTATGGAGAAATTACTCACTGCTCAAAGTAGACCGAAAAGCTATGCTGATCAAAGAAGAAGACCTCTAGAATTTGAAGAAGGAAAACATGTTTTCCTCATAGTCACTCCTACTACTGGGATTGGCAGAGCCCTTAAATCCAAAAGTTGAATACCGGATTCATTCGTCCATTCCAAATTCTTAAAAGAGTTGGACCCGTTGCCTATTAGAATGCACTTCCCCCTAATCTTTCAAATCTCCATAATGTCTTTCATGTCTCTTAGCTCAAAAAATACTATTTTGACCCTTCACACATCATAGAATATGAGACAATGTAAGTAAGGGATGATTTGACTTATGAAACTAAACCTGTACAAATCTTGAATAGATCTGTTAAACACTTAAGAGGAAAAGAAATCCCTTTAGTTACAGTAATCTGGGAAGGATTGTCACCTGAGGAGGCAACATGGGAGCTACAAGATGAAATTAAGAAGTCTTACATAGAGTTATTCCATTCAGGTTAGTAAATTTTTGGGAAAAAATTCCTAAAAAGAGGAGAGAAATGTAACATCCTATTTTTCATAAAATATTTTTGTAGAGTAGTTTTAATTTCTTAATTCTTTATTTAATGTGAATGATTTGTTTGAAAATTTATTTGAAATAATTTTTGTAATAGTAGTTATTTTAAAATTAGATTAGAATAAGCATGATAATGTGACACTAAATTAGAAATAATTTAATAATTAAAAATCATGATAATTAGAAATAGAGTTTATCAAGATAAGATTTTTGTATTAAATTTTAGGAGTAATTTTTTGTAAGTTAAAAAGATAAATAAATAAATAAATAAAAGAGAAAAAGTTTAACAAGTAAGCATAAGATAATCAAAGTCAAGTCTTCATGATTTTATCTTAAATTGGAAAATAAAAAGAAAAAAAAGGCACAACACGTAAGTTGGTAACGTGTTGATTAGGGAGGTAGATTTTTTGTAGAAAGAAACTTATCTTGTCAACAAATGAACAAGTATAAATAGGGGGCAGGAGGAGTGATCTGACGAGAGAAGAAAAGAGAAGAAAGAGAGGACAGAAGAAAGAGCAAAAAGAAAAAGGAAAGAGAGAGAGAGAGAAAAGAAAGAGAAAAGGAAAGAATGAAAAGAGAGGGGAAAAAAAAAGGAGAGGAAAGAAAAAGAAGAAAAAGGGAGAAGGAAGGAAGAAGGAAGAAGGAAGAAAGAAAAAGAAATCACAACCTTGTCACAGTTACACCAAACAAGAGGTAGGAAATGAACTCTTCTTTTTTACTTAATTAAAACCATGGTTATTATACATGATTCGGTATTTTTATTATATTGTTATAATCTTTAGTTTAGTTTGACCAAATATAAGATTTAGAATACTTGTGTTGATACTTGTGGTTATGCTGACTTTGAAAATATAATTTTAATAAGAATTATCATATTTTAAATGTTGATTCTTCCATAAGACTTCTATTATGTATTATTTAAGACTTAAAAATTAATCTCTTAAGATATATGATTCTTGGATATTGAACTATTAATATTTTGGCTTGGACATATATAGACTTTTGACATTAAATTATTGATACCTTTGCTTGGAGATATTTTTGAAACTTTTATGATGACTTTTGCATGGATATTGATACCTTTGCTTGGATATAATTTTGGACTTTTATAATGACCTTTACATGAACAGGACCCTTATGTAATGGACTTTTCATCAGGATTATGAACTATATTGAGGACCTTTAAAAGAATTATGAATAATTTTAATAACTATGGTTGATCCCTTGTTGAATTGACATTTGAAATTGATGATTCTAAATTTTAGAAATTTTTCCTTATGATGCTGTTAGAAGTTCATTATGTGAAAGTTTGGTTATTTAATTACTATAAGGCTAAAGTTCTAAGTGCGTAAAATGGATTATTTATATTAATTTATATTTATGCATATGCATCATGTTTAAAGGAAAGATTATATTTATCTATATTTGTGTATGTATATTATGTTTAAAGAAAGACATTTAAAACATATAACTAACCACCAGGAAAGCAGAGTGATAGATGTAAGATCCTTTTATGTTAGCTGCCTTGATTAGTGTGGTAATTATCTTTCTTGTCACGATGTTCAAAGTAACACCAGAGATGGAAAATTCCCTAAGAAAAGGCTTTTGACCAAGATGTGAGACAAACAGATACAGAAAGTGAAAATAATGCCAAGATATAAGATGATATGACATGCAGAGCATTTGCATTAATTATGTTTGCTTGTGAAATTACATTGAATGATTTATTTAATAATTATTTTATGCTATTATATTTTAATTATGCTTTTGAGAATAATACCATCATATTTTGTAGTCATGATTTTCTGTGGCTTTACATAGCTGAACTTCATCATGCGTTTTGATAAAGATTTTTCAACTGTTTATCTTCTTATTGAGAATTTTAAATTCTCATTCTATTCAATGGTGATTTCAGATTAATATAGATACTGTAGACTATACTATTCATGAAAAGTCTATGCTAAAGGAAACATAAGGCATCTCATTTTAAGGGATTAGGAGTTATATGATATCTACTATTATCCTATATTGTACTATAGTCCATCCCTTTTTGCTATGTTGTTGTAACTAGTTAAGTTATACCAAAAACTTGAGCTTGTTATGCATTAGTTTTAATGCATATTATGAAATTATGGTTAAGTATACTTTAATGTTTTTGTTATTGACATTAGTTATTAGTTGTTTACTTAGGATATTAGTTTCACTCTTTAAGAGTATAACAGCAGGCACTAGAGAAGTTCAATTTTTTTTATTTGTTTGATTATATTTGTTCTTCGTAAGACTTGAATTTATATATAGTGTAATGACAGTTGCACATAATGCCAACTCTCATATGCCTCACATCGTTGAGATTAAGCAACTATCAAACTGATTTTGGGTGTGTTTGGTTACCAAATGCTCATTGGAGGCATAAAATTGCTTCGAACAGTGTGTCAACGTGTTTGACAACTCTTAAGGCAAAATTACATTTGTACTTAAACGTGATTTTAATACCTCAAACGTGAAAGTGATATTTTGTTACTTTTGCAATAGATAAAAACTCGTTTAGATGCTTATTGACAAAAATACTTTTATTTTTAATCTAACTAAAAAGAAAAACTCATATCCTTTTTTATAATAACATATCTAAAAGTGATTTTGATAAATAATATCTAAATAACATCAATATTGACAAAGTCATTTTTCAGACAAAAGTTTCCAAACATAAATTATAGTCATATAAACCCACTTTTGAACAAAATCAAATTAATAAAATTAAGTTGATTTAAAATTAAGTTTATAAACTCTAATATAAACAAATTAGTTAACTATATACAATTAACTACTTTAAATTATGAATTTCCCGTCATAGTTCCTTTTAAATTTGTGGTTATATTGGTATATTGTTAGTTAAATATGTTTGATAATTAGTTAATGAATTATTCTCTATCACCCCAACAAGTGGTTAATTGTATGTAGTTAAGTGGTTAAATCCATTTGACAGTGAGTTAATATTAATTATATGAGGTATGTGGAGGTTAGCTTACGTGTAACTGTCATTACTCAGATGAATATTGTTAGAAGGAACATCTACTCTTATTCTTTGGAGCAGGACTGAGATAATAGAGATAGTGTGCCAATAAACATATGCATGCATACTGAATTATGGTTTCGGCTGCGTACACTTCTAACCCTACAATTTGATTTATCAACAGAAAAATTACAATACTAATTGAAATTCACTTAACTGGGTTCTGACTATTTTAAAAAATATATAGATGATAATGGCGGCCTTATATATTTATTTTAGAGTAAACTTTCTTTTTAGCTGTTTAAAGATGCAAGTTATATTACTTTAGTCTATTAAAGAATTTAAATATCAATTTAGCCTTTTAATTATCGAAAGTGACATCATTTTAGTCTTTGAAAAAAATAACATTAATTTAATTTCTTAATTATAAAAAAAATGTCATTAATTTATTCTATCAATCATATAAAATTAACATCAATTTAATCTCTCAATCATAAAAAATATATCAATTTAGTTTTTAAAAAATGATTTTGATGTTATTTTTCATAATTGAAAGACTAAATTAATATTAAAATTCTTTTAAAAGTTAAAGCAAATATACTTGTCTATTTAAAAGATTAAAAAGAGTTAACTCTATTTTATGTTGTTTTATATGAGATGGGAGACGGAATGAGAGTTTAAGTAGGGAAGATTGTGATGATTTCCTTCTTTAAAAGGAGAAGCTATTAAATGTCTGTAGGGAATTCCTTTTTCAATGGGATGGAATAAAAGAAAAAGGAAAAATTTTCTTATATCCTTCTTAATTTTTCTCTAATAATCTTCCTAATACTCAATGAAATAAGTAGTAAACGAAAAAGCAAAAGTTATAATATCTTGAAAATATAAAAAACATTCAAAATTTATTTCATTTAGTAATTAAGAGGATTATTAAAAAGATAGATTAGAGGGATATATAATGCATTTTGTGTAACACCCTCCCTCCGTACTCATCTACATGCTATGTATGTGTTTCTCTCTATTTTGATGTCAATAATTTTACTTAATAAGTTTAGTGGTGAAAAGTGGTAAATAAAAATCTAAAGTAAATTTAAAATTAAGCATGGTTTAGAATTTACTAAAAATTTTTTTATGCTTTTTCTACCATATTATATAAATTCACTATATTCCCTTTCTAAGAACATAATTAAATATGATATATATAAGAACTAAGTTGTATTAATAAATAAAGAACTTAAAAGAAAAATAATTAAGGAAATCAAGCAACGTTGAACTAAGGTTATTTCATATGCATAGAAACTTGTGAAAATGACTAAACCCTAATGTAACCTTAGATAAAAAAAAAAGAAAAAAAGAAAATTCACCCAACTTAGTATCTTATAGACGAAGGGTGATTGGAAAATCTTACTAAATTATTGGATAAATAAACTAAAGTGGAATATGGCATCGTAGCCTGAATTAAGGAGCTCATACAAATAAAGAGCTGACACTATCTAACCAGCCCTTAACCCCTTAAAAAATTAAAACCCGAGTACCCATTCCACCATTTAACCCCCACCTTTTCACCATCCGCAAGGGGACCCAAAAAAGAAAGAGGGGAGAGCTAGAAAACGGAGTGAGACGCAAAAAGAAAGAGAGAACTGTGGTCATGCGTGAAGGAGGAGAAAGGAGAAACCTAGTCCGGCCATAGAGGAGTGGAACGAAAGGAGTTCAGGCGCTACCCACAGCTTGCATTTCTCCAGCTTTCGTGTCTTCCCAAGGTAGAATCCGATCCTTTCTCCATATTCTGGGCGTAATAGAATCTGTCTTCCTCTTTTTGTTTTTGCTTCATGATTTCCATGATTTCTTTCTCCCAAATATCTTATTTCTCCATCGGTTGCTGCTCACAAAAGCAGCACTTTCCCACCTCTGCTTTCCTCTCTGTACCAAGCCTGCATGCATCCTTTTTGCTTCTCTTCTGCACCGTGACTGCATAAACTTACTTTCCCCAAAAGTTGTGTACGTTTTCTACTTTTTGGAACTGCATGACCTAACACATTTTAGTTTTAGCTCTTCCCTGCACCATAGACACTGAAGCTTGTGCGTTTTCCCCTACGTAACATTCTGCATTCCTCTCCTTTAGCTTTCTCTGTAAATCTGTGATTGTCCAAAGAACTGAAGTGGGTCCTTTTATTCCTCCTTGGTCCGATGGCGCAAGCATTTCCATTTTATGCATATTTAGTTCATTTTTTTTTTCATTCCAAAGGTTGTTTTCTTCTCGTTCCTAGACCAGAATACGAGCATAAGCTGAGCTGAGCTTTTGTTTTTGTGGCTGTTCTTTGAATCTATGACTGGTTGGGGGGGGGGGGGGGGGGGGCGAAATGTGGGATATCCTTTAGCAAGTTGTGTATCTCTTCCTCCTTCGTGAGTTATGGGTAAGGTTAGAGTGGGTTATCTTTTTTAACTGGAGAATATGAGGCATGCAATATGTAAAATGAATGAAAAACTATCAAACTACCCATAAATCGAAAACTGCTAAAAAAACTCTACCGTCAAAGCTGATTGGACCGTAGCATAAAACCACTGGACCCTAAGCTTAGTTACTTTGACATGGGAACAAAGAACTCATGTGCATTGATTGAACATTCTTGGATCATGCCCTTTTAATTTTAGAGCATATGGACCGTGGCTTAAAGTACGAATTCTTGCTTCTTGGAACCTTGGACCCGAAGCTGAATAAATGAACACTTGGAATTATGACTGACCCTGAACTATTGGTTGGAACCATGACTATAACCTCTGAATATGGATATATTATATTGGAGTCTTGATTAAAAATGAACTTATGCAATATGGTTATAAGAACGCATTATCTTGGCCTCATAAAACCACTGGACCCGAGACCATACTCAGGAAGGAGTAGGGACTTATTTTTATTTGTTTGGAGTAAATTATTTTTCTGCTGTTTGAATTATGTCTTTAATTTCTTAGTAGGGTGTTGACCCGTTCTTATGATGAATATGCATGTGTATGATTATTTTAAAGCAATCCAAGTAAAGTGCCTAAGTTATATGTAAGCTAAAGGCTCAAAGGTAGATGTTTTGACATATTTACAGCAGCCAAAAGTTGGTATTTTTAGCTTGTACAGTAGTAGAAAAACTAGTGTTTTTGTCATATTTACAGCAGCTAAGAGTTTGGTATTTTTAAATTGTTACAGCAGCTGAATTTTTGGTTTTTTATTGGATTTACAACAGCCAAATTCTTGATGTTTTATGGTGTTTACAGCAGCTGCAAGCTTGATGTTTTGTGTCTTGAATACAGCAGCTAAAAATCCGTGATCTATTATGTTTGGTTGTCATTATGTTTTCAGCATCTAAATGTTTTTTTTCTTTTTATGTATTATTTGGGTTTCCTTATGTGTATACATGGATTAGTATGATAAGTAAAGATGGGCATTCAAAGGAAAATGCCTAAAGGATGAATGGGGACACTCAAAGGAAAATGTCTTGTACGTCAAATAATGCACTCAAAGGTTAGTGTAAGAATGGATACCTAAAGGTAGGTGCCAAGATTACCCAAAGGAATGTATTTTGTCCTGAATACACATGACTAAGCTACAGTCTCATTATTTGCTTATGTTTTATTTTAAAAATTTTGTATCTTTTTACTGTTGAACTTATCATGGACTGTTTTAAATATTTATTTTTTATGACTTGAGATTCTACTGAGAATTAGATTCTCACCCTATTTGGGATTCTATGGTAGTTTTAGAGTACTAGACAAGATACTAATGACCCTTATCATCACGATTGAGATCGAATATATCTGGGTATTCGTCCCAGAGCTGGAAGGCTTCATGAAAGCTATAAATATCATTAATATTTATTGCTCTGAGTAGCTGAGGGGAAGATGAGGGCATATGTAAATAATATGTAATGTAATGTCACAAGGTGCCACCAGTGGAGTAATATTTATAGACTAACCTACTAAACCATATTTTTTAGTATGTATGCTCTTGAAATGGTGGCATTCATGGCCTAGAGCAGCATGACTTAGTTTTTGTTACTTTTGGTGATATGTATGAACTATGACAGTGGTAGGAAGCTATGATTCCTGCTTAAACTTCAAATAGTTTATGGTATTAAACAAGTCATGATCCCCCTTATATCTCTTGAAGTCTTCATTATGTTTGGGTTAAAATAAAGAAAGATAATTGCATATAAGGTCTTATATGCATAGTATGTAATTTTTCTTTAAATTTGTGATTGCCCATTAATAATTAGCCTTACTTATAAAAGTGAAAAGTTCAAACCTACAATATTGTCTTAAAAAGGGGGAAAAACTATAGGTATGAGTAAAAAAAGAGGGCACCATGCGGCAAGAAGGTTGCAAGCCCAAATATTTTTAGTTAGATTTTATAAGGAATCTTGTATATATCCATTCTCTATCCTATCTTAAGAAGAAAAATTTACTAAGAGGCTACCCACTTCTTAATAAGATAAGACATACGTGGATATTTCTTCTTACAAGAAATTACCCATAAACCCTACTAGGTGTTACAATCTTGGTATCAGAGCTTAGCATCTAGGCCCTTATGAGATATAGAGCATTTTACTTCTTGGATTGTTTATTTTTCCTCTCAAACCATAAATGTGTAGTATTGAGACTGATCAACTCAATATTGAGATATTTGTGTATGTGTAGGGAAAGTATCCCGCTAAGAAGAGCTCCAGGCATTCCAGCCAATGCCTTAGCTAGAGTCATAGGAGCTGTAGAAGGCTTAGTTAACATCTTCAGAACCCAAGCAGAAGCCACTACCAGCGTGTTGTAGTAGATGTAGGAAAATTAGAATAAGAACAACAATAACTAGGGTAGAGGCAACAGAAGACCAAAAGAAAATGCCCCAGCACCTAACCTAAATTTTTAAGGTTTATTAGAATTTAGAAAAAACAAGCCTCCATCCTTCCATGGGGACTATGACCTTGTGATAGCTGAAAGATGGATAATGCAATTAGAGAAAATCTTTGAAGTCATGAGATGCACTGATCAACAAAAAGTAACCTTTGCCACATATATAGGGTGGAAAGGTGCTAGGAGATTGTTAGAACTCAGGGCATACCATTAACCTGGGAAATGTTTCAAATTATATTCTTTGACAAATATTTCCTAGTGTGTAAAAAATGTAAAAGAACCTGAGTTTATACAACTTAAGCAAAGAGGGATAACCATAAAGTAGTATGTAGCCAAATTTGAAGAGCTCTCAAAATTTTCCTCTTACATAAGGAAAAATCAAAATGATAATTGCAAGGATGGAAAGTTTGAGCAGGGATTGAAGTTAGAAATAAAGGAGAAGGTGGGAACCTTAGAAATAAGGGAGTATGTGACTTTGGTCAATAAATGTGGGATGGTTGAGAAGAATTTAAGGGAGATGGAATTTGAAAAAGGAAGGCAAAATTACTTTAAGAGAAAGAGAGAGGTTGAAGCTCAGAAAAAGAATAATACTAAGGCCCGAAGAAATATGGGGAAAAGAAAGCAAGTTAGAATTCAAACTCCTTCCAATGTCTGTAAACAATGAAGAAAATCTCATAATGCCAGGCCCTGTATCTATGGGCAAAATGTGTGTTTTAAACGTAGGAAGTCAGGCCACATTGCAAGGGGCTGTACAAATAGCAAGGAAGCAAATCCAGGACCCAGATCCTAAACTAAGGGAAGAGTCTTTACTATGAGCGGAGAAGAGGCAACTCACTCTCCAAGGTTTATTCAAGTTAAGTATTTTATTAATAATGTTCTCTTACTTGCATTGCTTTATTTGGGAGCTACTCATTCCTTCATATCTAATGATTGTGTGAAGAGATTAAAATTACCTATTTCTTCTCTACTTTTTGATCTCAATGTGTCAACCCCCACTAGGAAAACAGTGTCCACTTCACAAGCTTGTCTAAACTATCCCATTCAAATTGAAGGGAAGTTCTTAGTAATCACTCTTGTTTGCTTACCTTTGATTGGAATTGATATCATAATTAGAATGGACTAGTAGGCTAGTAACAAAAGCATCTTAGACTGTTTTAGGAAACTTGCTTATTTCCCAAAAGACACCATAAAAGAATTAATCTATTCTGATTCTATTTTCCTCACTATCACCCAGGCAAAAAGATGCCTTTTAAAAGGGCCTTAAGGATTACTGATTTTGTTTTCTTTGAATTCTAAGGCTGAAAGTAGTAAGAGATTTTCCTGAAGTTTTCCCTAAAGAAATAGAACACCTACCACCAGAAAGAGAGATTTAGTTTTCCATTGACTTAGTGCTAGGGACTGATCCCATTTCATCTACTCCCTATAGAATGTCCTCTATGGAACTAAAGGAACTCAAAAATCAAATAGAAGAACTACTGACGAAGGACTTCATTAGACCTAGTGTATCACCCTGGGAAGCACCAATACTTTTAGTCAAAAAGAAAGATGGAAGCATGAGGTTATATATAGATTTTAGACAGTTAAATAAAGCTACCATTAAAAACAAATACCTTCTCCCTAGTATAGATGATCTGTTAGACCAACTGCTAGGGTTATCGGTCTTTTCAAAAATTGATTTAATATCAGGATACCATCAGATAAGGGTAAAGCCCGAGGACATCCCAAAGACAACTTTTAGGACAAGATATGGCCATTATGAATTTTTGGTGATGCTATTTGGACTTACTAATACCCCTGTCATTTTTATGAATTACATGATTAGGATTTTTAGACCCTATCTGGACAAATTTGTTGTTGTCTTTATAGATGATATCTTAATTTACTCCAAAACAATTGAAGAACATAGACAACACCTCAGGATAGTATTATAGACCCTTAAGGAAAAACAATTGTTTGCCAAATTGGATAAATGTGAATTTTGGTTAAAGGAAATAAAATTCCTTGGGCATGTGGTTTCTTCTAAAGGATTGACAGTAGATCCTAGTAAAGTGGAGACAGTGATTCAATGAGAAAGACCAAAGACAGTCACAAAAGTCAGGAGTTTCTTAGGACTAGCAAGATATTACCGAAGATTTATCAAAGGATTTTCTCAGTTAGTTCTACCCCTGACAAAGTTGACTAGAAAAAATCACCCTTTTACATGGACTCAAGAATGTGAATCCAGTTTTCAGGAATTAAAGGCTAGGCTTACCTCAACACCAGTCTTGGTAATCCCCAACCCCAATTTAAATTTTGTGGTTTACTATGATACTTCAAAGAAAAGGTTAGGATGTGTACTAATGCAACAGGGAAAAGTAGTAGCTTATGCATCTAGACAGCTCAAACCTTATGAAATAAATTACCCAACCCATGATCTAGAATTAGCTATTGTGGTATTTGCCCTAAAAATATGAAAGCATTATTTGTAGGGAGTTAGATTTGAGGTATTCAGTGATCATAAAAGCCTAAAATACCTCTTTGATCAAAAGAAATTGAACATAAGACAAAGAAGATGGATAGAATTTCTTAAGAATTATGATTTTCAGCTTAAATACCACTCAGGAAAGGCAAATATAGTAACAGATGCATTAAGTAAGAAATCTTTGCACATGTCCCTAATGATGATAAAAGAAGTAGGAATTATTAGAAGATTTTAGGGATTTAAAAATTTTAGTAAGTTTACAACCTCACTATTTGTGTGCTACCGAGCATAGGGTAGAATGTGAACTTAAAGAGCGCATTAGACAAGCCTAAGATGATGATACAACTTTGAAGTCACTCAGGAGTCAAACTCCCTCAGGAAATCTTAAGCATTATAGCATCAATAATCAGGTGGTTATGTTGTATGATGGGAGAGTGTGTGTACTAACCAATGATCAATTAAGGAAAGAGATCCTATTTGAGACACATAGTAGTAAATATACCATGCATCCAGGTGCAACTAAGATGTATCATGATCTCAAGTAAATGTTTTGGTACCTAGGAATGAAACTAATATAGCAAAATCTATGGCCAAATGTTTAATCTACCAAAAAATTAAGATAGAGCACCAGAAACTAGTTGGATTGTTGCAACCTTTAGAGATTCTAGAATGGAAATAGGAAAGCATATCCATGGACTTTGTGATGGGATTGCCTAGAACCTCTATAGGATTTGATGCTACTTGGGTAAAAGTAGATAGATTGACTAAATCTACTCACATTTTGCCCATCAAGGCCAACTGCTCCTTACATAAATTAGTACATATATATGTTAAGGAGATAGTGAGACTTCATGGAGTACCATTAAGCATAGTCTTAGATAGGGACCCTAGGTTCACTTCAAGATTTTGGAGAACTCTGCAAGAAGCATTAGGTATTAAACTGTATTTTAGTACAGCTTACCACCTCAAACAGATGGTCAAACAAAAAAAACTATTCAAACCGTAGAAGACATGCTTAGAAACTATGTGTTGAAATTTAAAGGAAGTTGGGATACACATCTACCACTAATAGAATTTGCTGACAACAATAGTTACTACTCCAATATTGGAATGGCACCTTATAAGGCTTTCTATGGTAGAAAATATAAATCACCACTTTGCTGGTATAAGATTGGGGAGAAGGGATTGTTAGGACCAGAATTAGTTTAGCAAACTTTAGAGAAAATTAAAATAATTAAGAAAAAAATACTCACTACTCAAAGTAGACAAAAGAGTTATGCTGACAAAAGAAGAAGGGCTCTAGAATTTAAAAAGGGAGAACATGTTTTACTTAGATTTACCCTTACTACTGGGATCGGCAAAACCTTAAAATCCAAAAAGCTCCATCCTAGATTCATAGGCCTATTTCAAATTTTTAAAAGAATTGGGCCAGTTGCCTATCAAATTCTCTTCCCCCAAATCTATCAAATCTCCATAATACTATCCATGTGTCTTAGCTCTCAAAATACTATTTCGAATCCTCACATATCATAGAAAATAAGTCAATGTAAATAAGAGATGATTTAACTTATGAGGTTAAGCCAAAGCAAATTTCAGATACCTATGTCAAGCAACTAAAAGGAAGGGAAACTACCTTAGTAAAAATGGGCTGGGAAGGCTTATCACAAAGGAAGCGACATGGTAGATAGAAACCAAAGTCAGAAAATTTCATCCAGAACTATTTATCAAAGATAACTGAATTTTGAGGACAAAATTCTTAAAAAAGGAGATAGAATTGTAATACCCTCCCTCCTTTCTCATCTACGTGCTATGTATATGTGTCTCTCTTTATTTTGATGTCAATAATTTTATATAATAAGTTTAGTGGTGAAAATCGGTAAATAAAAATCTAAAGTAAATTTAAAAGAAAGCATGATTAAGAATTTAATAAGAAAAATAATTTTTTGTATGCTTCTTTTTACCTTATTATATAAATTCAATATATTCCCTTTCTAAGAACATAATTAAATCAAATATATATAAGAATGAAGTTGTATTAATAAATAAAGAACTTAAAAGAAAAATAATTAAAGAAATCCTTAATACTTGACTATCAAGTAACCTTGAACTAAGGTCATTTCACATGCATAGAAATTAGTAAGAATGACTAAACCCTAAGGCAACCTCATATATAAGGAAAAAAAAAAAAGAAAATTCACCCAACTTAATACTTTATAGATGAACTCTGATTGGAAAATCTTATTAAATTATTGGATTAGTAAACTAAAGTGAAATATGACATCATAGTCTGAATTAAGGAGCCCATAGAAATAAAGAGCTGACACTATCCAACCAACCCTTAACCCCCCAAAAAATTAACCCGAGTACCCATTCTCAGCCACCATTTAACCCCCACCTTTTCACCTCCCGTAAGGGGATTCATACAGAAAAGAGGAGAGAGCTAGAAAACGGAGTGAGACGCAGAAAGAAAGAGAGAACTGTGTGGTCTTACGTGAAGGAGGAGAAAGGAGAAATCTAGTCCGACCATAGAGGAGTGGAACGAAAGGAGTTCAGGTGCAACCCACAGCTTGCATTTCTCCAGCTTGTGTCTTCCCAAGGTAGAATCTGATCCTTTCTCCATATTCTGGGTGTGATAGAATCTGTCTTCCTCTTTTTATTTTTGCTTCATGATTTCCATGATTTCTTTCTCCCAAATATCTCATTTCTCCATCGGTAGCTGCTCACAAAAGCAGCACTTTCCCACCTCTGTTTTCCTCTCTGTACCAAGCCTGCATGCATCCGTTTTCCTTCTCTTCTGCACCGTGACTGCATAAACTTACTTCCCCAAAAGTTGTGTACGTTTTTTGCTTTTTGGAACTGCATGACCCAACACATTTTAGTTTTAGCTCTTCCCTGCACCATAGGCACTGAAGCTTGTGCGTTTTCCCCTGCATAACATTTTGCCTTCCTCTCCTTTAGCTTTCTTTGTAAATCTGTGACTCTCCAAAGAACAGAAACTGGTCCTTTTATTCCTCCTTGGTTCGATGGTGCATGCATTTCGATTTTCTGCATATTTAGTTCATTTGTTTTTTCATTCCAGAGGTTATTTTCTTCTCGTTCCTGGACCAGAATATGAGTATGAACTTAGCTTTTGTTTTTGTGGCTGTTCTTTGAATGCGTGGCTAGTTGGGGGTGAAATGTGGGATATCCTTTAGCAAGTTGTGTATCTCTTCCTCCTCCGTGAGTTATGGGTAAGGTCTGAGTGGGTTATCTCTTTTAACTAGAGAATGTGAGGCATGCAAGATGTAAAATGCATGAAAAACTATCAAACTACCCATAAACCGCAAACTACTAAAAAAACTCTACCCTCAAAGCTGATTGGACCGTAGCATAAAACCACTGGACCCTGAGCTTAGTTGCTCTGACTTGGGAACAAAGAACTCATGTGCATTGATTGAACATTCTTGGATCATACCCTTTTAATTCTAGAGCATATGGACCGTGGCTTAATGTACGAAATCTTGCTTCTTGGAACCTTGGACCCGAAGCTAAATATATGAACACTTGAAACTATGACTAACCCTGAACTATTGGTTGGAACCTTGATTATAACCTCTGAATATGGATGTATTATATTGGAGTCTTGATTAAAAATGAACTTATGAAATATGGTTATAAGAATGCATTATCTTGGCTTCATAAAGCCACTGGACCCGAGACTATACTCAGGAAGGAGGAGGGATTTATTTTTATTTGTTTGGAGTAAATTATTTTTCTACTGTTTGAATTATCTTTTTAATTTCTTAGTACGGTGTTGACCCGTTCTTATGATGAATATGCATGTGTATGATTATTTTAAGGCAATCAAAGGAAAGTGCTTAAGTTATATGTAAGCTAAGTGCCTAAGTAGATGTTTTGATATATTTACAACAGCTAAGAGTTAGTATTTTTAGCTTGTACAGCAGTAGAAAAATTGGTGTTTCTGTCATATTTACAGTAGCTGAATTTTTGGTCTTTTACTGGATTTACAGCAGCCAAATTCTTGATGTTTTATGGTGTTTATAGCAGCTGCAAACTTGATGTTTTGTCTTGAATACAGCAGCTAAAAATCCTGATCTATTATGTTTGGTTGTCATTATGTTTTCAGCATCTAAATGTTTTTTTTTTAATGTATTATTTGGCTTTCCTTATGTGTATACATGGATTAGTATGATAAATAAAGATGGGCATTCCAAGGAAAATGCCTAAAGGATGAATGGGGACACTCAAAGGAAAATGTCTTGTATGTTAAATAATGCACTCAGAGGTTAGTGCAAGAATGGGTACCCAAAGGTAGGTGCCAAGATTACCCAAAGGAAGGTATTTTGTCCTGAACACACATGACTAAGCCAAAGTCTCATTATTTGCTTCTGTTTTATTTTGAAATTTCTGTATCCTTTTACAGTTGAACTTACCATGGATTGTTTCAAATATTTATATTTTATGGCTTAAGATTCTACTGAGAATTATGTTCTCACCCTATTTGGGGTTCCATGGTGGTTTCAGAGTACTAGACAGGATGCTAATGACCCTTACCATCACGATTAAGATCGAATAATGCAGTTTCACCATATGAATTTCAATTACATACTATTGCAAGTCAACTTGACCAATTGGATCTTTCTTAGTTGTATATAGAATTTGCAAAAAGAAAATCCCTCCTCTTCTAAATTTTCTCTTTTGTTTCTCCTTTCAATAATATGTTTTCTCTTTATTTTTTCTTTCTCATTTTAACTGTGTTCTTTTGTTTTATAAACAATTATAGTTGGGGAGTGGGGTATAATTTGTGGTTACCATAGGCCAGAAAATGCTAACTTTACATTATTATGGGCTCTGTACATCCATCTTTATATTAAGGCTTACATGCTGAATTGTAGTTTCATCGGACATTTTAGTAGTTTAACATGATTATATAAATATTTCTGTGTAACTCGTCTATTAACTCTTTAGGAAGGAGAGTGAAAAGGCTTGTTCTATGTTATTTTTAGAAATAGAGTATGCATATCTAGTTGTCCCAAGTTGTGGTAAATTTTCGGTCCTCATTTCACCAAAATTTGAAAATTTATGCTTTTTATCGCAGCTTTCACTTGGATCACGCTGTATCATTGCCTTATTTTCTGGAGAAGGTATGAAGCATCTTTGATAAACTATAAAATAGTGATTCTAGGTTATCTTTTATTAGTAAGTGGTAATGGTACCTCAAAGTATTTCTAGACCACATTCAGAGGCTGAGTATTTATGACCTATGCAACAAAGGCCATATACAAGCTGCTCTTGTCAGATTTTGTGAAAGTGACCAAGGTTTCTGTTGAAAATATGTTGTATGATGAACAAGACATCAATCGCTATGGATAAAATTGAGGTGTGTTTTCTTGTTAATGCATTTTATAGCTTAATGTTTCCCTATGCTTGTTAGTTTTTTTGTTTTTGAAATTATGCTAATTATTTATAGACTCTGAAACTTATTTTAGGTGCTCACCTTTTAGATTGTCAGATTCCCTTTGGTTCATACTTTCCTTGACAAATTTTATATAAGTTTTAGTTATGGTGTTTTCTTTTCTCCTTTATTTTCATTTCTTGTAGTTTTTCATGTATTTAGGTGTGACTACGAATAAGTTTGGAAGTCAAACAATGATAGTTTACATGGTTGACAAGGGATTGGATCGATAAAGGGATGGATTCAGGGTTCTAGATTGTTTAGCTTTACGGTTTAATAGCAGAAGAGTGTTGATGTTGAAGAAAGCTTGTTAGACTATCCTTGAGATTTGTCAAATATGGTTTTGCACATGGACTATGGTACTTGTGGCACTTGTAGCTTTTTCACTTTGTGACATAGATTATCTCGAGGTAAACGAAAAATGCAAAAAGGGATTTGATGTCAAAATTCAAATTGATAGCCCTATGTCTTGCACGCTCTCCTCTATTTTCAATTTTTCCACTTTTGAGTTAACTTTACTGTTTCTGTTTCTTATGATCTAGGGCCCATTTTTAAAATAAAAATTTGGCTGTAAATGATTTTTCTTTTCAATATTTAGAACTTTTCAAGTTTTCATTGTTTAGTAATAGATTTTTATGAGTTATATCAAATGAGATGTTTATGACTTATGTTGGTTTTATATACTGATAGAACTGGATTGTAATTCATAGAGAACTAGATCGAAAATAGGAGTTTTATCTCCTCTACTGCTCAGTTATCAGTAGGATCAATTGGCAGAGAGGTGGAAATGATACACACTTGACTATGGAGAATAAAATAAAAAGAAAACATACAAGAATTCTGGGTAGTTTTGAGAGCACCCAGTTCTCTCCTCACAGACTACTCTTCTTCTCTGCTGCTCCAGCACCTTGCCTGCTACCCCATTATATAGTAAATCAAAACCCGTCACACTCCCCATGCTTACGCGGGAGTCACACTTCCCTCCCCTCCTCCAAGCTCACGCGGGAGTCACACTTCCCTGCCCTCCTCCAAGCTCACGTGGGATGACATTTCCCTCCCTTCCTTCAAGCTTATATGGGAAGCCATTCTCAACTGTGTGAGTGGAGTTAGTTACTGGCTTCTGTGCATCTAGTTTCGTTAGTTGCCTGGCCGTTGCAGGATCCGATCCTGTGTTTCTCTTGAACCGTTTCCTTATGTATACCTTAGGGGTCCTATCAATACTCCCCTCCAGAAGTCTCACCTTGTCCTCAAGGTGAAAATTTGGAAACTGGTGTTGAATGTGAGACACGGATTCCCAGGAGCTTTCAAACGCTGGTAGGTCTTGCCACTGGATGAGTACTTTTTGTTCTCCAGCTGCATTGGTTCGAACAGCTGTCACTGCTACTGGCTGCACCTATAATTCGAAGTCTTCAGACAAAAATGATGGCAACAGTTGGCTTGTAGCGGAGGCGGCAATTGATTTCTTGAGGAGAGAGATGTGGAAGGTAGGAGGAATGCGAGAGCCTTCGGGGAGCTTTAATGTATATGCCGCCTGACCTATTCGAGTCAAGACCTCATAAGGACCATAGTATCTGGGACTGAGTTTTTGATTGACTCGTTGTACTAGGGAACGAAGTTTATAGGGCTGAATTTTGAGGAAAACTAGGTCACCCGGTTGGTATGCCACCTCTCGCCGGTGTCAGCCTGTACTTTCATGCGATTTCTTGCTTGCACTAGATTTTCCTTGAGTTCTACTAACATGTGATCTCTGTCAGCCATAAGTTTATTAACCTCCTCCACTGCCGAGGGATTGGATGCACCTTTTAGGAATGTGGGTGGATCGGTACCATACAAAGCCCTGAAGGGAGTGAGTTTGGTTGTGCTGCTGTAATTGATATTGTACCAGAATTCGGCCCAGTTGAGCCATTTAGGCCATTGCCTAGGTTTTGTTCCCGTGAGGCACCTTAAGTAAGTCTCCAAGCATCTATTGACCACTTCAGTTTGGCCATCCAATTGTAGATGGTAAGCTGATGTGAATTTGAGCTTGGTGCCCATGTTCCTAAAGAGCTAGGTCCAAAATTGGCTAACAAAAATTCTGTCCTGATCCGTGACTATAAAAGATGGTATCCCGTGTTGTTTGACAATTTCCCAGATGAAGATATCAGCAACCTCTTTAGCTGTGTAGGGATGGCATAGAGCGATGAAATGGGCATACTTGGCGAGTCTGTCTACCACCACCTAGATGGTGTCTACCCCTTGTGTCTTCGGTAGGCCTCCTATAAAGTCCATTGAAATGTCTGACCATGTATGGTTGGGTATAGGGAGCGGTTGTAGCAAGCCTGCAGGAGATAGGGTCTGATACTTGTTCCTCTGGCAAGTTTCACAGGCAGCCACATATTGCTGAATATCTTTCCTCATCCCTTCCCAATATAGAAGAGCAAAAATTCGCTTGAAGGTCCGGAAGAAGCCTGAGTGGCTCCCGACTGCCGTATCGTGGAATTCTTTCATGATGAGGGTGATAGTGGAAGAAGACTTAGGTAAGACCAGCCTGCCTTTGTAAGTTAGTTGGTTTCCTTTAACCTGTTACCCCGGGTGAGAGTCAGGTTGTAGTAGAACTTCTTGCATGATCTATCTTAGTTTTGGGTTTGTTTAAACTTCATCTGCCAAATTGTCTAACCCGTGGAACTGGACAGTGGAACTTGCTGCATATTGCATTTTCTTGGAGAGGGCATCTACTGCTTTGTTTTCAGTTTCGGGCTTATAATGTATTTCGAAGTTGAACCCGAGGAGTTTGGAAATCCACTTGTGTTGGTCCTCTCCCATCAGTTTCTGGTCTGTTAGGAACTTGAGACTTTTCTGATCCATATGAATGATGAAACGGCTGCCCAGTAGGTAATGACGTCATTTCTGAACAACAAACACGACGGCCATTAGTTCCCTTTCATACACTGACTTGCC